>JARQOD010000004.1:312626462-312713118 GCA_033576555.1 Oophaga sylvatica
CAAAAAAAAACCCTGAAAAAGCCAAACCACTCCCCACAAAAAATTTTGGTCAACTGTAAGTATGAGTCGTTATATAGCGCTTGTGCTTGGTGCGAGAAAACACAGGGTCAAGGTTTGATATAAAAGTCCTTATTACTTCATACAAGTTGGCAGAAAATCAAACAGTTTGCGACACAGAAACAGGAACACAGCGGGCCCAGAGTAACCAAGCTCAGCAATCACCTCCAATACAATTCAGGATCTTTTTCTGTTACCGTAAGCCCAAAAAACGTGGGTCTTTAAAAGAGCGGGGTTCAGAGTCCACAATGCTTCAGAGTTCCTCAGTGGGAATAGCTGGGTAAAAGGTCCGGGCTTACAGGAGCAAAGCACGGGTTCCTGCAGGCTAGATTTGAAGCACGATTGCTCAGGTGTGTTTTAAGAAGCAAAGGAGGAACAGGGGGGAACATGCAAGCTGGAAACTCCTTTTTGCTGAGGGCAAATATGCAGAAAAGACAGAAAGTAAAAGGGCTGACAAAAAACTGATTTTTCGGAATATATACAAAACCTTACACACACCTCACGCCTAAATTAGTTCTCTGGTGAAAAAAAAATCAAAACAGCAGCCCTGAAAAACCTGGAAAAGAAAATGAAAACAAACTCATGGCTGAACAAACTGAGAGGGCAAAAGCCCCCGGAGGGACCCTGAAGCCCCCACAAAGTGCAGGACAAAATGCAAAAACAAGCAAAAAAACAAAAGAAGAAAATTCTTAACTGTTAGCAGGAGGCAGCCGCCACAGAGGCTAAAAAGAAACAGGAATCAAGGTTGAACCAGAACAATTGATCACCGGAACCCTGGGAAGACACTCCTTATATAAGACCATCAGTAACACCATCCCATCCTCACAATTTACTGGACTCCACCCGCCTGCAACCACCAGAGGGAGCCTTGCCAGAACTCATTAAAGTCCATTCCCAACAGTACCCCCCCCCTTAGGAGGGGTCACCGAACCCTCACTTGAGCAACCAGGTCGGTCAGGATGATTCTATGAACGCACGGATAGTCCCTAGCATGGATTCCAAGAAACACCCAAGAATTGTCTTCCTGACCAAACCCTCCATTTAAAACAAATAGGGTTTTCCGTCTAGAAAAAACGAGAATTCAAATATTTTCTCAACCACAAATTCCATATTGCCCTCAAAACCAGAACAGGGTAGGAGGCAAAGCATAGGAACCCCCTGGCTCAACATACCTCTTCAACAAGGATTTGGGTGGAACAGTTATGGTCTTAAATGTCCCTGGAAGAAGCAAACGAAAAAAACAATAAGATTCCATGACTTATAAGGCCAATGAACCTAGGCTTAAATTTAGGGATCCTCTCATAGGTTTTTTTCAGGACAACCAGAACAAGTACCCAACTTTAAACCGAGGACCATCAGTCCTATGCCGGTTAGCAAAACCGCTGGGCCCTCTCCTGAGAGAGGGACAACCTCTCCACTACCTGGTCCCAAATCTGTTGATACGCTCCACAAGAGTCAACACCTGGACAACAGAAGCCTCCGTCTGTCCTGAAGAAAATCGAGGATGAAACCCAGAATTACAGAAAAATGGAGACATCAAGGTGGCAGAGCTAGCCCTATTATTAAGAGAAAAACTCAGTCAAAGGCAAAAAAGAGACCCAGTCATCCTGATCAGCAGACACAAAGCATTTTAGATAAGTCTCCAATGTCTGGTTTGTTCTCTCAGTTTGACCATTGGTCTGAGGATGAAACGCCGAGGAGAAAGACAATTGAACACCAAGTTTGGGAACAAAAGGTCCCCCAAAAAATCTGGAAACAAACTGGACTCCTCTGTCAGACACAATGTTCTCAGGAATGCCGTGTAAACGAACCATGTGCTGAAGGAACAAAGGCACCAATTCATAGGGAGGAAGGCAACTTAGGTAATGGCAAAAGAGTATCATCTTGGAAAACCTATCACAAACACCAGATGACGGTCATTCTCGAGAGACAGGGAGGTCGGAAATGAAATCCATAGAGAATGGGTCCATGGTCTCTTGGGCACAGGCAATGGCATCAACAAACCACTAGAGCGAGAGCAAGGCTTGGAGCGAGAGCAAGTCCCGCAGGACTGCACAAATTCGGTGACATCACGAGAAAAAGGTAGGCCACCAAAAGGACCGACTAACCAAGTCTCTAGTACCAAAAAATTCCGGGATGACCGGCCAACGCGGAACAATGAATCTCAGACATCACACTCTTTTTCCACTGGTCCGGGACAAACAATTTCCAACAGGGCAGCGCTCGGGCCTATCCTCCTGACACCCCTCCAAGCCAGTCTCAAATTGGCGAGATGGCGGAAAGAACTACACCTTCTTTCAAAATAACAGAAGGATCAGATAACTCAGGAGAGTCCGCACAGGAAACTCCTCGAGAGGGCATCCCCTTAACATTCTTAGTGCAGGAAGAAAGGAAACCACAAAATTAAAACGTGTGAAAAACAAGGCCCACCGGCCTGTCTAGGATTAAGTCGCTTGGCAGATTCCAGATAAACCAGATTCTTATGGTCCGTAAGGACCACCAGCTGATGTTGGCTCTCTCCAGCCAATGTCTCCACTCTTCAAAAGCCCACTTCATGGCCAATAACTCCCGATTTACCCACGTCATAATTACGTTCCGTAGGAGAAAATTTTCGAGAGAAAAAGGCACAAGGGTTACTTTTAGAGGTCTCTGGATCTCTTTGGGACAAAACGGCACCTGCCCCAATTTCAGAGGCATCAACCTCCACTGAAATGGCAGAGAAACATCAGGCTGCCATAGAACAGGAGCAGAAGTGAATCTCTGCTTAAGTTCCTGAAATGCAGGACTGCCTCAGGAGGCCAATTCACCACATCAGA
Source organism: Oophaga sylvatica (assembly GCA_033576555.1). NCBI lineage: Eukaryota > Metazoa > Chordata > Amphibia > Anura > Dendrobatidae > Oophaga > Oophaga sylvatica. The sequence continues at coordinate 312,629,336 of JARQOD010000004.1, forward strand.
ACCCTTTTTGGTCAAATCAGTTAATGGTTTAACAATAACTGAGAAATTACCAATAAATTTTCGATAAAAATTGGCAAAACCAAAAATCTTTGAAGAGCCTTTATAAAAAACTGTGCATTTGTGCATATAAGGGTGTGACCGCCCTGCTTTGAGCTGAAAAAATCCACCTGTCTGGCCTATGCTTCAACTGGTGGGTTCAGTCCCTCTGCCTTGTTCAATTTACGTCACTTGACAAGTGGAAAGGTTGTAATATTAGAGTAGGACTGTCCCACAAAGGGTTGCATTGACGTGGCGGGATGGCTTGTACATTCTTTTGATCAAAATTATGTTTACCAAATACCCTTTTTTATTATTATTACAACTTCATGCATGTTTTGCAATATATTTTTATTTTGTTTTATTTTAGGATATTTGCTTCTTGTTTTTTGTTAGAGCCTTTAATGAAGTAGGGTTGGACCCAATCACAGATGGCCTGAACCTTGACCGGGTCCATTTCAATAACAGATGGGGACAAAATGAATCCCAAAAATGAGATCCTCTGTACGCCAAAAAAGACACTTTGATCCCTTCACATACAGAGCATTCTCTCTCAAAATCTGGAATAGAGTTCGAACATGTTTTCACATGAGAGTCCCAGTCATTGGAAAAAATCAAGATATCATCCAAATAAACAATCAGAAATTTATCTACAAAATCCCTGAAAATGTCATTCATGAAGGACTGGAAACAGAAGGAGTATTAGTGAGCCCAAAGGGCATCACAAGGTACTCAAAATGCCCCTCAGGGGTATTAAATGCCGTCTTCCATTCATCCCCGTGCTTAATGCGAATAAGGTTATATGCCCCCCTGAGGTCAAGCTTGGTAAACCAAGTAGCGTTTTTCACCCTGGAAAACAGGTCAGAAATCAAGGGTAACGGATATTGATATTTCACAGTAATATTGTTCAAAAGACGATAATCAATACACGGCCTTAATGAACCATCCTTTTTGGCCACAAAGAAAAAATTGGCACCTAAGGGTGAAGAGGATGGTCTGATATGACCCTTCTCCAATGACTCCTTGATATAAGACCGCATAGCGTCATGTTCAGGTACAGACAAGTTAAAAGGCGACCTTTAGGGAATTTACTACCAGGCACTAATTCAATAGCGCAGTCATAGCTCCTATGGGGGGCAAGGATGCAGATTTACTTTCGCTAAACACATCAGAAAAATCAATCAAAAAGTCAGGAACATCCTGAGCCTGGGGGGAGGCAGAAAAAACAGGAGTGTTGGTATTAACACATTGGCAGCCCCAACTGGTTACAGACACAGATTTCCAATTCAAAACAGGATTATGAGACTTTAACCAAGGGAAACCCAGTACGATAATGTCATGCAGATTATACAGAACCAAAAATTTGCAGCTCTCCTGATGATCAGGTTCAACCCTCATTATCACCTGAGTAGAGAACTGAGGTTTATACTCAGCCAAAGGGGTAGAATCGATCCCCGTAGGGGAATAGACTTCCGTAGGGGTATCAAGGGAAACCCACAACTTTTAGCAAAATCAAAATCCTTCAGGTTAATAGCTGCTCCCGAATCAACGAAAGCCTGAGCAGAAAATGAGGACAGAGAGCATATCAGAGTAACAGTTAATAAAAACTTAGTCTGAACACTACCCAAGACAACTGAGCGTGCAAAACGTCTTCCCCGCTTAGGGCAGACTGAAATAGCATGAGAGGCATCACCACAGTAGAAACATATCCCATTGCGCTTTCGAAACTCATGACGCTGTGCCCCAGAAACCACTCTATCACACTGCATGGATTCAGAAGCAGGTTCACAAGGCAATACTATTCCACGCATACTTCTCCGCTCACGCAAACGTCTGTCAATTTGAATCGCTAATGACATAGAATCATTGAGACCAGAGGGGACAGGGAATCCCACCATAACATCCTTTACATTATCTGACAGACCCTTCCGAAAAAGGGCTGCCAAAGCGTCGTCATTCCATTTGGTCAGGACTGCCCACCTACGGAATCTCTGACAGTATAACTCAGCGTCATCAAGCCCCTGATTTAATGCCAACAAGGCTTTTTCAGCTTAATCAGTGACATTAGGCTCATCGTACAATAACCCCAAGGCCTGAAAAAATGCATCAACATCACTCAAAACAGGATCCCCAGGTGTCAGGGAAAAAGCCCAATCCTGAGGATCGCCGCGCAGGAGAGAGATGACAATTTGAACCTGTTGCGCTGCGTTCCCTGAGGACTTAGATTTTAAGGCAAAAAAACAATTTACAATTATTTTTGAAATTCAGAAACTTGGCTCGATCCCCCAAAAACAAATCTGGCATGGGAATCCTAGGTTCCACAACAGGCAACCCAGCAAGATAGGTAGCAATACTCTGAACCTCAGTGGCAAGCTGATCCACACGGCCAGACAACTGTGCAAACTCCATTGAGAGAAAAAATTCTCCCCAGCACCCAGAGATACAGAGGGAAAAAAAAAAAAAATGCAACAAACCGAAAAATATCTCTGACAACTCTGACAACCTTTTTTCTTTCACAATATTTTTTCCCTTCTGTGAGTACCATACAATTTTCAATTTTTAGGCCGGTGATACTGTTATGTTTCGGTAGCTGAGGAGTGCAGGTAAAAAAGGCAATACACCAGAGCAGTTGGAATCTATGAGATTGCAGTACCCTGACTAACCACCACAACTAGAGGCAGCCGTGGAGCGTTCCTACGTTGGTTCTAGACGCCTCGTCACAGCCTGAGAAACTAACTACACCTAAAGATAGAAAGAGGAAAGCTATCTGCCCCGGAGCAGATCCCCAAAGAACATAGAAAGCCCCCAAACATGTAATGGCGGTTAGACAAGAAGAAATACTGACACAGACAGAAAATAGTATGAGCAAACGTTGGGGCCCAAACTACCTAAATAGAAAAGGATAGGAAGGGCACTTACTGCAATCCCAAAAAACCCTGAAAAGCACCAACTCTACTAATTTCAAAAACACCTGAGATCCACGACCTCTACCACCTAAATTAGTTCTCTGGTGTAACAAAATCAAAACAGCAGCCACTGAAAAAACTGGAAAAAGCAAATGTACAAACATCAGTGGCTGAACTAAACTGAGAGGGCAAAAGCCCCCGGAGGGGACCCTGAAGGCCTCCACAGAAGTGCAGGTCAAAATGCAAAAATCAAGCACAAAAACAAAAAGAAGAAAATGTCTTAACTGTTAGAAGGAGATGCAGACACGACACAGCAGGCTACAAAGGAAACAGGAATCAAGGATTGAGACCAGAACAATTGATCACCCGCAACCCTGATGGGAAGGCGACTCCCTTATATAAGACCAGTCAGTAACACCTGATTCCCAATCCTCACAATCTTCACTGGACAGTCCAGCACCGCCTGCAACCACCAGAGGGAGCCTCTGCTCAGAACTCATTTCAAGTCCATTCACAACACGCTCTACTCTTAGAAACCTTTAGTACTGCAGAAATTCTTTTGTAGCCTTGGCCAGATCTGTACCTTGCCACAATTCTGTCTCTGAGCTCCTTGGCCAGTTCCTTTGACCTCATGATTATCATTTGGTCTGACATGCACTGTGAGCTGTGAGGTCTTATACAGACAGATGTGTGCCTTTACAAATCAAGTCCTATCAGTTTAATTGAACACATCTGGACTCCATTGAAGGAGTATAACCATCTCAAGGAGAATCACAAATAAATGGACAGCATGTGACTTAAATATGAGTGTCTGAGCAAAGGGTCTGAAAACTTATGAACATGTGATATTTCAGTTTTTCTTTTTTAATAAATTTGCAAACATTTCCACATTTCTGTTTTTTTCAGTCAAGATGGGGTGCAGAGTGTACATTAATCAGAAAAAAATGAACTATTTTGAATGTATCAAATGGCTGCAATGTAAGAGTGATTATTTTAAAGGGGTCTGAATACTTTCAGCACCCATTGTAGTAAGCATGTTTCTCTGTGCAATCAGTTAATGTTTAGCATTGTTTAGCTTTTTTGCATATTTTGAATGTATGTATCCTACATCTAACGAAAAATTTTGTTGCTATACATATTTATGCATTTTCATATTTTTGCTGTATGGCTTCACACTCTAATGAACATTGACACATAACATTATTCATTTTTATCCTTCACATGATCACAGTGTTCCGGCAGTATAGGGAGGCATTGAGCAGGGAGGGGGCTCCCTGTGTGTTTCCCTGTGACCCTCAGAACAGGCGATGTGATCGCGCTGTTTGAAGGGACTCCTCACTGCAGGACCCCAGATCCAAGATGGACTTGGGGTCCTTCCGGGTCCTGCAGGGAGGTGGCTTCTCAGTGCCTGCTGAGAGCAGGTGCTGAGAAAGCTTCCTGCACTGCCTGACATTCGAAGATCTGACACAGTGCACTGTGTCGGATCTGCGATCTGACACTATGCAGTGATGTCCCACCCTGGGACAAAGTAAAAAAGTTTAAAAAATAAAAATTAACATGTGTAAAAAAAATTCCTAAATAAAGAAAAAAAAATATTCTCCAATAAATTCATTTCTTTATGTAAATAAAAAAATGAAAAAACAATAAAAGTACACATATTTAGTATCGCCCGTCCGTAAAGACCCGCCCTATAAAACTGTCCCACTAGTTAACCCCTTTAGTGAACCCTTAAAAAAAAGGCAAAAAAACAATGCTTTATCATCATACCGCTGAACAAAAAGTGGAATAACACGAGATCAAAAAGACGGATTTAAATAATCATGGTACCGCTGAAAACGTCATCTTGTCCCACAAAAAATGAGCAACTATACAGCATCATCAATGAAAAATCATAAAAGTTATAGCTTGCAGAATAAAGCAATGTAAAAATAATTATATTTTATATATAATTGTTTTTATTGTATAAAAGCGCCAAAACATAAAAAAATGATTTTCGGACTATAAGACGCACCCAGGTTTTAGAGGTGGAAAATAGGGAAAAACATATTGAAGCAAAAAATGTGGTAAAATATTTAATAACATAAATAACATACTATTAAATGTGGTGTTATTATATATAATAGTATGTTATTATGTTGGAAGCTATGGGTAGGAGATGGTGCTGCGGGACCAGTGTGGTGTCTATAAAGTACTATGTGAAGACGCTGGAGGGTGAGTATAAGAATGGGGGCACAGGGCTTATATTTAAAGCCACACTCTAGCACTGAAAAATAACACTGGAGTGCTGCTTTAAGATCCCATGGGAGAACTATAACTCTCAGCATGTCCTGCAGATTCTATGGCATGCTGGGAGTTATAGCCCACCACAGGATGGCAGAGTGATTTTTTTATGTGCTGTAATTACTAACCTTTTAATTAATTCTTTCTTGTACAGTGTGTCTGCAGGACCTGTGATGACATCATGAAGAGGCAGGGCTTTGTGTGGTCATGTGATGCTCCAGCCTACCCTCTTCATGACCTCATCACAGGTCCTCCACAGGAGCATTCAGCATCACATCAGCACAGCCCCCAGGCTGCCAGGTATGCGATGCCTCCTGCTGCACTCTGCCTCCTGCTGCCTCCTTCTCCTTCCAACACAGATCTCCCCAGCTGCTGCTGCAAGAATCCAGCACTGGGAAACCATGTGGCTCTGTCATTTGCTGCTCCTGCTCAGCTGACAGGTGGGCGGGGAAGCGGTTAATGAATATTCACTGCACTTAAGTATCGGGACCAGTGGTTTCCCCAGCTCTGGTTTCCTGCAGCAGAGGGGATATTTTCCTGCCTCCTGCGATCCCACTCCACCACTGCCCCCTCCCCACATTACATTCCGACCATAAGACTCACCCACACTTTCCTCCCAAATTTGGAGGAAAAAAAAGTGCGTCTTATGGTCCAAAAAATACAGTAAATGAGGTATCGCTGTAATTTTACTAACCCGAAGAATAAAACTGCTTTATCAATTTTACCACACGTGGAATAGTATAAACGCCCCCCAAAAAGAAATTCATGAATTGCTGGTTTTTATTAATTCTTCCTTCCAAAAATCGTAATAAACCAATCAAAAAAGTCATGTGCCCAAAAATGGTACCAATAAAAACGTCAACTTGTCCCACAAAAAATAAGACCTCACATGACTCTGTGGGCCAAAATATGGAAAAATTATAGCTCTCAAAATGTGGTGATGCAAAAACTATTTTTTGCAATAAAAAGCATATTTTAGCATGTGACAGCTGCCAAACAAAAAACCCGTTATAATAGTAAATCAACCCCCCCTTTATCACCCCTTAGTAAGAGAAAAATAATAAAATTTTAAAAAAGTATTTATTTCCATTTTCCAATTAGGGTTAGGGTTAGGGCTGGGGCTAAAGTTTGGGCTAGGGTTGGGGCTAAAGTTAGGATTAGGGTTAGGGTTGGGATTATGGTTAGGGGTGTGTTAGGGTTAGGTTTGTGTTAGGGTTATAGTTAGGGTTGGGACTAGGGTTAGGGGTGTGTTGTTGTTTGGGTTGGAGTTAGAATTGGGGGGTTTCCACTGTTTAGGCACATCAGGGGTTCTCTAAATATGACATGGCGTCTGATCTCAATTCCAGCCAATTCTGTGTTGAATAAGTCAAACGGTGCTACTTCCCTTCTGAGCGCTGCCATGCGCCCAAACAGTAGTTTACGCCCACAAATGGGGTGTCAGCGTATTAGGACAAATTGCACAATAACTCTTGGGGTCCAATTTCTTCTGTTACCTTTGGGAAAATAAAAAATTAGGGGCAAAAATATAATTTTTGAGGAAAAATGATATTTTATTACTATAGCTCTACGGTATAAACTTCTGTGAAGCACTTGGGGGTTCAAAGTTCTCACCACACATCTAGAAAAGTTCCCTGGGGAGTCTAGTTTCCAAAATGGAGTCACTTATGGTGGTTTCCACTGTTTAGGCACATCAGGGGCTCTCCAAAAGCGACATGGCGTTCAATCTCCACTCCAGCCAATTTTGGTTTGAAAAAGTCAAAGGGCGCTCCTTCCCTTCCGAGCCTTGCCTTGCTCCCAGACAGTGGTTATCTCCCACATATGGGGTATCTGCATACTGAGAAGAAATTGCACAACAATTTTATCTGTCCATTTTCTCCTTTTACCTTGCTAAAATAAATTTTTTTTGTAAAAGATCATTTTTGTGACTAAAAAGTTAAATGTTAATGTTTTCTTTCCACGTTGCTTCAGCTCCTGTGAAGCACCGGAAGGGTTAATAAACTTCTTGAATGTGATTTTGAGTACCTTGAGGGGTGCAGATTTTAGAATGGTGTCACTTTTGTGTATTTTCTGCAATATAGACCCCTCAAAGTGAGTTCAAATGTGAGATGGTCCCTAAAAAAATGGCTTTGTAAATTTTGTTGTAAAAATGAGAAATCGCTGGTCAACTTTTAACCCTTATAACTTTGTAACAAAATAATTTTGGTTCCAAAATTGTGCGATGTAAAGTAGAGATGTGCGAATTGTTATTTATTAACTATTTTGTGTGACATATTTCTCTGTTTTAAGGGAATAAATATTCAAAGTTTGAAAATTGCAAAATTTTCAAAATTTTCACTATATTTCCATTATTTTCATAAATAAACGCAAGTTATATCGAAGAAATTTTAACATGAAGCACAATATGTCACGAGAAAACAGTCTCAGAATCGCAAAGATCCATTGAAGCGTTCCAGAGTTATAACCTCATAAAGAGACAGTGGTCAGAATTGTAAAAATTGGCCCGGTCATGAACGTGCAAACTACCCTTGGGGGTTAAGGGATAAAAACCACATCTCCTTAGACAGGCTTTTCACCTCACATAACTAATCTATTAATTTAATTAAGTAAGGATTTGCATTACCTTTATAGTCATTCTGTGTGACTGTGAGTTGATTGATCATAGCCAATAGCATTACTTTAACCCCTTCATGACCCAGCCTATTTTGACCTTAAGACCTGGCCATTTTTTGCAATTCTGACCAGTGTCCCTTTATGAGGTAATAACTCAGGAACGCTTCAGCGGATCCTAGCGATTCTGAGATTGTTTTTTTTCGTGACATATTGGGCTTCATGTTAGTGGTAAATTTGGGTCGATAATTTTTGCATTTATTTGTGAAAAGAAATAGAAATTTGGCAAAAATTTTGAACATTTCGCAATTTTCAAATTTAAAATTTTTATTCTGTTAAACCAGAGAGTTATGTGACACAAAATAGTTAATAAATAACATTTCCCACATGTCTACTTTATATCAGCATAATTTTGGAAACAACATTTTTTTTGTTAGGAAGTTATAAGGGTTAAAAGTTGACCAGCGATTTCTCATTTTTACAACAAAATTTACAAAACCATTTTTTTTACGGACCACCTCACATTTGAAGTCACTTTGAGGGTTCTATATGGCAGAAAATACCCAAAAGTGACACCATTATAAAAACTGCACCCCCCAAGCTACTCAAAACTACATTCAAGAAGATTATTAACCCTTCAGGTGCTTCACAGGAACTAAAGCAACGTGGAAGGAAAAAATGGACATTTTAATTTATCCAACAAAAATTTTCTTTTAGCATCAATTTTTTCATTTTTACATGGCAACAGGATAAATGATCCTAAAATTTATTGGGCAATTTCTCCTGAGTACACAGATACCTCATATGTGGTCATAAACCACTGTTTGGGCGCACGGCAGGGCTCAGAAGGGAAGGAGCGCCATTTGACTTTTTCAATGGAAAATATGCTGGAATATTTAGCGGTTGCCATGTCGAATTTGGAGAGTCCCTGTGTGCCTAAACATTGGAGCTCCCCACAAGTGACCCCATTTTGGGAACTAGACCCCCCAAGGAACTTATCTAGATGCATAGTGAGCACTTTGAACCCCAGGTGCTTCACAAATTGATCCATAAAAAAAGAAAGTACTTTTTTTCACAAAAATTTTCTTTAGCCTCAGTTTTTTCATTTTCACATGGGCAACATGATAAAATGGATCCTTAAATTTGTTGGGCAATTTCTCCTGAGTACACAGATACCTCATATGTGGTCATAAACCACTGTTTGGGTGCTCGGCAGGGCCCAGAAGGGAAGCAGCGCCGTTTGACTTTTTTAATGGAAAATTAGCTCCAATCGTTAGCGGACACCATGACGCATTTGGAGAGCCCCTGTGTGCCTAAACAGTGAAAAAAAAACCACATGTGACACCATTTTGGAAACTAGACCCCTTATGGAACTTATCTAGATGTGTTGTGAGCACTTTGAACCCCAAGTGCTTCATAGAAGTTTATAACGCAGAGCAGTGAAAATAAAAAAATCATTTTTTTCCTCAAAAATGATTTTTTAGCCCGGTATTTTTTATTTTCACAAAGGCAACAGGAGAAACTGGGCCACAAAAGTTGTGCAATTTGTCCTGAGTACACCAATGCCACATATGTGGGGGGGAACCACTGTTTTGGCGCATGTGAGAGCTCAGAAGGGAAGGAGCGCCATTTTGGAATGCAGAATTGATGGAATGTTGTGTGGGCGTCATGTTGCGTTTGCAGAGCCCCTGATGTGCCTAAACAGTAGAAACCCCCCACAAGTGACCCTATTTTGGAAACTAAACCCCCAAGGAGCTTATCTAGATGTGTAGTGAGCACTTTAAACCCCAAAGTGCTTCACAGAAGTTTATAAATGCAGAGCAGTAAAAATAAAATAATCATTTTTGTTCCTCAAAAATCATTTTTTAGCCCGCTATTTTTTATTTTCCCAAGGGTAACAGGATAAATTGGACCCCAAAAGTTGTTGACCAGTTTTTCCTGAGTATGCTGGTGCCCCATGTGTGGGGGGAACCACTGTTTGGGCACACGGCAGGGCGCAGAAGGGAAGGAGCGCCATTTGACTTTTTTAATGGATTATTAGCTCCAATCATTAGCGGACACCATGTCATGTTTGGAGAGCCCCTGTGTGCCTAAACTTTGGAGCTCCCCACAAATGACCCCATTTTTGAAACTAGACCCCTATGGAACTGATCTAGATGCACAGTGAGCACTTTGAACCCCCAGGTGCTTCACAGAAGTTTATAACGCAGAGCTGTGAAAATATATATTTTTTTTTTCTCAAAAAATGATTTTTCTAGCCCCTATTTTTTATTTTCACAATGATTACAGGAGAAATTGGACCCCAAAAGTTGTTGTCTAGTTTTTCCTGAGTACGCTGGTACCCCATATGTGGGGGAGGGACTACTGTTTAGGCACACGTCAGGACTCGGAAGGAATGTAGTGACGCTTTCAACTGCGACTTGATGGAATGGTCTGAGGGCATCTTGTTACGTTTGCAGAGCCCCTGATTGATGTGTCTAAAAAGTTGAAACCCCCCACAAGTGACCCCGTTTTGGAAACTAGACCCCCAAAGAAACTTATCCAGATGTGTGGTGAGCACCTTGAACCCCCACATGCTTCACAGAAGTTTATAATGCAGAGCTGTGAAAATAAAAAATAATTTTTTTTCCTTAAAAACTGATTTTTTTAACCAGCAATTTTTTATTTTCACAAGGGTAACAGGAGAAATTGGACCCCAAAAGTTTTTGTACAGTTTGTCCTGAGTACACTGGTATTCCATATGTAGGGGGGATCCACTGTTCGGGCACATGTTTGGGCTCGGAAGGGAAGTAGTGACGTTTTGAAATGCCGACTTTGATGGAATGATCTGCGGGCGTCATGCGTTTGCAGAGCCCCTGATGTGCCTAAACAGTAGAAACTCCCCACAAGTGACCCCATTTTGGAAACTAGACCCCGCAAATAACTTATCTAGATGTGTAGTGAGCACTTTGAACCTCCAAGGGCTACACAGAAGTTTATAACGCCCGGGCATGAATATAAAAAAGTCATATTTTTTCCACAAACATTATCTTTAGTCCCCAATTTTTTTATTTTCCCAATGTTAACAGGAGAAAATAGACCCCCAAAGTTGTTGTGCAATTTTTCCCGAGTACGCTGATACCCCATATGTGGGGGTAAACCACTGTTTGGGCATACGTCGGGGCTCGGAATAAAGGGAGCACTGTTTGACTTTATGAACGCAAAATTTTCAGGAATCAATGGTGGCGCCATGTCGTGTTTGGAGACCCCCTGATGTACCTAAATAATGGAAACCCTCAATTCTAACTCCAACCCTAACCCCAACACACCCCTCACCACAACCCTAACCCCTACACACCCCTAACCCTAATTGAAACCCTAAACATAACCCTAACCCCAACACACCCCTAACTCGAATCCCAACCCTAACCATAACCCTAACCACAAGCCTAACCCTAATCCCAACCCTAACCCCAAAACACCCCTAACACTAATCCTAACTCTAACCCTAACCACAAGCCTAACCCTAATCCCAACCCTAGCCCTAATTCTAACCGCAACCCTAAATCCAACCCTAACCCAAATTCCAACTCTAACCCAAATTCCAACCCTAACCCTAATTCTAACCATAACCCTAATTCTAACCTTAATGCTAAGGCTAGGTTCACATTACGTGTTGCCAGCCCGTTCAACACATAGCGATCGCGTTATGCTATACCCGCTAGCGCAGATGAATCAGAAGATTATTCATCTGTGCTAGCGGTGACTGAGCCCAGACGCTGCAGCCCGCGTCCGAGGCTCCGTCACTGAATGACTGCACATCGCGAACGCATGCTGCTTTATGGCATGTGTCGCGATGCGCCCGCAAATGGGGGTGAATGACAGCGTTAACGGACTGCGTTACACCTCCTATACTGCGGTGTAACGCAGTCTGTCTAACGGACTGCCATAACGCAATATGAACCCAGCCTAAACCTAATGCTAACCCTAACCCTTGTCCGAACCCTAACCCTAACCCTAGTCCTAACCCTAACTAACCCTAACTGTAATTCTAACCCTAATGGAAAAATAAAAATAAAAATATTTTCTTTATTTTATTATTGTTCCCTACCTATGGGGGTGATGAAGGGGTGGTTATTTACTATTTTTTTTTTATTTTGATCACTGTGATAGAGTCCATCACAGTGATCAAAATGTACTTTCATAAATATTTGGAATCTGCCGGCCGGCAGATTCAGTGGGCGCACTGCACATGCGCCTGCCATTTTCCAAGATGGAGGCGCCCATGGACCGGGCAGGAGAGACGCCGGGAGGGACACGGGGACTACGGAGGTAACTGGAGGGGGATCGGAAGCTGGGGGCAGGATCGGAAGGCGGGGGTGAGAAGACTGGAGGGGAGGGGATCAGATAGTGACGGCGGCGACCGATCGCCGCCATCAATCGGTGGAGTCGGCCAATTGCCACCGTCACTCGGTGTGGGGGGGTTGGATCTCGGTTTCCAGCCATGGCAGATGCTATTGCAGCATTGGCCATGACTGGATTGTAATATTTCATCAATTTCATTGGTGAAATATTACAAATTGCTCTGATTGGCTGTTTCACTTTTAACAGCCAATCACAGCGATCGTAGCCACGTGGGGGTTAAACCAACCCCTGTGGTGAAGCACAAAGGGTCTTGTGCCTGCAGGTGGGGTGACCTTTCTGTGACCCCGGTCACCCGACCCACAGGAACGCGATCTGCCCATGACGCCACATAGGCTTTTCTGTATTGTGATTAAATTATACGCAAATTGAATTTGGGTGAAAAGTTGAATTTAGATTTCAAATAATTTGTTCATCTCTAGTCTCAGCATGCCTTTATCTGCCCTTGCCTCTCGCTGCTAAACTCGTGCCTTACTTGCACGCTAAGCATATAGCAGACTAGGCTCTGGCGCTGAGACAATGGTATGAAACCACAACAGTGTGCAAGTGTGAGTGCAGGTTGCGGATGCAGTAATTGACAGGAGGCAGAGCAAGAGTTAGGGTTTACTTGAACAGGGTATATTCCATGTAGGGAGGAAAGGGAAGAAACAGTATTAAGGCAGATGATTAAAGCACGGTAGATGTGCAGGGAAGTAACAATTTAAAGTAATACAGCAACTGTTCATTAAGTGTTAAACTTATCAGTCTGTTGGCTTCCTGGCTGTGGAGAGTCCTAGGCCGAAAGAAGATGGTGCCAATACCATTAGCGCGTGATAAATCTGGCGTCATCTGGAAGACATGGATGATCCGGTTCCCGGCAGTCCTGTGCGGGGTCCATGGACCGGGATTCGTGATGAAGATTGACGCTCTGTCGTGGACAGCCCGGAGCCTTTGGCACCATCAGTTGCGAGATCTAACAGGCACACGGCAAGTCTCTGGTCACCGTTTCTGTACGCAGCAGTGGGGATTCTATAGCGCAGGCCTGTGCTGTCACGGTGCTCAGAGGACGGAGCACCAAACTTCCCCTGCTGCAGGCCACGTGTTCCCGCCAAGTCTGCCCCCTCTTTTGCGTGCTCTCTCCTTTTTAACTTAGTCATGTTCCTGTCAGTGACACCGCACTGCACTTGCTCACTGAGCCAATTTTGAAAACCACTTGGCCCCAGAGAGCTGGTTACAGAGATCAGGAATCAGAGGCAGGGGGTATGTATTCCTGACTGTGATTTTATTAAGTTCCCGAAAGTCGAGGCAGGGACGTAGACTGCCATCCTTCTTTTTAACAAAGAAGAACCCCGCAGCTACTGGGGACACTGAGGGCCTTATATGCCCTTTGCGAAGACTTTCAGCGATGTATTGCTTCATAGCCAGGCGCTCCGGGCCTGACAAATTAAACAGACGGGCCTTGGGCAATTTGGCTCCCGGGACAAGATCAATAGCACAGTCAAATGATCTATGCGGGGGCAGAGCCTCAGCCTCACTTTCAGAGAACACGTCCTCAAAGTCTTTCAGGTACTCCGGAATACCCTCCAGACCAACAGAAGACACTGATACAGGTTTTGAAAAGTTTCATACAATAAACAGGTTTATGGCAACAGTCGACACATTGGGATCCCCATTTAATAATCTCCCCTGATTCCCAGTCAATCACCGGGTTGTGGCGTTGAAGCCATGGCATACCCAGCACTAGCCCTGTGGGCAATTTGTCCATGACAAAACATTCCATGTCTTCCTTGTGGGAAGAACCGACCTGCAAAGAAAACCTTTTGGAAGCATAAAGAATCCCTGTTCGGGTTAGAGGGGAAGAGTCGATAGCAACAATATTAAGGGGTGTCTCCAGCCTGACTGTCCCTATCTTATGTTGGGAGACGACACAGGAACTGATCAGATTGAGAGATGAACCACTGTCCACCAATGCTGTCGAGAAAAAAACGATAGTTGTCTACCAATAGTTCCACCTTTAATACGACTTTAGAACATGAGGAAAATAGTACCTGAGGGTCTGGGCAGCCTCCTCGACCGCTACCCAGACCTAGTAGTTTTCCGCTGTCTTAGATGACGGACAGGTGGGACAATCTTTTCTCCAATGTCCGGACTCTCCACAATAGAAACAGAGTTGTTTCTCCCGGCGATGTCTTCTCTCCTTCTCTTTTAGCGAGGTGGTGCCAATGTTCATGACCTCAATAGTGGCTCCAGTCTCTTTGCTGCCAGCAAACAGTGAGGTTTCACACTGCATGATACCCCTGGCGCGTAGTCTGCGGTCCATTCGTACGGCCTGGGTTATGGCGTCCTCCAAAGTATCAGGTGGAGGATGAAGGGCCAGGGCATCCTGGAGACGTTCAGACAGGCCTCTGCGGAATAGCCCTCGAAGGGCGGCATCATTCCAGGAGACCTCCGCTGCCCAACGTCGGAACTCCGAACAGAACCACTCGGCTGAATGTTTACCCTGACAAACACTCATTACCATGTCCTCAGCCATACGGACCTCTGTCAGGCTCATCATAGATGCAGCCCAAAACATATCAACAGTCATCCTCTCAGGAGCAGAAGGAGAAAGAGAAAAAGCCCAGGCTTGTGGGGCCCCCCGAAGTAGGGAAATAATGACCCCCACCCTCTGGAACTCATCCCCAGAAGAGCGAGGCCTCAGGGAGAAAAAAAGTTTACACCCCTCGCTGAAGGCTCTGAACTCATTTTTATCCCCTGAGTAGTCGGGCAGTTTAACTGGAGATTCAGGAGATACCAATGACACATCCTTACCACCTGTACCCAGAGACCCCGCAGCGACAGCCCCCTGTACGGTATCTATCAGCTGCTGCTGGGTCTGAGCCATCATGCGCTGCTCAACATTCAACTCCTGGAACCTTTGAGTCAGATGTTTCACCTGACCTGCTAACACCTGCATGGGATCCATGGTGATAACACTCCTAAATCTCCCCCTCAGAAAAAAAAAATGTAACGGTCGTTTATAATGTCAGGGACACCGCACTGCACTTGCTCACTGAGCCAGTGCGTGTGTCCTGAGTGAACAAACTGTGACCAAGGATACCTGTATAGTAGAGCCGCAGCAGAGAAGACGTGTGTTACTGAGTAACAGGACCTTCCGCAGCATGTGACTGCCAAGGGGCGGAGCCAGCCACACGTCTCTCAGAGGCAGCAGTATCAGGTAGAGAATGTTTCAGGCCGAAGGACCTGCAGGCACGTGACTGCCTAGGTGCGTGGCCTAAGCTCCAGAGATCTAGGAGGTAAAGGAAAACTCCTAGAAGGGTAACTACGAAATAAAGTTACCAAGGGGCATAGACAGAATGGATGGTCAGGATAGCCAGGTCATACACATAGAGGGCGACGAAGTACAAGAGGAGCAGGCAGAGCGGAGTCAGAACGTAGCCAAGGGTCATACACAGACGGAGCAACGCAGTACAAAAGGGACAGGCAAAACTCGTAACAGGGACACAGCCAAATCAGAACCAGACAGACAAAACGAAGCACAGGCACAACGCACTGGCACAAGCACAGGGTCAGACACACTCAGCCAAAGGTCAGAGTATAAACGACAAAGGCTTTCTTCACAGTGAGGCTATAAAAAGCCTCCCAGGACCCAGAAAGAGGCCAACCAAGTTAACCCCGCGACTACCTGATCCAAGAACCCAGTAAACCATGACAGCTCCCTGCTGTCCAGTGCAAAGGTCACTCCGGGTCTCTAAGCTTTCCCCTGGTAACAAAGATGACAGTCCTGAAAATTCCGGACCCGGCACAAAAATGGTACCCCCGGTCCGTCCTTCTTCTTACACAAACTGCCTGCCAATGTGTACATACATGGAGCAAAAGAACACACGCAACTGTGCAGACAGAGTGGTAGAGTATCCACACACACACACCAAATTTGTATGATACTAGCATGCGCTGTTGAGAGCCTTTTATACATTAGTCTCCACCCCAAACACACCCAGTCAGCTGAGACATCGCCAGTGGGCCAACCCGGAGCTGCCACATCACCAGAGCAGGAAAAGTCCGACCACCAATGAAAAGTCGCCACATCATGGATCTGCTCAGTACTCTGGTGATCTCTAAACTTAGACTCCAGAACGCAGAACCACACCTGCTTAGCACTAGTTCCCACAGATTTGGCTGATGAGCTAGCAACAACCAAGCATACACCACAATCCTGAGCAATACGCTGTGACCGATGGTTATGCTGAGCAGCACTCGCAGCAGCCAGGCCCGAATGGGAGACAGCAGCAGCAGACAAGGCTTGGGATCTATCCTGCACAGCAAGAGACTGAAAATTAAAAAAAAAAAGAATTAAAAATGGCTTACTTCATGTAAATTTTTTAAGCACTCAAAATTTTTATTTTGAATGGAAATTTAATTTAGATACAATTTTCATATTACTTTACAAAAATCATAAACACTTCCTATCAAACTGCATGAAAAAAATATGAAAAGTGTTACTGAAGACAAGAAGAAGTACGAAAAAAAGGTCTGATTTTTTTTCAGAGATAGCACCACTTCATGAGTGGTATGTGATACTCAGTTTTAGTATACTTAATCTATTAGACTTTAAAAACATCTTCTCTTAAGTTTAATGAGTGACTAGAAAAGTTGTAAAATTTGGGTAATTTTATAGCCCTCCTCTATTGAAATTACTTGAGTAGTAAATATGGGCTTCTGTTAAGGCAAAATATTTTTACAAAATTCAGTGCCAGATTCATTGACAGGCTTGCTGTAATGCAAAAGGCAATAGAAAATCAAGAATATTTTAAATAAGAATCAGTTGAAGGAAATTATTGTAAAAGATGCCCAATTCTTGAAACTGGACTTTATCATTAAACGTTATTAGTCAAATAAACAACTATTAAGGTCAATTCAATGCCATTTGTTCTGATGACACACCAGTTTCAAAATTACTTAGCAATACATTTTCTTAGTAATATTAGTTGCAGTATGTTGTAAAAAGAATGGTACGTTGTACGGGAATATCTAAGACCACAAGTAAAAGTGGAAAACTCCTTCATATTAATTATGCAGCAGTTTGCATGTTTCACCACAAAAATCAGATTAACTCATGGGCACAAATTAAATAACAATAAAAAGTAGGTCATCAGATATCCATACCATGCTCAAAGGATGAGAAATTGCTACAGCAAAATATCATCAAAATTGTTGAGAATGCACTTCAATTGTGCTGAAAATCATTGTTTTGTCCCATCTGATAAAGTAGCTCTTCTGAAAAAAACAGCTTGTTTACTGCTGTTTTATGCTTTTAAAATGTATAGATTTACTTTGGTCAACTGAAAGGGACATTTATTATTTGGAGTTGTCCTGCTAAAGAATAGAGAAAATATCTGAAGCTTAGAATTCCAGTTAATTTTCAAAGTTGCTACGTATTTTCACTGCATCAGAAACGCTGCCTTTCACAGTTCCTGCAAAGTGGAGGTGAGTTCTAGAAATCTCATGCTCATACTATGCTTTTTTTTCATGTTGCGCAAACTGTCCTGTGGTGTATATTTGAAATTCATAAGATGTCAGTTTTTTCTTGTACGTATGCTGAGTATTATTTTCCATATATAATTGTGTTAGATGTGGAAAATCTGCAGCTAAAAACACATTTAACACATTTACATATTTAGTATGTTTCCGCTGCACAAATGCATTAAAATGCAAGTAATCTGAATATGACTATCAATAAAGTTTTGTCAAAGTATCAAATTTACATTAGCTTGATTTAAAGCATGATATACCAAGAAGAGACAAAAACTGCAGCTTCAAAAATACCATATAACTGTACAGTGAAGTACACTGAACTCTGGTCTATGTTGAGTGTGATACACACCATGTCACCAAACAGCACAGTGAGTATCTGTAGCCCTACTCACTGATTCCAAAATTGTAGACACATGTGATGCACATGTGATGGACACACTTGATTTAACATGTCCCTTTTGTCACATTATTTTCAGTGGTACCATCACTTGTGTCCAGGCCTATCTCTTGAGTTTTATTTATTTTTTTTTAATTCTGTTGAAGCATGGTTGAAAAGCAATATCTGACTTTCATTTGCTCTTTTTCATAGATTTTTGATTTCTTATTACTTTTGTCAAACTCAAGTTATTTCTGTGACCATTGTAGGTTTTTCTGTCATTAAATGAGGGGTATCAACAATTTTGACCACATGAGTAAAAAAAAACAGCACGTGTTCGCCCGTATTTTTGATAATCAGCCATGTAAAACTCACAGCTGGGGCTGCAACTCTCAGCTGTCAGCTTCAGCAAGGCTGGCTATCAAGAATAGAGAGGTCCCCACTCCAATTTTTTAAGTGATTTAATTAATAATTAAAAAAATGTCGTGTTGTCCCCACCATTTTGACAACTAGCCTTGATAAAGCACACAGCTAACAACTGGTATTCTCAGGCTGGTAAGCAGCCACGGATATTGCCCCCCAGTCTAAAAAGAGCATCTCGCAGGCACCCAGAAAAGGTGCATTTATTAGATGTGCCAATTCTTTGCCTGGCTCTTCCCTCTTGCCCTGTACTGGTGGCAAGTGGGGTTCATATTTACAGAACTGATGTCATCTTTGTATTGTCAGATGACATCAAACCCACGGATTAGTAAAGGAGAGTTGTCTATAAGAATCCCATCCATTAATAATTCTATAGTTGTGCGGTAAATAAAGACATAGCCAGAATAAAGTCTTTTATTTGAAATAAAACAAAACACACTTTTACTTTTTAATTTTCAAAATAACAAACACAGTAATACTCACCTAACATCCATTGCATTGAATCATTCGTCTCCTGTAATAAAACTAAAATAAAAAGACAACTATAACCCTCACCTGTCTGTTTTTCTGTCATACACCATAATCCATGTATGGGATATAGACAGTTTTCAACCTGGAGGGTGCCAAGATGCAACCGTCCAGTCTGAGAACCACTGGAGAATTAACTGCTGCGAGCTCAGACTCAGTGACTAGCGGTGATGTCATCAAGGTTACTGCCAGTCACTGTGGCTGCGTTCCCAGTTGGCAAATCAACTGTGGTGATCTTTATTTACAGCATGGGTGCTGGCTGAGGAATACGCCCAACAGCCGCTACCTGCTCTCGCTATTATTAGCGGCAGCAGGCGTCTGCTGATGGGAGCAGTAGTCCCATCAGCTGACATCACTGACCGGAGGTAAACTTTATACCTCGATCATGGCTGCATACTCACACTGTCATTTGACAGGGTGGGAACTGAGGTTATCTGACAGGTGAGTATGATTTTACCACCTATCAGAAGCGGTGTTTGCCTCACTGTCATGCAGCGAGGCAAACACTGGATGTCCTGGCCCCCCATTCAAGGGTACTTTTCTGGAACCTGAACTTTTTGTAACTGTTTGGCCGAACCCACTGGACCTGAACATCCAGGTGTCTGCCAATCTTTACCGCCTAGCTAACTATCTGACTACTCGCAGCATCAGCAGCCTCACTACACTGTTACAGTCACAAAATGGCACCAAACCCACATGTCCTCTTTTCTAGTACTTGCTTCTGGATGTTGTGGATAGTTTCTGCGCCCTGATTGGCTTCTGGATTCTCCACACATTAAGTTAATGAAAAAATAAATAATAACAGTATGCCACTCCTCTGACCTCTCCCCACCTCCTTCCCTTATCAAACACATGCACCCCAGTCATCATACAGCACCACCACAAAGTTATACGCACCCCAATAACCCTTTGAATCGACGTCCTAGATTTGGTATTGCCATACTGTTTGCCTATGCATCGAATGCAAGGCCTGCCCTGCCCCAAAGTTACACGCACCCCAATAACCCTTTGATGTGACGTAGTGGATGGTCACATGAAACCAAAGTTACCATTATTAGAAATTTAGTACTCCTATAGGGTTTGCCTATGCATTGAATGCAAGGCCTACCTTGCCACAAAGTTACACGCACTCCAATAATCCTTTGAACTGATGTAGTGGATGGCCACATGAAACTAAACTTCCAATTATTATAAATTTGGTAGTCCCATACTGTTTGTCAAAGCATTTAATGCAAGGCCTGGCCTGCCCCAAAGTTACACGCACTCCAATAATCCTTTGAACTGATGTAGTGGATGGCCACATGAAACCAAACTTCCCATTATTAGGAAGTTGGTACTACTATACTGTTTCTTGCAGTAAATTTCAGTGTTAAGCCTGAAGAACCTGCATCAAAGAATTGCGTGTTTTTGAATGAAGAAACTGCAGTGGAAAATTGCAGTGTTGAGGATGAAGAGCCAGCAGTGGAGAATTGCAGTGGTGAGCCTGAAGAACCAGATGTGGAGAATTGCAGTGTTGAGGCTGAAGAACCTGCATTGGTGAATTGCAGTGGTGAGGCTAAAGAACACCTGGCAGTGGAGAAATGCAGTGTTGAGACTGAAGACCCAAAAGTTGAGAATTGCATTGTTAAAGCAGCTGATTAACCCCTACAGTTTCCATTATTATGAAATGAGTCTCCCATACTGTTTGGCTATGCAGTGAATGCAAGTCCTGCCCCAAATTTGCATGCACCCAAATCCCCCTTGGAAGAAAGGTGGAGGAGGGCCTCATAAAAAAGAATTTCCTATTACAAAGGAGCGGTCCCCTATACTTGTAATGCCCATACACTAAGTTTATGGGCTGACAAATATTTCCCCCTGGGGGTATGCATCAACATACTGTGTAAACTTTTTTTTATGGGCATCATAAACACCTTTGAAAACAATAACATGGTTTCCTACACAGTTGCTGCTGGGAAGGTGTAGGTTTTTAGCATAAATATGGTGGACGAGTTGGTGGATAAAGTGATCAGGAAAAGGGGCATGATGACAGCAGGAATGGGAACGTACAGGATTAATAACAGGGGGGCTATGGGACTATGAGATCCAGGATCCCGCCTAAAATGATTAGTTGTTTACCCACCACCAATTACCAGAATGTGTTTGATTCCCATCAGAAGATAGATGTAACAGATGCGCATCTGAAGATCGGCATAAAAGATGCCAGTGAGAAATTGGTTGCCAAAGATGTACGTGTCCGTATAAAGGGTAAAGTGCAAGATGCTCGTGAGCTTCTTAAAGAGGAGTGCATCGGCCGTAACTATCAACTCACCCATGGCACAAGGTTCTTCATCTTCACCCATGCATATTACCAAAACCATCCAAATTTCACAGCCGACAACTATTTTTTCAAGCGTAACGAACACTGTTAAAGGAATGCCAATAAACTAAGTTAACCACGAAACTGGGAAACAACAGGTTTCCTCTTTACGATGATGGTATTGATGACAACTTGGAACTTTCCCACATCCCCACCAAGAATGTGAAGATCACAGTTGCCAACACTGTGCAAAAAAGGCCAGGAATGTCTGGAAATAAAGTTTCTCTTGGGCAAATTTTACCTCTTACTAAAGGGGTACAAAATGATTCATACACAGCTCCCATGTCTACTCATGATGAGACTTTGCCGCCTTTATTGCACACAAAGGCTCTAACCAAAGTAACATGTCACGGACATTTGTCACAAATGAGGCAGTTTATCAGTAGGGCCCACTCCAAAATAGTCTGACTTTAGCACTTTAGAATACACAAAAATTACCATTAATAATTTGCATCCAAGAGTTACAAAGGAAGATATCGTGGAGCTTTTCTGTTTATGTGATGCCTTGAAACGCACCTGCTTGTTGAGTTCTGGAGTTGCAGAAGTTGTGTTTGTAAGAAAGGAAGATGCAGTTGGTGCCTACAAAAAATACAACAACAGATACCTAGATGGACAACCAATGAAAATGCAATCTTCCTTTGAATGGTAGTGTGAAAACATCAGACCATCCCATACTTCTAATATTAAGTGACATCCCATCAAATAAGGAAGGTGAATCTAGAAGAAATACAACCTCCTCTTCCTCCAGTGTTGCTTAAAATCCTCCACTGAATTTGATCCTGATACTATCTTAAAAGCACTCTTTAAATCCTCAAGGTCATCTACAGTCATCCAACCACCTGCATTTAAAATTAAGCTCTGATGACACCAACACAAATTGGAGACTTATTTTTCTTCTTGATTTGTTTTTAGCGATGATGATCACCAGCAGGTAGTTGATGTTTGAAGGAGTCTGGCATCAGATATTGGACAATTAATCCTGATCCCAGCATTGAAGTACAGCTCACCTTTGTTGTGGGCAGTTGCATTATTGCATCAAGAATTTCCGTTTTCCTCTTGGTCTAGTACTCTGATACAGCACGATTATGGTTCTACTGTTCTGTCAAGGGAGGCTAAATAAATGTTGAATAACTTGTTTACATTTCTTCAATAATCCGTTTCTACTGAAAAGATAATCTTTGCTGTTTTGTAGTTTTAATATCTGGATTCCGACAAATGGATCTCAAGACCTTCATATTTCGGTAAATGGGGTGATTACTAAGTGTCCACCGACTGTGTTCTAGACAAATAAATTTTTTATGCCTAATTAATGTTTCAGACTATAAAAATGTCATCCAGAACTGTTCAGTCGTAGGCAATACTTATTGGCCTGCGGCGGAAGCATGTTGTGATAAGGGAATAGATCATGCTAATAGTGATCTAAAAACTGAGATGTGTACAGAGGAATGCTAGTAGGACACAGATTGTGGTTTTCTATCAACTTCTTATGGATTTAACCCCTTAGTGACAGAGCCATTTTGCAGCTTAATGACGGGCCAATTTTTACAATTCTGACCACTGTCACTTTATGAGGTTATAACTCTGGAACGCTTTAACAAATCCCGCTGATTCTGAGATTGTTTTTTCGTGACATATTGTACTTCACGTTAGTGGTAAAATTTCTTTGATATGACTTGTGTTTATTTATGAAAAAAACGGAAATATGGCGAAAATTTTGAAAATGTAGCAATTTTCAAATTTTAAATTTTTATGCCCTTAAATCAGAGAGATATGTCACACAATTTTCTTAATAAATAACATTTCCCACATGTCTACTTTACATCAGCACAATTTTGGGAACAAAATTTTCTTTTGTTACGAAGTTATAAGGGTTAAAAGTTGACCAGCGATTTCTCAATTTTACAACACCATTTTTTTTTAGGGACCACATCACATTTGAAGTCACTTTGAGGGGTCTATATGATAGAAAATACCCAAAAGTGACACCATTCTAAAAACTGCACCCCTCAAGGTGCTCAAAACCACATTCAAGAAGTTTATTAACCCTTCAGGTGCTTCACAGGAGCTGAAGCAATGTGGAAGGAAAAAATTGACATTTAACTTTTTTTGCAAAAGTTTTACTTTGGAACCAAGTTTTTTTATTTTCACAAGTGTTAAAAGAAAAAATGAACCGCAAATGTTTTTGTGCAATTTGTCCTGAGCATGCTGATACCCCATATGTGGGGGTAAACCACTTTTTGGGCGCACGGCAGAGGTCGCAAGGGAAGGAGCGCTGTTTGACTTTTTCAACGCAGAATTGGTTGGATGCCATGTCGCGTTTAGAGAGCCCCTGATGTGCCTAAACAGTGGAAACCCCCAACAAGTGACCCCATTTTGGAAACTAGACCCCTTAAGGAACTTATCTAGATGTGTGGTGAGCACTTTGAACCTCCAAGTGATTCACACAAGTTTATAACGTAGAGCCGTGAAAATAAAAAATCATATTTTTTCCACAAAAATGATCTTTTCACCCCAATTTTTATTTTCCCAAGGGTAATAAGACCCCAAAAGTTTTTGTGCAATTTGTCCTGAGCATGCCAATACCCCATATGTTGGGGTAAACCACTATTTTAGCGCACGGCAGAGGTCGCAAGGAAAGGAGCTCCGTTTGACTTTTTCAACGCGGAATTGGCTGGACGCCATGTCGCATTTGTAGAGGCCCTGATGTGTCTAAACAGTGGAAACCCCCACAAGTGACCCCATTTTGGAAACTAGACCCCCTAAGGAACTTATCTAGATGTGTGGTGAGCACTTTGAACCCCAAAGTGCTTCACAGAAGTTTATAACGCCCGGGCGTGAAAATAAAAAATCATATTTTTTCCACAAACCTGATCGTTTAGTCCCCAATTTTTTATTTTCCCAAGGGTAACAGGAGAAATTAGACCACAAAAGTTGTTGTCCAATTTGTACTGAGTATGCTGATACCCCATATATGGGGGGACCACTGTTTGGGCGCACGGCAGGGCTTGGAATGGAAGCAGCACCGTTTGACTTTTTCAAACCAAAATTGGCTAGAATTGAGATTGGACACCATGTCGCGTTTGGAGAGCCCCTGATGCGCCTAAACAGTGGAAACCCCCCACAAGTAACACCATTTTGGAAACTAGACCCACTATGGAACTTATCTAGATCTGTTGTGAGTACTTTGAACCCCCAAGTGTTTCACAAAAGTTTATAATGCCTGGGTGTGAAGAAAAAAAATCAATTTTCCACAAAAATGATTTTTTAGTCCCAAATTTTTGATTTTTCACAAGGAAATTGGACCCCAAAAGTTGTTGTCCAATTTGTCCTGAGTACGCTGATACCAAATATGGGGGGGGAAACTGTTTTGGTGCACAGCAGGGCTTGGAAAGGAAGTAATAACGTTTTGGAATGCAGACGTTGATGGGGGTCATGTTCCGTTTGCAGTGCCCCAGATGTGCCTAAATAGTGGAAAACCCCCACAAGTGACCCCATTTTGGAAACTAGACTCCCTAAGGAACTTATCTAGATGTGTGGTGAGCACTTTGAACCCCAAAGTGCTTCACAGAAATTTATAAACGCAGGGCAGTGAAAATAAAAAAAAATTTTTTCCTCAAAAATTATTTTTTTAGCCAGCTATTTTTTATTTTCCCAAGGGTAATAAGAGAAATTAGAACCCCAAAATTGGTGGGCAATTTGTCCTGAGTGCGCTGATACCCCATATGTTGGGGTAAACCACTGTTTGGGCGCACGGCAGGGCTTGGAAGGGAGGGAGCGCCATCTGACTTTTTGAACTCCACGTCATGTTTGGAGACCCCCTGATGTGCCTAAATAGTGGAAACCCCTCAATTCTAGCTCCAACCCTAACACCAACACACCCCTAATCCCAACCCTAACCCTAATCCTAACCCCAACCCTAATTCCAACCCTAATTGTAACCCTAACCCTAATTGTAACCCTAACCCTAATTGTAGCCCTAACCCTAATTGTAACCCTAAACCTAATTGTAACCCTAACCCTAATTATAACCCTAACCCTAAGGCTGGGTTAATTTTGCGTTTTACCAGCCCGTTCAACATATAGCGTTGACGGGCTGGTAACGGTATAGCATAACACGATCGCGTTATGCTATAGCCGCTAGCGCAGAGGAATCAGCAGATGATTCATCTGCGCTAGGGGTGACGGAGCTCAGACGCTGCAGCCCGCGTCCGAGGCTCCGTCACTGAATGATGGCACGTCGCGAACGCATGCCGCTTTACAGCATTCATCGCGATGCACCCCAAATGGGGGTGAATGGCAGCGTTAACGGACTGCGTTACACCGCGTTATACCGCGGTGTAACGTAGTCCGTCTAATGGACTTCCATAACGCAGTATGAACCCAGCCTAACCCTAATTATAACCCTATCCCTAACCCTAATTATAACCCTAACCCTAATTATAACCCTAACTGTTATGTTTCGGTAACTGAGGAGTGCAGGTAAAAAAGTCAATACACCAGAGCAGTTGGAATCTATGAGATTGCAGAACCCTGACTAACCACCACAACTAGAGGCAGCCGTGGAGCGTTCCTACGTTGGTCCTAGACGCCTCGTCACAGCCTGAGAAACTGACTACACCTAAAGATAGAAAGAGGAAAGCTATCTGCCCCGGAGCAGATCCCCAAAGAACATAGAAAGCCCCCAAACATGTAATGTCGTTAGACAAGAAGAAATACTGACACAGACAGAAAATAGTATGAGCAAACGTTGGGGCCCAAACTACCTAAATAGAAAAGGATAGGAAGGGCACTTACTGCAATCCCAAAAAACCCTGAAAAGCACCAACTCTATTAATTTCAAAAACACCTGAGATCACACGACCTCTACCACCTAAATTAGTTCTCTGGTGTAACAAAATCAAAACAGCAGCCACTGAAAAAACTGGAAAAAGCAAATGTACAAACATCAGTGGCTGAACTAAACTGAGAGGGCAAAAGCCCCCGGAGGGGACCCTGAAGGCCCCCACAGAAGTGCAGGACAAAATGCAAAAATCAAGCACAAAAAACAAAAAGAAGAAAATGTCTTATCTGTTAGCATTAGATGCAGACACGACACAGCAGGCTACAAAGGAAAAAGGAATCAAGGATTGAGACCAGAACAATTGATCACCGGCAACCCTGATGGGAAGGCGACTCCCTTATATAAGACCAGTCAGCAACACCTGATTCCCAATCCTCACAATCTTCACTGGACAGTCCAGTACCGCTTGTAACCACCAGAGGGAGCCTCTGTTCAGAACTCATTTCAAGTCCATTCACAACACCTAACCCTAATTATAACCCTAACCCTAGCCTTAACCCTAACACTAACAGAAAAATGAAAAAAAATATAATTTCTATATTTTATTATTTGTCCCTAACTAAGGGGGTGATAAATGGGGGGGTTATGTACTGTTTTTTTTTTATTTTGATCACTGTGATAGTTTATCACAGTGATCAAAATGTACTTTTGTGAGAATGAATGAAACTTTTTTTGAATCTGCCGCCAAGCAGATCGGCGGGCGCACTGCGCATGCGCCCGCCATTTTTTTTTTTCAGGAAGAAGACGCCGGTTTCCTGGGGCCTTGAGGAGGACGGAGGACACCGGTAAGTATAGGGGGGGGCGATCGGGGGACCGGGGGACCCTCATTTTCTCCCCTCTGATGTGCCATCACATCAGAGGGGAGAGAAATCATTTTTTTTTATTTTTTTTTTGCGGTCGCCATTATACTTAGTATAATGGCGATCGCGACACCGGGGTCGGTAACTACGACCCCGATCATGTTCTCTGGGGTCTCGGCTACCTTCGGCAGCCGAGACCCCAAAGAAAATTGCCCCCCCCCCCGGCAGAACGCGGCGGGCGCACTGAGCATGCGCCCGCCATTCAAGATGGCGGCGCCCACCGGAGGAGGAAGGTGGGCCCGCGGGCCACAACGGGAACATTGGGGGACACGAGGGGGTCCCGGGGACCCTTTTTCTCTGTCCTCTGATGTCCGATGACATCAGGGGATAGAGAAATTAAATGGCACATCAGATTTTTATTTTTTTTTGCGGTCGCCGTTATAGGGTTAATAACGGCGACCGCAACATCGGGTAAAAACCGACCCGATTCATGTTCTCTGGGGTCTCGGCTACCCCTGGTAGCCGAGACCCCGGAGAAAATGCGCCTCTGGGGGGCGCTATTCACTTTTTCCACAGCGCAGTTAATTAACAGCGATGTGGTTTAAGTACCCTTAATGACCGTCGTTAAAAGGTGTATCGGCGGTCGTTAAGGGGTTAAAAATTTTTTAATTAATGCTGGTAAAAAAAAATAATAACTCTAGTGTTGGCAGGGCGCAGTGCCATACCACGACTATTTGATCTTCCTGTACAACCCTATAATTTTTTTAAAATATTTATTTGAACACCTCATTGGGAGCGGGGAGACACAAGAAACGATAGGTGCACTCTGCTGAGATGAAAAACACCCCTTTGCAAACAATAACATGGCTGTTGCATCACGGAACACGTTCACCCTGTGATCTAGTGGTGGTGTCTGAAGAGACGTGGACGATGGACTCCTAAAAATCTTTGCACAATTTAAAGGAGCGGGTCTCCTATACTTGTAATGCCCACATACTAAGTGTATCAGCTAACAAACATTTCCCTCTGGGGGGTACACATCAACATATTATGTAAACTATTTATGCTGGCATCAAAAACAGCCTTTAACACAATAACGTGGCTGCTGCATCACAAAACACAGTCACCATTGTGATCTAGTGGTGTTGGATAGAGATGAGCGACTTTCCCTTTTTTCGGGTCGAGTCGGGTTTCGTGAAATGCGACTTTCTCAAAAGTCGAGTCGAACGAAGTCGGCCGACTAACGGAAATGGTCGGGTTGGAGTCGAAAATCTGAGCTCAATGCAAGTCAATGGGGAATAAAAGTCGGCAGGGAGTGGAGGACAGTAAACACACCTACAGTGCCCATTTCAATACCAACTACATCAATTCTTATTACTTAAGCTTGGCAACTTTAATTATCTTTATAATAATAGTAATGCATTGAAAACTGGGGTTATTTGGCTAAAGTTGTGGGGGGGGGCAGTGCTCGCTCCAGATTTTCATGGGCCCCCGGCCAAAGAGTCTCAGTGGGCCCCTTTAACACATACCACAATTCATGATGCTCCGATACGGCAGAGAAATATAGGTATAGTACAATGCCAAATACTACACTTTTTACATTACATGACTGATATCTATTTTAAATTCTACAATAGCTCAAAAAACGGACAGTATAGTCCTCCATACAGTATTATGGGCACCACATAGTGCGCCATACAGAATAATGAGCCCCATATATTGCTCTATACAGAATAATGAGGCCCATATAATGCTCCATATAGAATAGGCCCCATATGTGCTACATATGATGCTCCATACCCTATATGATGCCCCATAAATATTGAACCCCATATGATGCTCTAGTATATGATGGGCCCCATATATGATGCTCCAGTGTATAATGCTCACCATATATTGCTCCAACCATTAAAAAAAATGAAATACCTCTCCTCGCTGGGCACTGCTCTACTCTGGACTCCTCAGCATCGCCATCTTCCAGCTCTCTGCACTGTGACTGTTCAGGCAGAGAGTGCACAGACATGACGTCATCACGCTCTCTGACCTGAATGTCACTGTCAGGAAACGTGGAAGACGTCACAGCGGTGGAGCAGGGAGAGGTAAGTATTGCAAGTGCTGGGGCCCTGAGCTATCGGGAGGGCACACTTGAGATTGGTGAGAACTGGCACAGGGCCCCTCATAGTACGCTGGTGTCTCTGATGGCGAGTGGGCCCCCCCACTTGCTCAGGGCACCGGCACTTGCCCGGGTGCGCCAGGTGCTGACCCCGGCCCTGGGTGGTGTACAGCCCAGTTAGGGAGGTGGAAAAACTGGCATATGCTGAGGTGTAGGCTGGACGTTCAGCATCTGCAAATGGAGGAATTGGAGAAGTCGGAGAAAGAGGAGGACAAAGCAAGCAATTTTGCTGGCAACCTATGTGTCATTAGGGGAAGGTGGTACAAAATCCTTTGAAACCCAGGCATGGTTCATTTTAATGAAGGTGAGATCACCTACATTTTGGGTCGACAGCCGTGTTCTTCTTTCTGTCAGGATTGATCCAGCAGCACTGAAGACTCTTTCTGATAGCACACTACCAGCAGGGCAGGCGAGCTCCTGTAAGGCATATTGTGCCAATTCAGGCCAGGTGTCCAGTTTACAGGCCCAGTAGTCAAAGGGGAATGAACTGTGAGGGAGAACATCGATAGGGGAGGAGAGGTAATTTTGAACCATAGTTGACAACTGCTGTCTCCTGTCTGTTGCAATCGATTCAGTATTACCAGTCGTGTGAGCATTACTCGAGAAATCAGACCACAACATGGTCATGAAACCCCTATCTCCATCACCACTTTGGCTGTGTGCACCAAAAACACCTCTTCCATTTGGCCCAGTACGGCTCGTGGTAGAACCTGCACCGCTGCTGTGTGCTGGGAATGCCTCTAACAAACGGTTTTCCAGAGTTGCTTGTTTGTTTGCCAATATTAGCTCTAGGTTCTCCTGTGGCATGATGTTCTGTAGTTTGCCTTTATATCGTGGATCGAGGATGCTGGCCAACCAGTGGTCATCATCCTTCATAATTTTGGCAATGCAGGGGTCCCTTTTTAGGATCCGCAAGACATAATCACACATGTGGGCCAATGATGCACTGCCAGTGGTGGGTGGAGGAGCACTTTCTGCCAAATCCACATCCATCCAGTCACGCACAAACCCTGTACCTGAACTTGGCAAGCCAACATTTTCTCTTGCCCCTGAGAAGCATCATCTTCCCCAAAATAATCATCCCCCTCATCCTCCTCCTCTTCTTCCTCCACCTCGTCCAGGACAGTTCTCTGAGCAGACAATGCCTGACTGTAATGAAAGCTTCCCTCCTCCTCCGCTGCAGACGCCTTATCCTTAATGTGCGACAAAGTTTGCATGAGCAGACGCACAAGTGGGATGCTAATGCTTATAATGGCGTGGTCTGCGCTTACCAGCCATGTGCATTCCTCAAAACACTGAAGGATTTTACATAGGTCTTTCAGCTTTAACCACTGCACTACCCGACAACTCCATGTCCTGCCCTCAAACTGCCTTCCCGTGGATCCTCCCACAAATGCATTACAGCCTGCCTCTGTTCGCACAGCCTCTCAACCATGTGCATGGTGGCGTTCCACCTTGTTGCAACGTCTATGATTAGGCGGTGCTTGGGGAGGTGGAGTGATCGCTGCAGCCTCTGCATACGACTGGAGTCTAGGGGCGAGCGATGAATGTGCGAGCACAGTCTTCGCACCATATGGAGCAGGGCTGGTAACTTCGGATAATTATTTATGAAGCACTGCACCACCAGGTTCAAGGTGTGAGCCAGGCTAGGTATGTGTCTGAGTTTTGGCAGGGCTATGGCTGCCACAAAATTACAGCCGTTATCACTGACTAACTTGCCTGGCTCAAGATGTAGACTGCCCAGCCTTAACTCAGTTTCTCGCTGCAAGTAGTCGGCCAGTACCTCCACGGTGTGTCTATTGTCACCCAAAGACATCCTGCTGACGCTTACCACTAGCTGATCGATAGTGGGACACCTCGTGTGCAACACTGGCAGCTGCGGATGGAGTGCTCGTGCAACTGCGCTCTGTCGAAGAGCTTTTGCTTCTGGAGGAGGAAGAGGAGGCGGGTCGAACGCCTACAGCCAACTGTTGCCTATACCGTGGGCTAGGCAGCACTGTCCCACTGCCGCTGTCCCCTGTGGACCCTGCATCCACCACATTAACCCAGTGCGCAGTGATGGACACGTAACGGCCCTGGCCATGCCTACTGACCCATGTATCTGTTGTGAGGTGCAACTTTCCACTCACTGATTGTTTGAGTGCATGGACAATGCGGTCTTTCACATGCAGATGGAGGGCAGGGATGGCTTTTCTAGAAAAGAAGTGCCGACTGGGTGGGTCATAGTGTGGGACAGCTTAGGCCATGAGCTCTCGGAACGCTGCACTTTCAACCAAACGGAAGGGCATCATCTCTAATGAGATCAGTTTGGCAATGTAGGCATTCAAATTTAGTGAGGTTTTGTAGTCTATCCACGCTTGCAAGTGCATGGTGTTTAAACGTCTAAGCATGCAACTGGTATTCAATTTTCGGAGATTTTTCCCTCGGCTAAAGGTTCTTCCGCACTTCTTACAGATAACCTTTGCCTCATCAATAGGATTTTGGTCAAAAAAGTGCCACACTGCACTCTTCCTACTATGGGATAAATTTTCAGGGCTTGCACGCTGTGCTAATTTGACCGTCTGGCCAAGCTGTCTTGCAACTCTTTTTCTTTTTTTAACACGTTTTTGGACTGCTATGGGCCTGCCAGATAACCGCAGCTGTGATGTCGATGCCTGCCGCGGATCCCCCTCCTCTTCTGAGCTATTGCCAGTGGCACACTCTTCCCCAATGGATGCTAGTCCGGGTCAACAACTTGGTCATCCATCACCTCCTCTTCAATTTCATCTGCACCTTCCTCTGTGTCACCATGTAAGGTGGTATCGTATGTGGGAAGGGGCACCTGAGTTTCATCAGGGTCAAATTCTGGCTCAGTAGACTGTGAGGGCAATGCAGTGCTCTGGGTGAATGTACCAGCAGAATCAGATAGCAGTGGCGGTGCATCAGTGCACTCCATGTCAGATTCATGTTGGACTGGGGAATTCAGGATTTGACTTGATAACCCAGGCATGGTATGTGAAAAGAGCTCCATGGAGTAATCTGAAGTGTGGGCTGCCGCATCCTTCACTTTTGGTGGGGGTGAAGGACACAAGGAAAGGGGTTGTTCCTGACCAGAAGCCTGCACTGAGGACTCAGTGCTTGGAGCTTTTGAAACTTCAGAAGAGGAGGAGATAGAGCTGGAGGCTGTTTTGGCAATGTAAGACAAAACCTGTTCCTGATGCTCCCGCTTTAAAAGCGGTTTACGTAATACCAGAAAAGGGAGTCTTCCAGGCCTTCTGGAGCCAGACAATGCTTCAGGCTCAACACCTTAGGTGCTATTGTGCTTTTGGCACTACCAGCAGATGCACCACCACCATCAGTAGCAGGTGGCCCCCTACGACCATGTCCGCGACCTCTTCCACCATACTTCCTCATGTTTGTGTAAATGTACCCAAAATAACAGCAGATATATGGTACAGTATCAGAAGCGTACTGTCAAGATCCCGTCTGGGTTGGAGCCGATGTTACTGCAAACACTAGGGGAAGCAGAGGCAGGTAGCGTAGTCAGGTGGCAGCCGGAGGTCGGTACACAGGAAAGCAGTGTTTGTAGCAATGGATCAGGCGGAGAGCGTAGTCAGAAGGCAGGCCGAGGTCGGTTCACAGGAGAGCCAGTTCGGTAACAGAGGAGCAGGCAGATAACGTAGTCAGGTGGCAGCCGGAGGTCGGTACACAGGAGAGCAGTGTTTGTAGCAATGGATCAGGCGGAGAGCGTAGTCAGAAGGCAGGCCGAGGTCGGTTCACAGGAGAGCAGTGTTTGTAGCAATGGATCAGGCGGAGAGCGTAGTCAGAAGGCAGGCCGAGGTCGGTTCACAGGAGAGCAGTGTTTGTAGCAATGGATCAGCAGGAAACGCTTGACTAAAGGCTTGGAGCTCAATAATCTCGCAATGACACACCCACAGGGCCAGGTTTATATAGGGTGTGTAATTGGCAATCAGAGGCCCAATCAAAAGAGCACTAGGTGTAGCCAATCAGGAAGAACAGTCAATGGTATCTGGGTTCAGCAAGGAACTTTGCAGCCAGCAGAATAGCTCAGATGGTAGAGCTGCTGGCCAGTGGACAAGAGGTACTGGGTTCGACTCCTGACAGTACTCCCCTCCTTCCAGGATGGCCTCTGGACA
This sequence comes from Oophaga sylvatica, assembly GCA_033576555.1. Lineage (NCBI taxonomy): Eukaryota > Metazoa > Chordata > Amphibia > Anura > Dendrobatidae > Oophaga > Oophaga sylvatica. The sequence continues at coordinate 312,662,709 of JARQOD010000004.1, forward strand.
TCTCAGGAGCTGGCTTATCCGGGTACCTCTGATGAAAGGCTCTTGTTAGTCTAGGAGCATGGACGTTGTCCCTTGGTTCCCATGAATTTTCCTCTGGTCCGTAACCCTTCCACTGCACCAGATACTGCAGTTTACCTCTGAATTTTCGGGAGTCCAGAATCTTATCCACAATGTATTCTTCTTCACCACGGATCCTTTCTGGTGGAGGAGGTGGCTGAATTCTTCCTGGAAACTGGTTTTCACAGAAGGGTTTGAGCAAGGATATGTGAAACACTGGATGAATCTTTAGATTGTTGGGAAGTTCCAAACGAAAAGCAACCTGGTTAATTTTTGCAGAAATTTGAAAAGGTCCAATGAATTTCTGACCCAATTTGGAGGATGGCACATGTGTCTTAAGGTTTTTAGTGGACAGCCAAACTTTGTCTCCAACCTGAAGAGCAGGGGGCACTCTCCGATGTTTATCTGCTGCTTCCTTATATACTTCCTGGGTCTTGAGTAATATCTCTGATAATTCCTTCTGGGATTCCTGTAATTTTGCAAGCCTGTCATTTACAGCAGGAATGGGAGTGTTCACTGGCAGATTAGGGATAAATACTGGATGTACTCCATAATTAGCAAAAAATGGGGTTTGAGATGTAGCGCTATGTATGGAGTTGTTGTAGGAAAACTCTGCTGTTGGTAAATAGTCCACCCAGTCATCCTGAAGATAGGAAATGAAGCAACGGAGGTATTGTTCCAAAGTCTGGTTCGTTCTCTCCATCTGGCCATTGGACTGAGGATGGAAAGCGGTAGAAAGATTCACCGTGACTCCCAAGGCTGTACAGAAACTCTTCCAAAATTTTGACGTAAACTGAACGCCTCTGTCAGACACCACGCTGTCAGGAATTCCATGTAACCTGAATACCTCTTTGATAATCAGTTCTGCAGTTTTTTCAGCAGTAGGAATTCCTTCAGTTGGAATAAAGTGGGCCATTTTTGTGAGTCGGTCCACTATGACAAGGATGACGGTCATCTGTTTGGAAGGGGGTAGTTCCACAATAAAATCCATGGAAATAGATCCCCAAGGCCTGGATGGAACTGGAAGTGGTTGCAAGAGTCCTAGAGGAGACGATCGTGGGGTCTTGTTTCGTGCGCATGTTAAACAGGTTGAAACATATTTCCTCACGTCCTTCCTACAATTAGGCCACCAAAAGAAACGAAGTAGTAAGTCTTGTGTTTTTGCAACTCCAGGATGTCCTGCCAGTTTAGAATCATGGACACTTTTGAGGACTTCAAGGCGAGAAGATTCAGGTACATATATTTTGTGTTTCTGCATCCAAAACCCCTCTTTGAATGAAAGATCGACGTCTTCCGAAGGATGGTTAAGGAAAGAGTCCTCTTGATATCCATCTTTAATTCTATTACATAGTCCTCTAGAGTGCAATATTCCCAAAAAATTTTTAGGGCCTAGAATTGTATCGTCATTACTAGACCTCTCCTGAGGTTCCGAACACATCCTGGACAGGGCGTCAGCCTTGCCATTTCTTGAACCAGGCCGGTAAGAAATTATAAAATTGAATCTTGAGAAAAATAAGGCCCATCGTGCTTGTCTTGCAGACAATCTTTTTGCTGTACGGAGGAATTCAAGATTCTTGTGGTCCGTGAGGACAGTCACAGGGTGATTGGCACCTTCCAAAAGATGTCTCCATTCGGAGAAGGCAACTTTAATGGCTAACAGTTCTTTATTACCGATGTCGTAGTTCTTTTCTGCAGATGACATGGTGTGGGAAAGAAACGCACATGGGTGAAGTTGCATTTTGTCCCCAACTCGCTGAGACAGAATGGCTCACTGCCCACTGCAGAGTCCGAGGCGTCCACTTCGACAGTAAATGGCAATTCAGGATTTGGGTGTACTAACAATGGAGCAGACGTAAAAAGAGTTTTCAATTTGTCAAAAGCCTCCTGTGCCTCCGGAGACCAGAAAAATGCTTTGGTCTTTTTTGTTAGTGTAGTAATTGGTAGTATGATCCGTGAAAAGTTCTTTATAAATTTTCGGTAAAAATTTGCAAATCCTATGAAACGCTGGACGTCTTTTAAATTTCTTGGAACAGGCCAGTCCACTACAGCATTGATTTTGCCGGGATCCATGCTCAGACCTTCTGGGGAGATGATATATCCCAGAAATTGGATACTGGTTTGTTCAAACTCACATTTTTCAAGTTTAATGTAAAGATGGTTCTCCTGTAGTCGTTCCAAGACTAACTGGACGTGCCTGCGATGCTCTTCCAAGGTGTCTGAAAATATAAGAATGTCATCGAGATAAGCCACAACGAATTGGTCCAAGAAATCTCGAAATACATCATTAATAAAATGTTGAAAGGTGGCTGGGGCATTGCTAAGACCAAAGGTCATAACCAGAGATTCAAAATGTCCATATCTCGTTCTGAAGGCGGTCTTCCACTCATCTCCTGGGCGAATCCGTATGAGGTTGTAAGCCCCTCTAAGATCCAGCTTCGTAATAATTTTCGCAGAACGGAGTCTCTCAAATAGTTCAGGAATCAAGGGTAGCGGGTAGCGATTCTTGACAGTGATATTATTCATCTCTCTGTAGTCAATACATGGCCGCAGAGTGGAGTCTTTCTTTTCAACAAAGAACAGGGGTGACCCAGCTGGAGATGTGGAAGGTCGAATAAAGCCTTTCTCTAAATTTTCATCCAGGAACTTTCTTAATACCTTCAATTCAGGTTCGGAAAGATTGTAAATCCGTCCAAATGGAATGGTTGCTCCTGGCAGCAATTCAATGGGACAGTCGTAAGGACGGTGAGGAGGTAATTGATCTGCTTTCTTCTTACTGCAGACATCAGAGAACTGCTGATATTGAGGTGGTAGTTTCTCTTCCTTCTCATGCGAAATCTCAGAGATTTGGACTTGTTGGAGAACAGGGGGTTCCTTATGACAATTATTCTTACAGTAGTCAGATGGAAAGGTGATGGTCCTTGATGCCCAGTTGATAGAAGGGTTATGGACTGAAAACCAGGGGATCCCTAGAATAACCGGAAATTTCGGAGATGAGATAAGGTGGAAACTGACAGCTTCATGATGATCCGGTTCGATACAAATCTCCAGTTCGATTGTCTCATGCGTGACAGGTCCAGAAGACAAGGGTGATCCATCCACCGTTTCCATTTCAATTGGTGTGGATTTGGTCCTACTGGAAATATTATTATCACGTGTAAATTTTAAGTCCATAAAATTCCCTCCTGCTCCCGAATCCAACAGGGCAGAGCATTGTATTTTTTGGGTGCCCATTACAACCTGAATGGGGATTACAAAATGAGATGATGTAGTATGTATTTTGTCTATTTCTGGCGTTACTGATGAGATAGTCTGCAAGATGGAATCCGACTGCTGAGAAAGGTCCATATTGCTGGCAGACCTGTTGTTGGTAAAGGCTATAGTCCTTTTGTTAGGACAGTTGATGGCATAGTGTCCAGGGTCCCCACAATAGAGGCAGAGATGTTCTGCACGTCGCCTCTCCTTCTCCTGTGCAGAGAGTGGTCTTCGGATGACGTCGATCTGCATCGGTTCAGACACGCCTTGCGTCTTTTCTTGGTGGTCCGATGCTGAAAATGAGAAGCCAGGGTATTCCCAAGTGCTCGCAGTCTCTCCTTTCTCCTTTCAGTAAGTCTCTGGTCAATCCGGATACATAGTTGAATAAAGTCCTCCAACTGGTCAGGGGTCTCAACCCTGGCAAGCTCGTCTTTCACTGGTTCTGATAACCCTCGTCGAAATTGACTTCTCTGGGCCGCTGGATTCCAGGTGGTGTCGGCCACCCAGCGACGGAACTCCGATGTGTATTCCGCAACAGAGCGACGTCCTTGGCGCAAATTATGTAATTTGGTTTCTGCTGTGGCACAGCGGTTTGGGTCATCAAAAACTTGATTCATAGCTGCGGTGAAGGCTTCCAGGTCATTAAGGAGGTCATAGTCCTTTTCTACATAAGGTGAAGCCCAAGCAAGAGCTTCATCCGTCAGGAGATTTATCATGAAAAAAACTTTCTTCCTCTCACTGGTAAAGGGAGCAGGTTGCATCTGGAAGTATATGCGGCATTGATTGAGGAATCCTCGGTACTGCTTGCGATCCCCACTGAACTTTGCAGGCAGCGGCAGCCGCGCGTTTGATTCGGACCCTGAATTGCGCACGTCCAGAAGTTGTTTTTGTAGCTCAATTACTTCCTGTTGTATCGCTGTGAAATCAGTTTGTAACTTGGCATATTTTCCTTGAGAGTCAGTACAAAAACTTTGAAGCTCCGTAACTTGCCGTCTCAGGGTGTTCACAGCGGACTCCATTTTGGCGCGAGATTATTCTGTCAAGATCCCGTCTGGGTTGGAGCCGATGTTACTGCAAACACTAGGGGAAGCAGAGGCAGGTAGCGTAGTCAGGTGGCAGCCGGAGGTCGGTACACAGGAAAGCAGTGTTTGTAGCAATGGATCAGGCGGAGAGCGTAGTCAGAAGGCAGGCCGAGGTCGGTTCACAGGAGAGCCAGTTCGGTAACAGAGGAGCAGGCAGATAACGTAGTCAGGTGGCAGCCGGAGGTCGGTACACAGGAGAGCAGTGTTTGTAGCAATGGATCAGGCGGAGAGCGTAGTCAGAAGGCAGGCCGAGGTCGGTTCACAGGAGAGCAGTGTTTATAGCAATGGATCAGGCGGAGAGCGTAGTCAGAAGGCAGGCCGAGGTCGGTTCACAGGAGAGCAGTGTTTGTAGCAATGGATCAGCAGGAAACGCTTGACTAAAGGCTTGGAGCTCAATAATCTCGCAATGACACACCCACAGGGCCAGTTTTATATAGGGTGTGTAATTGGCAATCAGAGGCCCAATCAAAAGAGCACTAGGTGTAGCCAATCAGGAAGAACAGTCAATGGTATCTGGGTTCAGCAAGGAACTTTGCAGCCAGCAGAATAGCTCAGATGGTAGAGCTGCTGGCCAGTGGACAAGAGGTACTGGGTTCGACTCCTGACACGTACAGCTGTATACGGTGAAGGTGAAACATTTTAATCTCCGTATATATTTTCGGAGTAACAGACACAGACTCTCACAGGCTCAGTATGGATTACACTAGAATATAAAAAAGCAAAAAAGTGTACAGTATCAGAAGCATACAGCTGTATACAGTGTTGGGGGAATTTTAAATTTCCGTATATATTTCAGCAGGAAGACACACGATCACAGGCCCAGTCTGGCTAACACCAGAATATCAAAATCAGGAAAAGTGTACTGTCTCAGTTGCGTACAGCTGTATACAATGTTGGGGAATTGTAAATCTCCATATATATTTCAGGAGTCACACACAGATTGTCAGCCTGTATTTGTCCCTGATACCAGCTGGTACACGGTACTGTGAGGAGCGTACAGCTCTATACAGTGTGGGAAAAACAGAACACTCGGTAACTAACTGAAATTTCCCCCTAAGAACTGGCAGGCAGCTCAATAATCAGATCTGATGGTCCACACAAGCATTTTGTACACTGTCACTGGCAGGCAGCTGTGCTACTCCACAAAATTAATTGCCCCCTTATCACAGTCAGGCAGCCTACTAATCAGATGTGATGCTCCACCCAAGCAATTTGTACACTGTCACTGGCAGGCAGCTGTGCTACTCCACCAAATTAATTTCCCCTTTATCACAGGCAGGCAGCCTGTAATCAGATCTGATGGTCCACACAAGCAATTTCTACAGCGTCACTGGCAGGCAGGCAGCCCAAGAACCAGCGTTGCTGCACACACTAAAATACTCCCCTCTCTCTTCACAGTCACTGTACAGCTAAACGCTATCAGCACAAAGTTAATTTTTTTTTTAGGCCCTGCCTAACGCTCTCCCTGCTCAGACGCACCGCCAACAACCTTCCCCTACACTGAGTACGGTAGTTGCAAAATGGCGGTCGGTGCTGAGCGATTTTATATGCACTGTGACGCCACTGAAAGCCAGCCAATCGCTGCAATGCCCTTCTCTAAGATGGTGCTGGCCGCCTGCTATGTCATCACCTTGCCCACAGCCTGAGTACTTGCTCATTGGCCGGGAAAAGGCGCTTAAAGTGTAGGGGAAAACTGACTCCAGCATGGTCGCCAAACACGTGACTGAACTCACTCCACGGTCGGGTTTCGTTTCATGAAACCCGACTTTGCCGAAAATCGGCGATTTTTGAAAATGAACGACCTGCTTCGCTCAACTCTAGTGTTGGATGATAAGGATGAGAAGGAGGAGGACGACAACAACAAATAGCAAAATCAGGAAGCGTATTCCTATGTGTGGGTGTGAAGAGTTGCATGGTAATAGAGTTCCCAAAAAAAGACATTGGATTGCAGTTTATGATTCGCTATCATTCGATGATGTACAGAATTCTGGCCCAATCCAGCCCTTGTTCATTTTTATAAGAGTCAGCCTGTCAGCATTTTCAGTTGACAGGCGGATGCACTTATCAGTTAGGACTACACCAGCGGTACTAAATACCCGCTCTGACAAAACACTAGTGGCAGGCAGGCCAGGACCTCCAAGGCATACAGAGCCAGTTCATGCTACGTGTCCAGCTTGGATACCCATGGTCAGTCGTCTTCACCAAGAGGATGACTGACCATGCTCTCCTCCATCTACTCCTGCTCCCTGTCCTCAGGCCATGCACGCTGAACAGACGGTATGACAGTTGTGCTTGTAGTACAGTCTATAGCGCAGGAAAGTAGCTTCTGTTCTTCTCTCCTCCTCCTCATTGTCACCCAATCCAGGTTAGAATGTGATGAGGCTGAGCTGTGTGTAATCACCCTGTATGGTTTCTTGTTCTGTCTCATGAATCTCTGCCTGCAATGCATCCTCTTTGTTTGTCAGCAGAGAGCATTTCAGAAAACAGAGGAGTGGGCTGGTGGCGCTAATTATGGCATCTTCGCCGCTCACCAACTTGGTGGAGCCCTCAAATAAGATGGAAATACCACACTGTAAAATATGTGGCCTGTATTTTTATTTTGTACAGCAAAATAGTGTCACTAACTAAGATAGTGTGGCATTCTCATGTGGTGTATGGCTGAGGGTTGTACTCCTGACAGGGTATGATGTATCTTACGGTAACCAAGCTTTCTGTCAGGAGAAGAGTCGTTCCTTACACACACCGGGAACTCCACAATACAATGTTTGCACAGTAACTGTCTCTAGAAAGATGATGATGGTGGTAGTAGTTGGTGCATTTGAGCACCAGTCATAAAGTCATAAAGTCATAAAGCAGCTGTAAGAATTTGAAGCAGAAGTCTTTTTACTGAAGGTAATGGGGAAAATTATGTACAATCAGCAGTAAACTCCAGTGAAGGACAGAAGTTTAGGTTACTCCCTTAAATCTCCCCAGTCATCACTACCTGTTTGCCAATCATCTGCAGCTGAATCCTCAGCTGAAGGGCCTCTGTCAGTCAAGGCAGCTTCATTACTATCAGCAGCCACCAGAGAGGGAACCCCACCTCAGAATACAGAGCGTTCACAACAGCCCTGTTGGCATTTTTCCTGAAACTCTTGCTCTTTTGGGATTGTGTATGAGCAAGCTGCTTCCGGTCTGTGATCTGCATTTTATATTGATTTTTGTAATAATCGATAAAACTGATTTCACAGCCACCTGACTGCTTGAAAGTAGACTCCGGAGTTAAATCAAAGTTGATATCATCAATACGATATGTATGATTACTGTATTTATAATAATAATTTTATTTCTATACACATATTCCCCAGCACTTTACAGTTTAGAGGGGACTTGTACAGACAATAGACATTGCAGCATAACAATAAACACCTAGATCAAAACAGATAACAAGAGGAAAGAAGGCTCTGCTCACAAGCTTTCAATCTATAAGGAAGAAGGGGAGACCCGAAAGGTAGATAGTAACAATTGCATTCGTTGTTCGGACCAACCATAGTGTAAGAATCGGGTGTTTGTTAATGTAATACTGCATGAACTGGTTATCGACCTAAGTATGTAACAATAGAGAGACACAGAGGGCTATTGAATATATAAAGCATGTGAGAACATGACACAAGGAACCTGGTTATCGTAAATAATTTGAATGGGCAACACAGTGATAGTTAGGTTAATACGTTGAGGCGGTAGGCCAGTCTGAACAAATGCGTTTTTAGGGCACTCTTAAAACTGTGGGGATTGGGGATTAATCGTATTAACCTGGGTAGTGCATTCCAAAGAATTGGTGCAGCACGTGAAAAGTCTTGTAGATGGGAGTGGGAGGTTCTGATAATTGAGGATGCTAACCTCAAGTTATTAGCAGGTCGGAGGGCACAGGTAGGGTGGTAGGCTGAGATGAGCTATTAGAAGCAGGGTGGTGCTGAGCCATGGAGTGCTTTGTGGGTGAGGGTAATAAGTTTGTACTGGATTCTGGAGTGGATGGGTAACCAGTGTAATGACTGGCACAAGGTAGAGGCATCGGTATAACGAATGGTGAGGAATATGATCCTGACTGCTGCATTCAAGACAGATTGGAGATGGGAGAGTTTGGTAAGAGGGAGACCGATTAGAACAGAGAGTTACAATAGTCCAGATGAGAATGAATAAGAGAAACTGTAAGAGTTTTTGCAGAGTCGAAAGTAAGAAAAGGTCGAATTCTAGAAATAATTTTGAGGTGCAGATAACAAGAGCGAGCCAGTGATCGGATGTGGGGGGGTGAATGAAAGCTCAGAATCAAGTATGACCACAAGACAGCGGGAATGTGGCAGGGGAGTAATGGTAGAACCACACATGGAAATGGCATTGTCGGGCATAGGTAGACTAGTAGAGGGTGGAAACACAAGGAGTTCAATTTTTGACAGGTTCAGTTTCAGATAGAGGGAGGACATGATGTTAGAGACAGCAGTAAGACTATCACAGGTGTTTAAAAAGGCAGGTGTGATATCAGGAGAAGTGTATAATTGGGTGTCATCAGCATAGAGATGGTACTGGAAATGAAATCTTCTGATTGTTTCTCCAATAGGGGCAGTATACAAAGAGAAGAGGAGGGGGTCTAGAACCAATCCTTGAGGAACCCCAACTGTAAGGGGAAGATGAGATGAGCAGGAGCCAGCAAAAGATACAGTGAAGGAGAGTTCAGAGAGATAAGAGAAGAACCAGTAGAGAATGGTTTTCTTAAGTAAGATAGAGCGGAGCATAATGAGGAGGAATTGATGATCCACAGTGTCGAATGCTGCAGAGAGATCCAAGAGAATTAGCATGGACAAGTGACCATTAGATTTAGCTGCTAGTAGATCATTAGAGACTTTAGTGAGGGCAGTTTCAGTAGAGTGTAAAGAGCTGAAACTGGATTGTAGAGGGTCGAGAAAAGCGTTATCTGAGAGATAGCGGATATGACTAAGTGGACCGAGAGTTCCAGGAGTTTAGAGATGAAGTGAAGATTAGAGACAGGTCTATAGTTAGCTGCACAGTTTTGGTGTATGATGGCATGCTTAAATGAGGAGTGAAAGATACCAGGAGAGAGAGGTTGATTATTTTTGTTAGGTGAGTAGTGACAGCAGGGGAAAGGGACTGGAGGAGATGTGACTGAATGGGGTCACTGGTGTATTTCTTAAGAACTATCTGTCCAATCAGTTCTTTATTGCAAGCATCATAGAAGGCATGTGATCCAATTTTCGAGTGCAAATTGTACATTACATCCAGACAGACTTAACCCTGACCTGACCAGGATGGAGCCAGAACCACCCCTGTTATGATTTGGCAGCTGAGGAGGTCAGAAGCAAAAAACAGCCAGGGCAGTCGAACACCAGAGTGGTTGGAAACTAAAAGGTTGCAGACCCCTAAACTAACCACACAACTAGAAGCAGCCTTGGGACGTACCTATGGTGACCTAGATGCCTCGGCCTCGGTGTAGCCGGAGAGATTATCTACACCTGAAGATAGAAACGGGACAGCTAACTGCCCTGGAGTAGAGCCCCAAAGGAATAGGCAGCCCCCACACATAATGGCGGTTAGACAAGATGAAATACAAACGCAGGTAGAAAATAGAGTAAGCAAACGCTGGGGCCAAAAGCTATCTAGACAGGACCGGACAGGAAAGAATACTGTCTGCAACCCAGCAAAACCCTAGGAAAAATTCCAACACTTATGATTCAAAAAATGCTGAGACCACACAAACTCGCCCCCACTTAATCAGATCTCTGGTGTGAACACGCAGCTACCCAGCAGCACTGAAACGACAGGAAGAGAGCAAATGAACAGAAACTAATGAGAACCAGAGACCAGCACAGGCCCCAGTAGGGGACCCGGCTGACCTCACCATGCAGGGCAGCAAAAAAAAAGAAAATCTGACCACAGAAAAAAAGCAGAAAGTAACTTATCTGAATGACAGCAGAAAACCAACTGACTTCCAAACTAGACCAGGAAGAGGAAACTAATCACCAGCGAGGATCATGGGAGGGCAGCTCACTTATATCAGCCCAGTACGTCTCCCCTGATTGCCAATCATCGCTTCCAGGTGATAAAGCCTTGTCATTCAATACAGCTTCAATACCATCAGCAACCACCAGAGGGAGCCTCAGCTCAGAAGTCATTCCAACATGTTCACAACACACCCCGTCCTGAGGCATGACAGTACCCTCCTCTTAATTGGTGGCCCCCGGACCGCCAGGTTTCCCAGGAAATCGAGCATGAAAAGACCAGACCAGACGATCGGCGTGAACCGATTGGGCAGGAACTCAAGATTGGTCCTCTGGACCGTACCCCTTCCAATGCACAAGATACTGAAGGGTACGATAGTCCATCCGGGAATCCACAATGCGCTCCACCTCATACTCCTCCTGCCCATCTGCCAAAATGGTGGCGAAGGATTCACTGATCCTTACTCAACAGTCCCCAACGGTTTCTACAGGGACCTATGAAACACATTGGGGATCTTAAAAGATGAAGGATGATGCAACCGAAATGCCACCTGGTTAACCACTACCGTGATCTCATAAGGACCGATAAACTTAGGCCCCAATTTCGCCGCATGAACCTTAAGCTTAATGTTCCTAGTTGACAGCCAAACTTTATCCCCAACCCAGGGCGTAGGTCCCACAGTCCGTCTCCTGTCCCTAAAAACCTTAAACTTAATCTGAGCCTCCCCTATATTTCTCTGGACCTCCCGCCACAACTCCACCAACCGCTCTACAGCTACATCAGCCCCAGGGCAACCTAAGTCCAAATGGGAGAACTCCCCAAAATGTGAATTGAACTCATAATTACAAAAGAATGGAGAAATGCCTGTGGAGTGATTAAGATGGTTATTGAAGGCAAACTCAGCTAAAGGTAATGCATCACAGCAATCATCCTGTCTGGAAGCGGAGAGACAGTGCAAAATTTGCACCGACTGGTTGGTTCACTTAGTCTGGCTGTTGGTCTTCGGATGATATGCAGGTGTAAAGGACAACTCAACACCCAGCCTTTTGCAAAACGCTCTCCAAAATCTGGACACAAACTGCACTCCACGATCAGACATTACATTCAAGGGCACACCATGCAAACGAACCACATGCTGTACAATCAACCTGGACAAAGTTTCCGCAGAAGGCAAAGGCACCAAGCGTACGAAGTGTGCTTGTTTAGAAAATCTGTCCACAACTACCTATAATACAGTATTGCCCTTGGAAGGGGGAAGATTGGTGATAAAATCCATGGACAAATGTGTACATGGTCTATCAGGAATTGGCAAAGGCGCTAATTCCTCCGCCAGCCAGTTATGAGAGCTCTTACACAAGCAAACACAAACTTCTTAACATCAAACGAAAGTGAGGACCACCAAAATACCCTTGCGATGGCCCCCGCGTAGCCGAGATCCCAGGATGACCACTTAGAACCGAATCATTGAACTCTCGAAGAACCCTGAGGCGAAACTGAATTGGAACAAACAGTTTTTCAACCGGTTTGGATGAGGGAGCTTGAGAATGAGATTCTCGAATCTCCCGTTCCAAACTTGATAAGACATCAGCCACCACCACCCCTGGTTGAAGAATGGAGGATGGAGATTCAGGAGGAGAAACTGGATCCAGACTCAAGGACAAGGCATCGGCCTTCACATTCTTGGATCCTGGATGAAAAGTGATCGAAAACTGGAACCGGGAAAAAAAAAAAGTGACCATCGACCCTGCCTCAGGGTCAATCTTTTAGCGGACTCAATGTATGCCAGGTTCTTATGATCAGTAATCACCGTAATGGGATAAGCAGCCCCCTCCAAAAAATGCCTCCATTCTTCAAAAGCCAACTTTACCGCCAGCAGTTCCCAATTGCCCACATTGTAATTTATTTCTTCCAGGGATAATTTTTTGGAAAAGAAGGCGCAAGGTCTCAGATTGGTTAATGTGGTGGGCCCTTGAGACAACACTGCCCCCCACCCCCACCTCTGAGGCGTCAACCTCCACCACAAAGGGTTCAGATGAATCTGGCTGAACCAGAACCAGGGCAGTCATAAAACAATTTTTCCGAGTCAGGAATGCCACTACAGCTGAGGCAGACCAGTTCTTCACATCAGCCCCCTTTTGTTTTAAGTCGGTGAGGGGCTTGTCCACCTGTGAAAATCCTTTAATAAACCTCCGGCAGTATTTGGCGAATCCCAAGAAGCGCTGAGGACCCTTAAGTTAGCGGGGCTGCACCCAATCTACAATGGCCTGAACCTTTTTGGGATCCATGCGGAAACCCTCACCAGAGAACAATGAACCCATGAATAACAGTTCTTAAACAAGAAATGAGCATTTCTCTAATTTAGCTGATTCTCCCTGAGTCTCTGGAGAACAGCCCAAAGATGACCAATGTGGGCTTGTTATCGGATCAATAGATTAAAATATCATCTAAGTATATGACCACAAACCACCCAATAAAATCGGAGAACACATAATTGATGAAGTTTTGGAAGACTGCAGGAGCATTGGTCAAACCAAACAGCATAACAAGATTTTCAAACAACCCTTCAGAGGTAAGAAACGCAGTCTTCCACTCATCCCCCTCATGTACCCAGACAAGGTTATAAGCCCCCCCTCAAGTCCAACTTAGAAAACCAGTTGTCCCCCGACAATTGGTTATACAAATCGGGAATGAGGGGTAGGGGATATGTGTTTTTTATCGTGATTTTACTAAGTTCCCCAAAGTCAAGACATGAGCAAAGACCACCGTTTTTTTTTTTTAAAAAGAACCCTGCAGCAACAGGAGATGCAGAAGAGCGAATATGTCCTTTGCGGAGGTTCTCAGATATATATTCCTTCATGGCGACCCGCTCATGACCAGAAAGGTTGAACAATCGAGCCTTAGGCAATTTAGCCACTGGCACCAGATCAATGGCACAATCAAAAGAACAGTGTGGTGGCAACCCCTCAGCCTGACTTTTGGAGAACACGTCCTCGAAATCCTTTAGGTACTCCGGAATACCCTCCAGACTGACGGACGTCACAGATGCAGAAATCAGACATTTATTTTCACAATTCGGACCCCATTTAACAATTTTTCGAGCCTCCCAATCAATGACTTGGTTATGACATTGCAACAAAGGGAACCCCAAAACCAACCCAGCAGGGAGGTTGTCCAGAACAAAACAGGCTATATGCTCCAATTGAACATGGCCCACCTTAAGGATGAATTCTTTAGTAACCAAGTGGATCCCATCCTTGGTGAAAGAAGTAGAGTCAATGGCCATTACTTTCATGGTTTACCCAACCTGACTCTCCTTATCTCACAATGGGCCACAAATTTCGAGTCAATCAAGTTTACTGAAAATCCACAATCCACAAAAGCAGAAGAGGGAAAAAAATCAATTGTTCACACCAACTTCCACTTTTAACAACAATTTGAAATTTGAGGAAAAAAGTACCTGAGGGTCTGGGTAACCTCCTCGGCAGCTACCCAGACTTAGGCGTTTCCCGAGACCTAAGAATCCGGCAGGCAGGAGGGACAGTCCTTTCTCCAATGTCCCGGAGCTCCACAATAGAAAAAGTTGTTTTCCCTTTGACATCTCCTTTCTCTTTCTTTTGAGGCAACCGCCCCCACCTCCATGGGCTCAACCGGTGAAGGAGGTTCAGGTTTAACAGGCAATAACAAAGCTTCACGTTGCACCACTCCTCTTTCACGCAGTCTATGGACCATACGGACGACCTGTGTCATGGCGTCCTCCAGAGAGTCTAGTGGGGGATGAAGAGCCAACACATCCTTTAAATGCTCGGACAAACCCCTTCAGAAAAGCCTTCTGAGTGCAGAGTCATTCCAGGACACTTCTGTTGTCCATCGCCTATATTCAAAACAATACCACTCAGCAGAGCGTTTCCCTGGGTGAGACCCATCATCGTGTCCTCTGCCAAACAAACTCAGTTGGGTTCATCATAAATCAGGTCCAAGGCCTCGAAGAACCGATCCACAGACAGTCTTTCAGGAGAGGTGGGAGATCTGGAGAAAGCCCAAGCCTGTTACCCCTCTCGTAACGGAAATATCACTATTCCCACCCTTTGACTCTCATCACCCGAGGGTGCAGGGAAAACAATAATTTGCAACTTTAAATACCCGGAACTTTTTTATCCCCAGAAAAAGTATCTGGAAATTTGACAGAGGGTTCAAGAGAAAACAAAGAGACATTTGACACTGCACCACCCACATTGTCCGAAGGGGAAGGGGCACCCCGAATGGAGTTAACAGTATCAGCTAACTTCCTTTGCACCTGCTGGTGAAAAGTGGTCAACGCTCTTTGCTCAACAGACAGATTATGCATTATTTTGGTAAGGCTATCCACCCGATCTGACAGAGCATGGAGTGGGCCCATGGCATACAGTGAATCCCAAAGCCCCCCAAAAAATGTGAAGTCGGTGATAAGGTAATGACATGGGGACAGTGTCACCGGTGTTAAGCTAACAGGGGATGTGCGCCAATACACAGTTTGTGGAGATCAAGGAGCACAGTGCGCACAGGACCTGAGCTTAGCCAGTGACGTGATCACAGGGGGCGGAGGTAGCTGTTCACGTGGCCACAAGGGGGCAGAGCTACCCTGCACGAGGACTGGAATCTGGCCGAGGGCACAAAATACAAAGGACAGAACCAATAACGTAGTTAGAGAGCAAAGCCAAGGGTCAGAAGCCAGACCGGTACAAGGTAACCAGAGACAAGACAGACGAGTAACAAGAGGCAAGCCAAAGGGTCAGATAACCAGGAGGGATGAATCATTACCGAGCAGAAAGACAGAGACAATAGTCAGGGGGCAAACCGGGTCATACACTCAAAGGAACAACAATACAGAGAGTAACCTGGGTCAGTGACTTTAAACCGAGTAGACGGAAGTATCACCAACACTAGACCCTTGAGCTACCAACATTAAATAGCCACCCCAGAACCAAACAGAGAAACACTGAACCCTGACCTGACCAGGAAGGAACCAGAACCACCCCATCCTGAGTCATGACAATTATTTTACGTTATTTCTAGGAGACGAGGGCATTGTGGATTTGTTGTGCGGTGATTATAATGTGTTTTTATTTCTATGTGAATATGTATATATTATGTATCAATATGTATGTATTTTGTGAATAATATGTATGTAATTTTACTTTTTTTTTTTTTAACAGTGAGCATAGGTGCCAGCAGATGATGCTACTCTCCCATCTCCCAAGCTCTTTTAAGAGCTGAATATTGTGAAGATTAGTTCTTTACTAGTTCTTTATTAAGTGAAGATAACATAGGAAGAGATTTAATAGGGTGTGAGTAAAGGGAAGCACCTGCATGATTTATCATCATTGCAAGTACATGAAGCAGATCTTTGGCATTTTCCATTGTGTTGTATAGTTTAGTATTAGGAACAGACTTTGGGATTAGGGGCAATTAAGGAGGGTTTCATCCGCTACCATAATATACAAATCAGCTCTTTTTAGAGGCAAATAATATTAGGTAGTACCAGCATATACAAAACCAATCTTTTTGGAGCTACATAAAATTCCTGTGTAGCAGCCTATAAAAAAATATTTTTCTTACAGCTAAATAATATTCCTCAGTGGCAGTGCTAGTGATATTCATTTTAAAAGCTAATTGCTAAATAATATTCATCGTCTATTGCTTAAATAGCTAATATTTGTGCAAGTGGCCCAAAACCTGTTGAACTACGGAAACGTCACTATTTACCAGTAATTTCTGTTCTTGGTGTTGGCGTGTCTCATAAAGGTGATCCAAAAAATCCCAAAATATTTCTATTGGTTTAATAAATAGCGTATCTTTATCTAGCAGTTGTGCAACTGGTGCAATCCAGGCATAGATAAACAAACATCACAATTTAGCAGTGGCAATAATTTTAATTAGTCCGCTGTTGCAGTGTGTCAGTAAGGCGATATAAAAATAAAAACAATGTTCTATTGGTTTAATAAATAGCGTATCTTTAGCCAGCAGTTGCACAACTGTAGCAAAGACTGCTGAGATACGCAAACATGACTAGTTACCTCTAATTTTGATGAGTCTGCTGGTACCGTGTGTCGTAAAGCTTATATCTTTAAAAAAAATTGACACACATTTCTAGATACAGTGAATTTGTACATAACACCTCTGTGAGAGCACTTGTGAAAAATAAAGCCAGGACATTTTTTTATAAACATAACGTATTCAATATGAGAAAGGGCGATGTTAAGGGACATGGATGTGGTGGTGCAAACCAATGCCATGTTACAGATTAGAAGGTGACAGGATCTCGTTCTAGCTTCCTGTCAAAATTTGGTCAGCGAGCTACACCACTGACAAACCTAGACAAGTGTGAGGATGTTGTGGGATGGATAGCAGACAAATGGAGGTGGACATAGTGGTGGTGGCAGGTGAAGTATAAAATTAAAATGGGCATGTTTTAGCCGGCATTGTAAATTGATGGGGAATATATGTATTCCACTTTCTAACTAACAATGTTGAATGAGTGAGGGACCTCCTAAATGTAGCATGCAGGGCCACCTGAGGGCCCTTCTCAGACTCAGGTTTCACAGCACTTGCTGGCACTCTGAAAATGTGAAGTGAAGGCCGCATAATTACATGGCGGTGGACATAGTGGTGGTGGTGGGCGAAGCCCAAAATTCTAATGGACATGTTTGAACTGGCATTGTGAAGGGATGGGGAACATGTATTCCACTATCTTGCTAACAATTTAGAATGAGGGAGGGACCTTCCAAGTGTAGGAGAGCCCTCACAAATGTTAAAGGAAAAACGAAAGCCAAAACGCTCTGTGTGAACATATGCTATAGGGGAGGTATAATTTATTTTTTAATTTTTATTTTGTGTTATATACATATAGTTATGAAGGAAAAAATGTTTCTTAGCATTTTTTCCTTTAAAAAAATTTAGTTTTGGTTTGGTAGGTCTTTTATAAATCCATAAAACTGGCGCAATAGTCTGACAACATTATTTCCAGATAAAATATGTGAGTAAGAAAGGCATGCAGGCATATTCTCCATGCTGTTCCCATTTAGTTTTAGCTCTTTCTCATCCATTTCAGATTTTTTCCCATGCCCCCAGACCTGTTTGCTGGGTCCAGCAGAAAAATTTTTGGCTTTCCCATTAACTTGCATTGGATTCGTTATTCGGTATGAATACACGGATATTAGAAATTATTCATGCTGATTTTCCCGAATCCGAATATTTCACTTTTCTCTCATCACTAGTTATTTCTTTGGCTAGGATAGTGGTGCTGTATGGTGATGAGTGAATCTTTCAATGTTCTGTTTGGTTTGGATTCGCCAAACAGACCACCGTTCATTGAGGAACAAACTGAGAAGGGTAAGGGCCCCGTCTCACAAAGCAAGATCGCTAGCGAGATCGCTGCAAAGCAGCGATCTCACTATGTCTGACACGTACCAGCGATCAGGCCCCTGCTATGAATCGCTGATCGTGTCAGAAATGCCAGGACTTTTTTTTGATCGCTGGTCTCCCCTGGCGAGCACGCATTGTTGCGTGTGACAGGCAGGAGACCAGCGATCTCCTGGCAACCAAGGTACACATTGGGATTCCAAGCGCGGGGCTGTGTTTGGAAACCCGACGTGTACATTGGATACCAGAGCGCTGCTGCAGGGGAGATAGTAACCAAGGTACACGTCGGGTTTCCAGGCACCCCGCAGCGCCTGGAAACCCGACGTGTACCTTGGTTACCAGCTCCCTGCATCAGCGCGCTGGTATCCAGCGTACACTGCGGGTAACTAGGTGACGTTACCCGCAGTGTCGCTGTCCTGATCGCTGCCTGAGCTGCCTGTTTGGCAGCTCAGCAGCGATCATGTAGCGACACACCAGCGATCCTGATCGTTGTCGGAATCGCTGGTGTATCGCTATATGAGACGAGGCCCTAAGGTGATGGACTCACAACAGTCAGGAGATAAAGATAATGATACTTTCTCTATTGTCCATTGTTGACGAGAGGGGACAGAGGAAGTAATCTTGAGTGTTAGCCATGCCACCAACACACCATGGACTTGGACCTCATGGAAGCGCCCGACACATGAGCACCTTCATGCTGCACTATCTTTAACATGATGGTCATCTTCCTAGCGTTAGAAAAAGTGCTGATTACTAGATTGCCACTCTGTTAGATCTACGGTACAAGAGTAAATTTAGCCAGATGCCTTCCCCCCTGGAAAGGGATGCGTGTATGCTGGAGTATCAAAACACGCTTGTAGACAATATTAAGAGTATTTTCCCCAAGACAGCAGTGGAGCACACAGTGTGCATCCCAGTTGTAGACGTCCAACCCAGGAAGTGTCAAGGCGTCATTCCAAATACATTAGCAGCAGCATTAGTAGCAGCAGTGTAAGTGGCATGAGCAATTTCTGCAAGTTGTTTCACACATTTTTTAAGACTAGTCCGTGCACCAGCAGAACAGATTACAAGTCTGACACGTTGTGAACAACTGGTGAGGATGATACATGAGTGTCTGAAGCTCAATATCAATGCCATCAGTAGGAATTTGAACCCTTTTGCTCTTCAAAAGTGGAAGAGTGGCCTGTGCTCACCTGTCACATCTTGGAGATTTTTTCATGCCCAGCAGCTAGCGTTCTCTCAGAACATGTCTTCAGTGCTGCTGGGGGTGTCCTGACAGATAAGTGCATCGGCTATTCTCTGCAAGTGTAGACCAACTCATTTACATCAAGATGAACAAGTCATGGATCTCCAATGACTTTTCACCCCAGTCGAATCCTGTGCAAACTAGTCAATGGTGCCTTTTTTACTGTCATGGATTGATCTGCGTTACTGCAGTCTGTGCCATCTTGGTAGTGTCTTCTGTGCCTGATGTTGCTCCGGCTGCTGATATTAAAGAGGATTTTTTGAAATGTGGAGACTCCAAGTTGGATCTCTGTCTGGTGGGTTGCCTATGGTGAAAGGTGTGTCAAAGGCCTATTATACTATTTCCACTCATTGGAAATTGATGCCACTTTAGTGGTGTGTGACAATTATTTTTTGAAATGTGGAGACTCCAAGCTGAGTCTTGATCTGGTGGGTTGCCTGTGGTGGAAGATGTGTCAAAGGCCTATTATAACATTTCTACTCTGTCGAAATTGATGCCACTTTAGTGGTATGTGTCAATTATCTTTTTTAAATGTGGAGACTCTAAGTTGGGTCTGCATCTGGTGGGTTGCCATTAGTAGAAGGCGTGTCAGAGGCTTATTATACTGTTTCTACTATGTGGAAATTGATGCAACTTTAGTGGTGTATGACAATTAATTTTTGAAATGTGGAGACACCAAGCTGTTGTCTGGTGGGTTGCCTGTGGTGAAAGGTGTGTCAGAGGCCTATAATACTGTTTCCACTCTGTGGAAATTAATACCACTTTAGTGGTGTCTGACAATTATTTTTTGAAATGCTGAGACTCCAAGTCAGGTCTCCATCTCATGGATTGCCTCTTTAACCCCTTAACGTTTAATGACGGACACAGTCCGTCATTGCTGGATGTCAGTTCCCACACCATGACAGACTGTCCATCATGCATTTAAACTATCACTGCGTGCAAACACGCAGTGATAGTTCAGTGCCGACAGCTGTCTGTGACAGCTGAGAGGTGCGGGGACCGATGCCATCGGTCCCCGCACCCAGATCGCTATGATCGGTCAGTCAGAATGACTGACCGATCACAACATGACCGCGCAGGAGATGCTGATCCTGGGTCATCAAGCTATGGAAAGCCTCTGAGACCATGCTCACAGCATAGTGCCAGAAGCTTTCACTATAGGTATAATGCACTGCAATGGTAGTGCATTGCAATGTATTATATCTGCAGTCAAAATGAAAAAAGTGAAAGTCCCATAAAGGGACTAGGTAAAAAAGGAAACATTTTTTAAAAAATATGTAAAAAAAATTACAAAATAATAATAATATTTAAAAAATCCACTAATAAATACACATTTTTATGTAAAAAAAAACCCAAAAAATTACATATAGTAACATAGTAACATAGTTAGCAAGGCTGAAAAAAGACATTTGTCCATCCAGTTCAGCCAATATTCCATCAGAATAAATCCCCAGATTTACATCCTTCTAAAGAACCTAACAACTATAAGATACAATATTGTTATGCTCCAGGAAGACATCCAGGGGACTCTTGAACCCCTTAACTAAGTTCGCCACCACCACCTCCTCAGACAAGGAATTCCAGATTCTCACTGCCCTAACAGTAAAAAATCCTCTTCTATGTTGGTGGAAAAACCTTCTCTCCTCCAGATGCAGAGAATGCCCCCTTGTGACCGTCACCTTCCTTGGTATAAACAGATCCTCTGAGAGATATTTGTATTGTCCCCTTATATACTTATACATGGTTATTAGATTGCCCCTCACTAGAGTTGAGCGATACTTTCCGATATCCAAAAGTATCGGAATCGGAATGGTATCGCCGATACCCAAAAAATATCGGCGATACCCGATACCGATACCGGAAGTCCAATGTAAGTCTATGGGAACAAAATATCGAAATTAAAAAAACCCCATTCTTGCCTTGTAGGTTAATTGTACATGAAGGAAAACAACAAAGAGTAATGTAGAATGTATTGGGGGAGGTTGAGGAGACATTAAAGGCATAGATGTTTAACCCAATCCAATGGAATAGCATTAATTTTTTTTTTTAGGAAATATGTTCGGATTGACGAAGAAATTGACAATGTTGTTAACCTTTTTTCTATTTTGGCAAATATGTATGTTTCACAACTTCCATGCTCTTCACCTTTTTAACTTTTGACACACTTTCTCCTTCATAATCTTCAGCAGCATCATCTTTGTCATCAAATTATTCTTCATTTTCACCTTCTTTATCTTCTTCTAAAACTTCTTGCTTTTCATGTTTTTGTTAACATTACTCATATTGTTCTTTTTAAGCTATTATTCTTCTTCATATTATAGTCCTTCATCTTCTTCATCATATTCTTATTTGTGACATAGATTCCTGTACTTGTAATCTGTAAAAGTATGATTTTTTCATCGTTCCGTTCTTGCTGCCACAAAAGATTTAAATTACAACAGTATTTGTCCGTGTTCAGTTTAGCCTGCAGCATCAGGCATTTACCAGGGGCACCACGAGGAGGAACGGACTCACCCCCATACACTGCTTAGTCTTCTTCTGCTTATAATTTAGAGCATATATTTTGCTCTTCATTTTGGTCTTATACTTCATGTTCTTCTGCCTTTAGATCTTCTGCTTATTGTTCTTGTGTCTCTTGTTCTGTATCTTGTATTTGTAGCACAACCTTGTACCAGCTGATGTTACTGGGACACGGTTACTAAGCAGGAGGTACCTGTGCTCCAAAGCACTACCAAGGACCAGCAGACGTTGCTGGAACTCGGATACCGAGATGGAGGCACCTAGGCCAAAGGCACTGCGGAGAACCAGTTGACGGTACTGGAACCCGGACGGGTAGCAGAAGGTACAAGAGCCAATGCAAGTAACGAGGACCAGCTGACTGTGCTGGAACCCGGAGGGGCAGCAGAAGGAAAAGAGCCAATGGCACAACCGAGGACCAGCTGACGTTACTGGGACACGGTTACTAAGCAGGAGGTACCTGTGCTCCAAAGCACTACCAAGGACAAGCAGACATTGCAGGAACTCGGATACCGAGATGGAGGCACCTAGGCCAAAGGCACTGCGGAGAACCAGTTGACGGCACTGGAACCCCAACGGGTAGCAGAAGGTACAAGAGCCAATGCAAGTAACGAGGACCAGCTGACTGTGCTGGAACCCGGAGGGGCAGCAGAAGGAAAAGAGCCAATGGCACAACCGAGGACCAGCTGACGTTACTGGGACACGATTACTAAGCAGGAGGTACCTGTGCTCCAAAGCACTACCAAGGACAAGCAGACATTGCAGGAACTCGGATACCGAGATGGAGGCACCTAGGCCAAAGGCACTGTGGAGAACCAGCTGACGGTACTGGAACTCGGACGGGTACCATAAGGCACCCATGAAAATGTAAGTTGACAGGCCGCAAGCCGTCTGCAGTTACCAAATCACACAGTCCTACAGTGGGTGCTTGTCCTATTTTCACAACGGAAAGAGCCTTTATTTACATATCCCACAGCATACATAGGAATCACCTAAACTGCAGGCACCATAGAGTCGGATAACCGGAATGCAACATGACAGGACAACTTATTTGAGGCTAATTTACGTTGACACTGCCAGGAAACAGCTGTGGTGCTGTAACCAGGGTGGGCATGAGTCAGTACCCGTGCCAATTACTTCCGAGCAACAACTGGCGGTGTTGGAGCCCAGGGATGAGAGGAGGACAGGGTGGAGGCAGCATGACTTTTTGTCGTACACACAGCAGGGGAACAGCTGCCATTACTCAACCCCAGTAACACAGGAGCAAGTGTTGACTGTGCTAACAGCACTTACAGGCAACAACTGGCGGTGTTGGAGCCCAGGGTCCAATGCATCGACTTCAATTGCTTCCACCTCCTCTCAGGAACACAGCACTGTTGATCAACCATCTGTCTCTTCACCGCCTGCCAAATTGCCCAGTCAGTCAGAGAGTTCTGTACAGGAGCCAGCTGAGTCTCTGCTTCTGTTCTCAGAATCTGTTGGTTTGCAAACAGGGGCACAGCCAAGCAGCATTCTGGAATGTGAAGAAGAGGGAGTATGCAGTGATGCGCAACAGCTGTGTCTCTCTGAATCTGAAGAGGCGGGTGAGACAGTGCCGATGGTCAGCACACCGCAGAACGCATCTGATGATGATGAGACTCAGGTGCCAGTTTCTGTTGAGCATGGTGGTGGCCAGACCACCCAACAGCAGCAGGTGTTGGAAGAGGTTAGTGGAGATGATGAGGTCCAAGACCCAACATGGCGTGAGGAACAGGAAGGTGGTGGTAGCAGCTCTGAGGAAGCGATTGCCCCAACGGTACAAACAGGAGGGAGAGTTAGGCTGCATACTCTGTTGCCTGTAGCCTCCATTTTGGCACCTGTTCGGATTTCTCTTCCAAAAGTCTAAACGGACGCTCCCAGGACTTGCACTGCGTGGTCCTTTTTTCACACACTTGCAGATGATATTTGCTATGTCCAATGCAAGCTGTGTAATCAAAAAGTAAAAAGAGGTAAAGTGTCAGTAACCTCAATACCACAAATATGTGTAAACATGGGCGGAGAAAACACGTAGTTGAGTTACAAAGACACACTGAAGATGTACAGTCTATAGAGAATCACTGCACAAGTTTAACTGCATATGTCATGGTTAAATTTGAAATTTTTATTGCACACTTGATGTGAAAAAAGAAAATAGCTATGAGACTACTGACTGACGTTTTGGGCAACGCAGTGGCCTTTATCAAATAGTCGCTGGAAGAGATAGAAAAATTTACAGTCAATGACAATGTATAATATATACAATATATACAATAAATACATAGGGTGAAGAATATATATACATAGGAATTAGGCAACATGTTAAACATTTGGGTGATACTGTAGAACACGGAGAATTATCCCTCTAGGGTATGCGGGTGGATAATGTAGTTTTTTGTTGATTTTTGGGAGTGTGTAGAAAACAGGGGTGATGGGGTATTGAATATTAAGGAATGTCATAGTCTTACAGTCTATGGTGATCAATTAAAGATGTTTTGTCAGGATACGATCAATTTTTTGACAGATGTAAAATGTAGGGTCACAATTGAGTTGTCTGTAGGTTAGGTTAACTGACAGTTGTCTATGAATTTCGGCAATAGATTGGGTCTTATTCATAATAACGATAGCACCCCCCTTATCTGCTGGTTTAATAATAATGTTGGGGTTATCTTTCAGAGATTTTATGGCTTGTTTATCTGTGGGTGTCAGGTTGTGGCGTATCGGGTGTAGGCCCAATCTCGGCAAACCATCCACGAGCACAGGCTCTGAATGCTGGCATTGCAAAACTCCTGTCCCTTGAAATGCTGTCATTCAGGCTGGTGGAGACTGACAGTTTACGGAACTTAATGGCATTGGCAGTCCCACAATACAATGTGCCAAGCTGATTTTATTTCAGCAGGCAAGCCGTCCCTGGTCTGCAAAAGCATGTTGTTGAGGTTAAAATTAAACATGCGCTACTAAACTCCGTCAGTAGCAATGTCCACCTGACCACCGCTGCGTGGACCAGTACCCATGGCCAGGGACGATACCTTTCCCTTACTGCCCATTGGGTCAATGTTGTGGAGCCGGGTACAGATCTTGCGAGTGGCGCTGTACGTGTTCAGGCAACTACAAGGATTGCGGGAATCAAGTCTGTACACATTGACTCCTCCTTCTCCATTTCCTCAGAAACATCGTTGCAGGAGCCGTCACGGTCTACCTCCACATGGACCCGTGAACGCTTAATAAGAATCTTTAGTTATATAGCGCCAACAGATTACGCAGCGCTTTACAGTTTAACAGTTTCAGAACACAAGTCATAAGTAACAACGTTACCAATACAATAATGAAAGCAATATAATCCGCACATGCTCATGAGAGCTTACAATTTACAAATATGTGGGGGAGATACAAAGTACAGGTGTTTATATACAATGGTGTATTTAGAATGATGGCCCAGCCATTTTGAGGGAGTGAGGGATGGATGGAGATAGTGAATGGGCTACACACACACACTTACACATAGAATGACTTTGATTAGTGAATGTGATAGGCCGCTATGAAGAAATGTGTTTTGAGTGAGCGCCCGAAAACATGCAAATTGTGGATAGTTCTAATTTCTTGGGGTACAGCATTCCACAGTATTGGCGCAGCGCGGGAGAAGTCTTGGATTCGGGAGAGATGTTCTTTAGGTGTAGGTGGCAATAGCGGGCAACAGATTGTTTATGGGAGGTGAAGGAGAGATTGGTGTCAAACATAACACCCAGACAGCGAGCCTGTTGACCGATATGAGCACAGACGTGGCCAAACGTCAACAGGCCGTCCTGAAATTAATTTCCATGGGGAATCAAAGCCACACAGCGCTGGAGCTCTGGAATGCCATAAAGCAAGAGAGCGACATGTGTATTTTGCCATCGAATCTCCAGCCAGGCTTGGTAGTGTGTGACAATGGCCGAAATCTGGTGGCAGGTCTGGGCCTAGGCAACGTCACTCACATACCATGTCTGGCACATGTGCTAAACTTGGTCGTCCAGAGTTTTTTGAGGGACTATCCGGATCTTGATGCACTGCTGCACAAGGTCCGCCTACAGTGCGCTAACTTGCGACGTTCCACCATGGCCATATCGCGCATTGCAGCTCTGCAACGCAGATTTTGCCTTCCTGAACATCGCATCATATGTGACGTACCCACCAGGTGGAATTCCACGTTACATATGTTGGAGCGGTTGTGTGAGCAGCAGCCAGCAGTAATGGAGTATCAGCTGCATCAGTTGCAATCAACTCGCAATTTGCGCCGTTCACTTCACCACTACTGAGTGGGCCTCTATAATAATAATCTTTATTTATATAGCGCCAACAGATTCCGCAGCGCTGCACAGTTTAACAGTTTCATAACACAAGTCATAAGTGACAACGTTAACAATACAATAATTAAAGCAATATAAGCCGCCCCTGCTCGTGAGACCTTACAATCTACAATGAGGAGGGGGAGCTACAAAGTACAGTTGTTTATATACAATGGTTTATTTACAATGATGGTTCAGCCATTTTCAGGGAGTGAGGGATGGATGGAGATAGTGAATGGGCTACACACACACACAGTTACACGTAGAATGACTTTGATTAGTGAATGTGATAGGCCGCTCTGAACAAATGTGTTTTGAGTGTGGAAGTAGGGCTGTTAATGGGGATGTTGAAGTCTCCAAGGATAACGGTTGGTACTTCTGAGGACATGAAAGTGCGACAGCCAGGCAGAGAAGTGGTCAAGGAACTGTGTGGGCGAGCCTGGGGTCCGATATATTACCGCTACTCTAAGGGAGAGGGGACGAAAGAGCCTGATGGTGTGGACCTAATAATTTGCAAAATCTTTTATAAAATTTACATGTTACATATTTACATCTACTATAAAACATTTAACCATTAAGCCTACTTACAGGACAAGGAAGTGTAAAAAAACTTGTGCTTAAAAAAAAAGTGCAAATAAAATGTGAGAAGGGCAGTGTAACAAATAATTTAGGAAAAAGATAAACTAACATCAAGTGCTGTGTGCTGTGTAAGAGCCAGACACATTAACATGAAATCAGTCTGGAATAGCGGTGATTTTCTCCCCATAACCCGAGTAACATTCTGGGGAGAGGGGTGTAGAGTCAACGATCAGCAACTAGCTACGGTAGATCAAATACCTGAAAAAAAAAAAAAAAAAAAGAGGTTATTTAACATTCATAAGATACATTTTATTTTATCAAAAAAAAAAAAATATTTAACATTCATAAGATACATTGTATTTAAAAAAAAAAGAAAAATTTATTTAACATTCCTAAGATAAAAATTTTTTAAAACATAAAAACTATAATACACAGCAGGATCTTTAGTAAAAACCAGACTTACCACTGTAACCTCTTAATCCTTGCAAGCTTCAACACAACGTTGACAAGGTACACAGCAGGGGTGGTCGGTCTCCTAGACAACGAGCAAACTCCTTCATGTTGAGAGAGGCCACCATCTCCTTAGCTTTCTGGTACTTTTCTGTGGGAATGAGCTTGTCTCCAACCAGCCAGGAATATCCATTGAATGGCACACCATGGTTTGGTATTAGCACCCAGTACCAAAAGTGAAGCCAACCACAGTTCCCATTTCTCATGAACTTTATTTGATATACTGGCTGGCCAAACATTAGTTTCTCACAAAGGAGCTGAAGACTCTGAGTGGCAGTAGGTGCAAGTCTCTCCAGCATGACCTGTTTGTTAGATATTTGCCGTCTACACCTAAAGAACATCTCTAGAATCCGCCCTTTTCTCACCATGGAAACAACAAAAACCCTCACTGTAGCATTGATCCACTCCCGCCTGGACTACTGCAATGCTCTATTACTTGGCCTCCCCATTACTCGACTATCCCCTCTCCAGTCCATCCTTAATGCAGCAGCCAGGGTCATCCATCTGGCTAATCGGTACTCGGACGCGTCCGCTCTTCGCCAGTCCTTACACTGGCTGCCCATTCATTATAGGATCCAATTCAAAGTACTGGTTCTCACCCACAAAGCTCTCCACAGTGCAGCACCCCCCTACATCTCCTCCCTCATTTCTATCTATCGGCCTAACCGACTGCTGCGCTCTGCAAATGACTTTGACTAACCTCTGCAGTAATCCGTACCTCCCACTCCCGACTCCAAGACTTCTCCCGCGCTGCGCAAATCCTCTGGAATGCTCTACCACAAGAAATTAGGACTATCCACAATTTGCCTGGTTTCAGGCGCTCCCTCCAAACACATTTGTTCAGAGTGGCCTATCACATTCAATAACCAAAGTCGTTCTATGTTTAAGTGTGTATGTGGAGCCCATTCACTACCTCCATCCATGCCTCACTCCCTCAAGATGGCTGGACCATCATTGGAAATGCACCATTATATATACACACCTGTACTTTGTATCTCCCCCACCTCATTGTAGATTGTAAGCTCTCACGAGCAGGGTCGGCTTATTTTGCTTTAATTATTGTATTGTTAACGTTGTTACCTATGACTTGTGTTTTGAAACTGTTAAAGTGTAAAGCGCTGCGGAATATGTTGGCGCTATATAAATAAAGATTATTATTATTATTATATCAGAGGGAGAAGAGGATTGGGCCTTGACAAGGTGCCCGATTGCATCTTAAGTCTTATTGAATGTTGGAGCCAGTCCACCGTACAAAAGCAGCCATAGAGTGTCCGGGTACCTGCTTGGATTTCGATCAAAATGAAGACTACTTTGATGTACATGTACACCAATTCGAGAAAAATGACAAGGATGAGGCAGTAAGACACGCTCAGCAGAGTACAAGCAGCATTGCTTGAAGAAGTAACTTGAGCGTGATCAAAATTGAATAAATTAAAATCTCAGACTACAGTAAACACAACTCTTAGCTGTGAAAGGGCTTTTTGTGTCCTTCTACAGTGTTTTCAACCAATGTATTGGATACGGATGGAAGCACGTCACACTATAATTTCAATTGAATGGAGCAGCAAGAATTACACTAAAGAAAAAAAAAAAAAAAAAGTGTGAGAGTGACATGTGCAGATGCCTACATACAGCGTTGTATGCCGAGCAAACTGCAGCGCGTCACCTGCACTCACACACACACCTTGCAGAGCTGTGAAAAAAACACTGCAAGGCAAAAGGAAGATGTACACAGCGGTTAGTAAAGTAGCCTGCCTAAAGCACAGTACACAAAATCGCAATCTCTAACTGTCCCTCAGAGTCAGCAGAGCAGCGTTCTGTCCCAAACTGAATTAACAGCACAGTGACGCTAAAATGGCGGCTTTATCCGACAACAATACCTTCCTTGTGTCACGGTTAGGGTAGCGTGTGTCTATTATATGAGTGTCTGTAAAATGTAACGTTACGCAGACTTATTCTGCCCTTGGGACGCAAAAATAAGACAGCAGTAATCATTTACTGTATAAAACTCCACCTATGCGCAACAAAAAGCACGTTCCCTCTTACGGTTCCTGCGCTGACATGTGAGTAGGGAGTTTGGAGACGTTCCTGAATTTATCCCAGGTATCCAAGCATATCAGGCCGATAGGAGAGCATTAAAACCACCCACGGGTGACTTAAATATGGTGAATCGAACCAGTGAAGAACTGTAGGTCGATGCGAATGAATGTGCGATCACATGACACACGTTTATAATAACCCTTGCTAGACACGAGTAACTTTGTAGACATTTGGACACACCTGAACCCAGATGGCAGTGAATATTCATTCTATTCGGCGCCACATGACTCTTGGTCCAGAATAGATTATATATTGCTAGCACAGGAGCTATTAAGGGGAGTGGAAGAGGCAGATGTGCACAGCGTAGCTATATATGACCACGCGCCCGTATCAGTGACCCTGCCAGATATGGTGCAAATGGGGCCAAACCAAACTTGGCGCTTCCCGACCTATTTGTTAATGGATGAGAAGTTTCGACATCATGTGAAGCAATGGTGTTTTTAATATGTAAGGGTTAATGGAGATACTAGGGATAGGCCGGAACTTTTATGGGCAGCAGGGAAGGGAGTAATGCGCGGGAAACTAATAGGTTATCAGACAACGCTAAAAAAGAAGATGGCGACAAACTACTCACAGGCTAGCAGGATATTACGCGATAGGTACACGGCAAACAAGACAAGTTCATCAACACAGGTTAAAAATAGATGTAAGCAGGCTAAGGTTGACTTACACGTATGGGTATATCGACGAGAGAGAAGCAGTAATAACAATTATAGAGCCGATGTATATCGTTATGGTAGCAAATGAGGGAGACTATTAGCACGACTAGCGAAAGGAAATCACATTCGTCATCAACATATTACAGCGTTAACGAATAAACATGGGATCATGAACACAGACCCTCGAACCATAAACACCATTCTACAAGAATACTACTCAGACTTATATAAGGTGGAACATACGGATAGTGAGGAGGGTAACACCTTTGTAGATGGAATACGGTTACCATCCATCACAAACTATCAGCTTCTCCTTTTAAAAAAACAAATTGAGGTGACGGAAGTGACAGCGGCGATAAGTTACTTTAAATACGGGAAAGCTCCAGGATCTGACGGGTTTACAGCCAAATTATTAAAATTATTGAGTGAGGATATCCCGTCCACATTGGTACGCACCTTCAATCATATATTGGAGACAGGAGGGTTGCCCAGCCATTCAAACATGTCACACATGAAGTTGCTACTAAAACCAAACAAACCTTCACATCTGCCTGGATCCTATCGTACATTCTCACTCATTGACCATTATATCAAGATTTTGTCCAGGATCATGGCAGATCTTTTGAGTAGCATTGTTCCTACGCTGATAGGGCGATCACAAGTGGCCTTTGTTAGCTACTTTGTTGGCTACTATCAGTCTCACTATGCATAACACATGTGTGCAGTGGGCAGTATTACCTTTGCCTTCGGTGGAGTAGGAAAACCCCTCTCCTATCGAAGTGTTAGTTGGGGAGATGGAAGATTTGACACCGGGACCTGAATTGTAATACTTAAATGTGACAGGTGACAAATTTGTTAAGGCGCAACTCCGCGGCCCCTACGTTGAGTCTAGCCCGTGAAAATTTACTGGTTGTCAATGGGGAACCCCAACACCCCGGGGCAGCTACAGTATTTAAACAATTAGAGCTGAACCAAGATTTGCTGTATCAGGTTTATAAAATACATGTTGAAATTTTTTAGCAATTGCTGCTACCGCAGTCATATCGGAGGTTGGTAATGGACTTAGCGCATGCGCATGTACTAGGGTGACATTTGTGCCAGAAGAAAACCCTACACAGAATTATACAACGGTTTTACTGGCTGGGGGTCTATCAAGAAGTTAAACGGTATTGTAACTCTTGTCGCATGCGCCAGATACACAGTCCTCAGCCTCATTTAGTGAGTCCCTTGGTGCCATTAAAAATTTTAGAGGTCCAGTTTGAGAGAATACCCATGGATCTGGTGGAGCCAGTTAATAAATCAGCAAGGGGTCATCAACAGGGGCAATAAAAGGGGCACTGTGTGGGTCACCAGTTTTGAGCACACCCGAGTTCAAAAGAGAATTCATTGTCCAGACTGATGCGTCAGAGGTAGGTCTGGGTGCCGTGTTGTCTCAGGACTGGAGCTTAACGGGGAGGAGCATCCCATTAGTTTCCTGAGTCGAAAACTTACTCCATCAAAAAACAGAGACAGCATTGTAGAGAGAGAGTGCCTGGCGATAAAGTGGGCACTGGAGTCGTTGCACTACTATTTGTTGGGGATAACATTTTGTTTTGTAAATGATCATTCCCCTGTGACTGGCAGTGTTGTAGCCCAGGGAGTAGAGTTCAGGTGGTAGAAAGATGAACATAACAGGAGACTTGGAAAACGTTGGCAAACAGTTATTTAATCTGAAAACGGACAGGCAAATTCAGGTAAGATCCATGCCTTGTTCATTTTCAGAAAAATAAGCCGGTCTACATTGTCTGAGGATAGTCGCATGCGACGGTCTGTTAGTACACCACCTGCAGCACTAAAGACGCGCTCAGATAATACACTGGCAGCAGGGCAAGCCAGCACCTCCAAAGCATACCACACATCAAATACAAATATAACAGTAATAATAATATTATCAATAAAAAATGAAATTGCACACACAGTACACAGACACAGCTCATATGTGTGTATGAGAGAGTGTTTCTGTGTGTAGTTCATGCCTCTAGCCTAGAAGATCAGTCTTGCTAAAATCTTTAACACTGACCCCTGTTCTGTTCTTAAAATGGTGGATGCTGAACTGCTTCTCAGCCCCCTCATACACAATCATTATGTGGCACTGCTGGGCTCAGTCAGAGGCATCAGATTGAACTAGGCTGTCCTGAGTCATTCTCAATAGAACATTTTGTTCAGCAGTTCATCTAGTTCATTTAGTTCTGAGGTCACATGATGCATTTCCTATCAGCTCCTCACAGGATAGGGTGGAGAAAAACTGAACTAAATGAACTAATCTTTTGAACTAATCTTTTCAGTGAACTAGTTCATGGTGAACTAATCACCAAAATTAACTAGATTTCCCATCACTATGGTGTACACCTTGGTGGTGCTGTCACAAAACTTCGCCACATTTGTAACATACAGCTCTTGCCCTGTGCAGAGGCGCTGCTTGTGCTCTCTCTTGTTGCAGAGGTGTCTACAATGCCTCGACGCACAGAGCTGCTTTGTAAAGCAGTAGCAGCAGCAGCGCTCTCGGCTGGAATGGAGAACATTATGGATTTCAACAGTGTGTCTTGGTCCTCCAACATTTTACGGTCCCGGTTCAACGGTGTGATGAGGCTTTGTAAGTTGTCCCAGTAGCGAGGGTCTAGGAGGGTGTACACCCAATAATCTGACGTGGTGAGAATGTGGCCGATGCAGCGGTCGTTTCTCAGGCAGTGCAGCATGAAATCAACCATGTGCTGCAGACTCACAAATGGCCAACAAACGCTGTCCTCTGGAAGAGCGTCACACTAATATATTTTTGTAAATTTAAAATAGAATAAAGCAGCAGCAATTTTTGAAAAATTACAAGGATGAGCCAGTGACAGACACTCAGCAGAGTACACGCTGCGGTGGTTGAAGTGGAGCGGGATCTACACTCCTACAAAAAAATGAAACCTCAGACTACAGTGAACACTGAAACACAACTGTTCACTTGCTGTGAAAGGCCTTTTTGTGGACTTCTATTATGTTTGCAAGCAATGTATTGTATTTTGATGGAAGAGCGTCACACTAATATATTTTTGTAAATTTAAAATAGAATAAAGCAGCAGCAATTTTTGAAAAATTACAAGGATGAGCCAGTGACAGACACTCAGCAGAGTACACGCTGCGGTGGTTGAAGTGGAGCGGGATCTACACTCCTACAAAAAAATGAAACCTCAGACTACAGTGAACACTGAAACACAACTGTTCACTTGCTGTGAAAGGCCTTTTTGTGGACTTCTATTATGTTTGCAAGCAATGTATTGTATTTTGATGGAAGAGCGTCACACTAATATATTTTTGTAAATTTAAAATAGAATAAAGCAGCAGCAATTTTTGAAAAATTACAAGGATGAGCCAGTGACAGACACTCAGCAGAGTACACGCTGCGGTGGTTGAAGTGGAGCGGGATCTATACTCCTACAAAAAAATGAAACCTCAGACTACAGTGAACACTGAAACACAACTGTTCACTTGGTGTGAAAGGCCTTTTTGTGGACTTCTATTATGTTTGCAAGCAATGTATTGTATTTTGATGGAAGAGCATCACACTAATATATTTTTGTAAATTTAAAATAGAAGAAAGCAGCAGCAATTTTTGAAAAATTACAAGGATGAGCCAGTGACAGACACTCAGCAGAGTACACGCTGCGGTGGTTGAAGTGGAGCGGGATCTACACTCCTACAAAAAAATGAAACCTCAGACTACAGTGAACACTGAAACACAACTGTTCACTTGCTGTGAAAGGCCTTTTTGTGGACTTCTATTAAGTTTGCAAGCAATGTATTGTATTTTGATGGAAGAGCGTCACACTAATATATTTTTGTAAATTTAAAATAGAATAAAGCAGCAGCAATTTTTGAAAAATTACAAGGATGAGCCAGTGACAGACACTCAGCAGAGTACACGCTGCGGTGGTTGAAGTGGAGCGGGATCTACACTCCTACAAAAAAATGAAACCTCAGACTACAGTGAACCTGAAACACAACTGTTCACTTGCTGTGAAAGGCCTTTTTGTGGACTTCTATTATGTTTGCAAGCAATGTATTGTATTTTGATGGAAGAGCGTCACACTAATATATTTTTGTAAATTTAAAATAGAAGAAAGCAGCAGCAATTTTTGAAAAATTACAAGGATGAGCCAGTGACAGACACTCAGCAGAGTACACGCTGCGGTGGTTGAAGTGGAGCGGGATCTACACTCCTACAAAAAAATGAAACCTCAGACTACAGTGAACCTGAAACACAACTGTTCACTTGCTGTGAAAGGCCTTTTTGTGGACTTCTATTAAGTTTGCAAGCAATGTATTGTATTTTGATGGAAGAGCGTCACACTAATAGATTTTTGTAAATTTAAAATAGAATAAAGCAGCAGCAATTTTTGAAAAATTACAAGGATGAGCCAGTGACAGACACTCAGCAGAGTACACGCAGCATTAGTTGAAGTAACTGGAGCGTGATCTGCACTCAAAAAAAAAAAAAAAATCACAGACTGCAGTGAACACTGAAACACAACTGTTCACTTGCTGTGAAAGGCTCCATTGTGGACTTCTATAGTGTTTGCAACCAAGGTATTGTATACGGATGGAAGCGCGTCACACTATTATTTCAATTACATGGAGCAGCAAGAATTACACTGAAGAAAAAAAAAAAGAGTCTGTGAGTGACACGTGCAGATGCCTACAGACAGCGTTGCATACAGAGCAAACTGCAGCGTCACCTGCACTCACACACACCTTGCAGAGCTGTTAAAACAACACTGCAGGCAAAAGGAAGCTTTACACAGCCGGTGGTAAACTAGCCTGCCTAAAGCACAGTACACTAAATCGCAATCTCTAACTGTCCCTCAGAGTCAGCACAGCAGCGTTCTTTCCCTAACTGAGTTCACAGCACAGTGACGCTAAAATGGCGGCGGCGCCTTTTATAGTGCATTCTGACATCATTTCAGCATCCAATCACAGCCATGCCATTAGTTAACATGACCGCAGCAGTACAGGATGTGCCCACACTTCTTAGGATTCCTCATTGGCTGACTAAAATCACATTGTCTCTCAAAGAATTATGGGAACTTTCGATTCCGGTATACGATATTGAAAAAGTATCGGAATTAAGTATCGGAATTCCGATAACGCGAATATCGGCCGATACCCGATACTTGCGGTATCGGAATGCTCAACACTACACCCTAGACAAAAAAAGGAAAACCGGCCTAAACTGGCCAAACTTTGAGCACACACAGATATGAGCTAAAATCGAGATACCACTATGACAAATGTTTTTTTTTGTTTTTTTGTTGACTAAATAGTGCTGTATTTAAGTACAGTTTCACCCAGGACAAAAAAAGAAAACAGCCGTCAACTGGCCAAACGTTGAGAACACACAGATATGAGCTGCCACGGAGATACCACTACGACAAATGTGTGATCTGTATTTTTTTTGTTTTTTGGCTAAATACTGCTGTATTTAATGACAGCCAGGACAAAGAGAAAACCGCTGTAAACGGGCCAAACTTTGAGCAAGCACAGATATGAGCTGGCACAGAGATACCACAACGACAAATTTTTTTTGTTGTTTTTTTGGTTTTTTTTGGGCTAAATAGTGCTGTTTATAAGTACAGTTTCACCCAGGACAAAAAAAGAAAACCGCTGTAAACTGGCCAAACTTTGAGCACACACAGATATGAGCTGCCATGGAGATACCACTACGACAAATGTGTTGGCTGTATTTTTTTTGCTAAATACTGCTGTATATAAGTACAGTGACAGCCAGGACAAAAAAGAAAGATGCCGTAAACTGGCCAACTTTGAGCACACACAGATATGAGCTGCCACAGAGATAACATACCAAAAAATGTGTGGCCTGTATTCCAATTACACCTGGGGCTAGCTATATATGGCCAATCTATCTTACAGGTAGCAGCAGCAGCACCAGAACACAGGAAGGGAATGGAGCCTCTTGTATGCAATGATCTATATACACACATACAGTGCATGCAGGCCTTGCACTGATGTGTATAGAGTGACGTACACTACACTGCCTACCTAACACTGGAACCTATATACTCTGGAATTAGTCCTTAGAAGTACTTTTGATTTAGCTGGATTTGAGTAGTTTAGGATGGTAGACCCCACACTGACTAA
Organism: Oophaga sylvatica; assembly: GCA_033576555.1. Taxonomy (NCBI): domain Eukaryota; kingdom Metazoa; phylum Chordata; class Amphibia; order Anura; family Dendrobatidae; genus Oophaga; species Oophaga sylvatica. The sequence continues at coordinate 312,698,617 of JARQOD010000004.1, forward strand.
TTAATCCCCAATGCTGACCCTATCTCGGCACCAGCTCTCCCTACACTATCTCAATCCGGAACTGAATGCAATGAGCATTCTCTTATAGCCCTGATGATGCTGTGCGGCCAGCCAATCACTGCCCGATCACAACAAAGATGCGGCATTTCTTTGCCTGGCAGACAATGCCTGCAGTGTGATTGGGTCTCTAACATCTGCCAAAAAAGCTGGATGGAGACCCGAATTCCCGCTGAGTAATCCCGGAAATGCTTGGTGCTCACCGAGTACCGTGATACTTGGGCGAGTAACGAGTAGTGGCGAGCATGTTTGCTCATCACTAGTCACCAGTCTAACCCAAGAAGAGGTGCGAAACTGGCTAAATAAGATTAAAATAGATAAATCTCTGGGTCCGGATGGCAAACACCCACGAGTGCTAGGAGAACTAAGAAATGTAATACATAAACCATTATTTCTTATATTTAAGGACTCTATAGCGACAGGGTCTGTTCCACAGGACTGGCGCACAGCAAATGTGGTACCACTATACTAAAAGTGCTCTAAAATTAAACCTGGAATTATAGACCAGCAAGTCTAACCTCTATTGTTAATAAAATATTTGAAGGGTTTCTGAGGGATGCTATTCTGGATTATCTCAATGAGAATAACTGTTTAACTCCATATCAGCATGGGTTTATGAGGAATCGCTCCTGTCAAACCCATCTGATAAGTTTTTATGAAGTGGTAAGCTATAGACTAGACCAAGGTGAGTCATTGAACGTGGTATATCTTGATTTTTCCAAAGCGCTTGATATTGTGGCACACAAGAGGTTGGTGCACAAAATGAGAATGCTGTGTCTGGGGAAAAATGTGTGTAAAGGGGTAAGTAACTGGTTGAGTGATAGAAAGCAGAGGGTGGTTATAAATGGTATATTTTCTAATTGGGAGGCTCTTACCAGTGGGGTACCGCAGGGGTCGGTGTTGGGACCTATTCTCTTCAACATATTTATTAACACACAGTAAAATATCAATATTTGCAGATGATACAAAACTATGTAAAGCAATCCATACAAGAGAAGATATACACATGGGAAGAAGGAATCAATATCACCATTTCACACTGAATGGGAAATCACAGGCTAAATCTGACATGGAGAAAGACTTGGGGATCCTAGGTAATGATAAACTTACATGGAGCAGCCAGTGCCAGGCAGAGGCTGACAAGGCAAACAGGAGGTCTGGATACACATGATGAGAGCATTATACTGCCTCTGTACAAATCCCTCGTTAGACCGCACATGGAGTACTGTGTACAGTTTTGGGCACCGTTGCTCAGGAAGGATATAATGAAACTAGAGCGAGTGCAAAGGAGGGCAAAAACATTAATAAAGGGGATGGAAGAACTACAATACACAGAGAGATTAGCAAAATTAGGATTATTTAGTCTAGAAAAAAGATGTGTGAGGGGTAGTGTTGAGCATTCCGATACCGCAAGTATCGGGTATCGGCCGATATTCGCGTTATCGGAATTCCGATACTTAATTCCGATACTTTTTCAATATCATATACCGGAATCGGAAGTTCCCATAATTCTTTGAGAGACAATGTGATTTTAGTCAGCCAATGAGGAATCCTAAGAAGTGTGGGCACATCCTGTACTGCTGCGGTCATGTTAACTAATGGCATGGCTGTGATTGGATGCTGAAATGATGTCAGAATGCACTATAAAAGGCGCCGCCGCCATTTTAGCGTCACTGTGCTGTGAACTCAGTTAGGGAAAGAACGCTGCTCTGCTGACTCTGAGGGACAGTTAGAGATTGCGATTTAGTGTACTGTGCTTTAGGCAGGCTAGTTTACCACCGGCTGTGTAAAGCTTCCTTTTGCCTGCAGTGTTGTTTTAACAGCTCTGCAAGGTGTGTGTGAGTGCAGGTGACGCTGCAGTTTGCTCTGTATGCAACGCTGTCTGTAGGCATCTGCACGTGTCACTCACAGACTCTTTTTTTTTTTCTTCAGTGTAATTCTTGCTGCTCCATGTAATTGAAATAATAGTGTGACGCGCTTCCATCCGTATACAATACCTTGGTTGCAAACACTATAGAAGTCCACAATGGAGCCTTTCACAGCAAGTGAACAGTTGTGTTTCAGTGTTCACTGCAGTCTGTGATTTTTTTTTTTTTTTTTGAGTGCAGATCACGCTCCAGTTACTTCAACTAATGCTGCGTGTACTCTGCTGAGTGTCTGTCACTGGCTCATCCTTGTAATTTTTCAAAAATTGCTGCTGCTTTATTCTATTTTAAATTTACAAAAATATATTAGTGTGACGCTCTTCCATCAAAATACAATACATTGCTTGCAAACATAATAGAAGTCCACAAAAAGGCCTTTCACAGCAAGTGAACAGTTGTGTTTCAGTGTTCACTGTAGTCTGAGGTTTCATTTTTTTGTAGGAGTGTAGATCCCGCTCCACTTCAACCACCGCAGCGTGTACTCTGCTGAGTGTCTGTCACTGGCTCATCCTTGTAATTTTTCAAAAATTGCTGCTGCTTTATTCTATTTTAAATTTACAAAAATATATTAGTGTGACGCTCTTCCATCAAAATACAATACATTGCTTGCAAACATAATAGAAGTCCACAAAAAGGCCTTTCACAGCAAGTGATCAGTTGTGTTTCAGTGTTCACTGTAGTCTGAGGTTTCATTTTTTTGTAGGAGTGTAGATCCCGCTCCACTTCAACCACCGCAGCGTGTACTCTGCTGAGTGTCTGTCACTGGCTCATCCTTGTAATTTTTCAAAAATTGCTGCTGCTTTATTCTATTTTAAATTTACAAAAATATATTAGTGTGACGCTCTTCCATCAAAATACAATACATTGCTTGCAAACCTAATAGAAGTCCACAAAAAGGCCTTTCACAGCAAGTGAACAGTTGTGTTTCAGTGTTCACTGTAGTCTGAGGTTTCATTTTTTTGTAGGAGTGTAGATCCCGCTCCACTTCAACCACCGCAGCGTGTACTCTGCTGAGTGTTTGTCACTGGCTCATCCTTGTAATTTTTCAAAAATTGCTGCTGCTTTCTTCTATTTTAAATTTACAAAAATATATTAGTGTGACGCTCTTCCATCAAAATACAATACATTGCTTGCAAACATAATAGAAGTCCACAAAAAGGCCTTTCACAGCAAGTGAACAGTTGTGTTTCAGTGGTCACTGTAGTCTGAGGTTTCATTTTTTTGTAGGAGTGTAGATCCCGCTCCACTTCAACCACCGCAGCGTGTACTCTGCTGAGTGTCTGTCACTGGCTCATCCTTGTAATTTTTCAAAAATTGCTGCTGCTTTATTCTATTTTAAATTTACAAAAATATATTAGTGTGACGCTCTTCCATCAAAATACAATACATTGCTTGCAAACTTAATAGAAGTCCACAAAAAGGCCTTTCACAGCAAGTGAACAGTTGTGTTTCAGTGTTCACTGTAGTCTGAGGTTTCATTTTTTTGTAGGAGTGTAGATCCCGCTCCACTTCAACCACCGCAGCGTGTACTCTGCTGAGTGTCTGTCACTGGCTCATCCTTGTAATTTTTCAAAAATTGCTGCTGCTTTATTCTATTTTAAATTTACAAAAATATTTAGTGTGACGCTCTTCCATCAAAATACAATACATTGCTTGCAAACATAATAGAAGTCCACAAAAAGGCCTTTCACAGCAAGTGAACAGTTGTGTTTCAGTGTTCACTGTAGTCTGAGGTTTCATTTTTTTGTAGGAGTGTAGATCCCGCTCCACTTCAACCACCGCAGCGTGTACTCTGCTGAGTGTCTGTCACTGGCTCATCCTTGTAATTTTTCAAAAATTGCTGCTGCTTTATTCTATTTTAAATTTACAAAAATTATTAGTGTGACGCTCTTCCAGAGGACAGCGTTTGTTGGCCATTTGTGAGTCTGCAGCACATGGTTGATTTCATGCTGCACTGCCTGAGAAACGACCGCTGCATCGGCCACATTCTCACCACGTCAGATTATTGGGTGTACACCTCCTAGACCCTCGCTACTGGGACAACTTACAAAGCCTCATCACACCGTTGAACCGGGACCGTAAAATGCTGGAGGACCAAGACACACTGTTGAAATCCATAATGTTCTCCATTCCAGCCGAGAGCGCTGCTGCTGCTACTGCTTTACAAAGCAGCTCTGTGCGTCGAGGCATTGTAGACACCTCTGCAACAAGAGAGAGCACAAGCAGCGCCTCTGCACAGGGCAAGAGCTGTATGTTACAAATGTGGCGAAGTTTTGTGACAGCGCCACCAAGGTGTACACCATAGTGATGGGAAATCTAGTTAATTTTGGTGATTAGTTCACCATGAACTAGTTCACTGAAAAGATTAGTTCAAAAGGTTAGTTCATTTAGTTCAGTTTTTCTCCACCCTATCCTGTGAGGAGCTGATAGGAAATGCATCATGTGACCTCAGAACTAAATGAACTAGATGAACTGCTGAACAAAATGTTCTATTGAGAATGACTCAGGACAGCCTAGTTAAATCTGATGCCTCTGACTGAGCCCAGCAGTGCCACATAATGATTGTGTATGAGGGGGCTGAGAAGCAGTTCAGCATCCACCATTTTAAGAACAGAACAGGGGTCAGTGTTAAAGATTTTAGCAAGACTGATCTTCTAGGCTAGAGGCATGAACTACACACAGAAACACTCTCTCATACACACATATGAGCTGTGTCTGTGTACTGTGTGTGCAATTTCATTTTTTATTGATAATATTATTATTACTGTTATATTTGTATTTGATGTGTGGTATGCTTTGGAGGTGCTGGCTTGCCCTGCTGCCAGTGTATTATCTGAGCGAGTCTTTAGTGCTGCAGGTGGTGTACTAACAGACCGTCGCATGCGACTATCCTCAGACAATGTAGACCGGCTTATTTTTCTGAAAATGAACAAGGCATGGATCTCACCTGAATTTGCCTGTCCGTTTTCAGATTAAATAACTGTTTGCCAACGTTTTCCAAGTCTCCTGTTATGTTCATCTTTCTACCACCTGAACTCTACTCCCTGGGCTACAACACTGCCAGTCACAGGGGAATGATCATTTACAAAACAAAATGTTATCCCCAACAAATAGTAGTGCAACGACTCCAGTGCCCACTTTATCGCAGGCACTCTCTCTCTACAATGCTGTCTCTGTTTTTTGATGGAGTAAGTTTTCGACTCAGGAAACTAATGGGATGCTCCTCCCCGTTAAGCTCCAGTCCTGAGACAACACGGCACCCAGACCTACCTCTGACGCATCAGTCTGGACAATGAATTCTCTTTTGAACTCCGGTGTGCTCAAAACTGGTGACGCACACAGTGCCCCTTTTATTGCCCCTGTTGATGACCCCTTGCTGATTTATTAACCGGCTCCACCAGATCCATGGGTATTCTCTCAAACTGGACCTCTAAAATTTTTAATGGCACCAAGGGACTCACTAAATGAGGCTGAGGACTGTGTATCTGGCGCATGCGACAAGAGTTACAATACCGTTTAACTTCTTGATAGACCCCCAGCCAGTAAAACCGTTGTATAATTCTGTGTAGGGTTTTCTTTTGGCACAAATGTCACCCTAGTACATGCGCATGCGCTAAGTCCATTACCAACCTCCGATATGACTGCGGTAGCAGCAATTGCTAAAAAATTTCAACATGTATTTTATAAACCTGATACAGCAAATCTTGGTTCAGCTCTAATTGTTTAAATACTGTAGCTGCCCCGGGGTGTTGGGGTTCCCCATTGACAACCAGTAAATTTTCACGGGCTAGACTCAACGTAGGGGCCGCGGAGTTGCGCCTTAACAAATTTGTCACCTGTCACATTTAAGTATTACAATTCAGGTCCCGGTGTCAAATCTTCCATCTCCCCAACTAACACTTCGATAGGAGAGGGGTTTTCCTACTCCACCGAAGGCAAAGGTAATACTGCCCACTGCACACATGTGTTATGCATAGTGAGACTGATAGTAGCCAACAAAGTAGCTAACAAAGGCCACTTGTGATCGCCCTATCAGCGTAGGAACAATGCTACTCAAAAGATCTGCCATGATCCTGGACAAAATCTTGATATAATGGTCAATGAGTGAGAATGTACGATAGGATCCAGGCAGATGTGAAGGTTTGTTTGGTTTTAGTAGCAACTTCATGTGTGACATGTTTGAATGGCTGGGCAACCCTCCTGTCTCCAATATATGATTGAAGGTGCGTACCAATGTGGACGGGATATCCTCACTCAATAATTTTAATAATTTGGCTGTAAACCCGTCAGATCCTGGAGCTTTCCCGTATTTAAAGTAACTTATCGCCGCTGTCACTTCCGTCACCTCAATTTGTTTTTTTAAAAGGAGAAGCTGATAGTTTGTGATGGATGGTAACCGTATTCCATCTACAAAGGTGTTACCCTCCTCACTATCCGTATGTTCCACCTTATATAAGTCTGAGTAGTATTCTTGTAGAATGGTGTTTATGGTTCGAGGGTCTGTGTTCATGATCCCATGTTTATTCGTTAACGCTGTAATATGTTGATGACGAATGTGATTTCCTTTCGCTAGTCGTGCTAATAGTCTCCCTCATTTGCTACCATAACGATATACATCGGCTCTATAATTGTTATTACTGCTTCTCTCTCGTCGATATACCCATACGTGTAAGTCAACCTTAGCCTGCTTACATCTATTTTTAACCTGTGTTGATGAACTTGTCTTGTTTGCCGTGTACCTATCGCGTAATATCCTGCTAGCCTGCGAGTAGTTTGTCGCCATCTTCTTTTTTAGCGTTGTCTGACAACCTATTAGTTTCCCGCGCATTACTCCCTTCCCTGCTGCCCATAAAAGTTCCGGCCTATCCCTAGTATCTCCATTAACCCTTACATATTAAAAACACCATTGCTTCACATGATGTCGAAACTTCTCATCCATTAACAAATAGGTCGGGAAGCGCCAAGTTTGGTTTGGCCCCATCTGCACCATATCTGGCAGGGTCACTGATACGGGCGCGTGGTCATATATAGCTACGCTGTGCACATCTGCCTCTTCCACTCCCCTTAATAGCTCCTGTGCTAGCAATATATAATCTATTCTGGACCAAGAGTCATGTGGCGCCGAATAGAATGAATATTCACTGCCATCTGGGTTCAGGTGTGTCCAAATGTCTACAAAGTTACTCGTGTCTAGCAAGGGTTATTATAAACGTGTGTCATGTGATCGCACATTCATTCGCATCGACCTACAGTTCTTCACTGGTTCGATTCACCATATTTAAGTCACCACCGTGGGTGGTTTTAATGCTCTCCTATCGGCCTGATATGCTTGGATACCTGGGATAAATTCAGGAACGTCTCCAAACTCCCTACTCACATGTCAGCGCAGGAACCGTAAGGGGAACGTGCTTGTTTTGTTGCGCATAGGTGGAGTTTTATACAGTAAATGAGTACTGCTGTCTTATTTTTGCGTCCCAAGGGCAGAATAAGTCTGCGTAACGTTACATTTTACAGACACTCATATAATAGACACACGCTACCCTAACCGTGACACAAGGAAGGTATTGTTGTCGGATAAAGCCGCCATTTTAGCGTCACTGTGCTGTTAATTCAGTTTGGGACAGAACGCTGCTCTGCTGACTCTGAGGACAGTTAGAGATTGCGATTTTGTGTACTGTGCTTTAGGCAGGCTACTTTACCAACCGCTGTGTACATCTTCCTTTTGCCTTGCAGTGTTTTTTTCACAGCTCTGCAAGGTGTGTGTGTGAGTGCAGGTGACGCGCTGCAGTTTGCTCGGCATACAACGCTGTATGTAGGCATCTGCACATGTCACTCTCACACTCTTTTTTTTTTTTTTTCTTTAGTGTAATTCTTGCTGCTCCATTCAATTGAAATTATAGTGTGACGTGCTTCCATCCGTATCCAATACATTGGTTGAAAACACTGTAGAAGGACACAAAAAGCCCTTTCACAGCTAAGAGTTGTGTTCACTGTAGTCTGAGATTTTAATTTATTCAATTTTGATCACGCTCAAGTTACTTCTTCAAGCAATGCTGCTTGTACTCTGCTGAGCGTGTCTTACTGCCTCATCCTTGTCATTTTTCTCGAATTGGTGTACATGTACATCAAAGTAGTCTTCATTTTGATCGAAATCCAAGCAGGTACCCGGACACTCTATGGCTGCTTTTGTACGGTGGACTGGCTCCAACATTCAATAAGACTTAAGATGCAATCGGGCACCTTGTCAAGGCCCAATCCTCTTCTCCCTCTGATATAATAATAATATAATCTTTATTTATATAGCGCCAACATATTCCGCAGCGCTTTACACTTTAACAGTTTCAAAACACAAGTCATAGGTAACAACGTTAACAATACAATAATTAAAGCAAAATAAGCCGACCCTGCTCGTGAGAGCTTACAATCTACAATGAGGTGGGGGAGATACAAAGTACAGGTGTGTATATATAATGGTGCATTTCCAATGATGGTCCAGCCATCTTGAGGGAGTGAGGCATGGATGGAGGTAGTGAATGGGCTCCACATACACACTTAAACATAGAACGACTTTGGTTATTGAATGTGATAGGCCACTCTGAACAAATGTGTTTGGAGGGAGCGCCTGAAACCAGGCAAATTGTGGATAGTCCTAATTTCTTGTGGTAGAGCATTCCAGAGGATTTGCGCAGCGCGGGAGAAGTCTTGGAGTCGGGAGTGGGAGGTACGGATTACTGCAGAGGTTAGTCGAAAGTCATTTGCAGAGCGCAGCAGTCGGTTAGGCCGATAGATAGAAATGAGGGAAAGGAGAGATGTAGGGGGGTGCTGCACTGTGGAGAGCTTTGTGGGTGAGAACCAGTACTTTGAATTGGATCCTATAATGAATGGGCAGCCAGTGTAAGGACTGGCGAAGAGCGGACGCGTCCGAGTACCGATTAGCCAGATGGATGACCCTGGCTGCTGCATTAAGGATGGACTGGAGAGGGATAGTCGAGTAATGGGAGGCCAAGTAATAGAGCATTGCAGTAGTCCAGGCGGGAGTGGATCAATGCTACAGTGAGGGTTTTTGTTGTTTCCATGGTGAGAAAAGGGCGGATTCTAGAGATGTTCTTTAGGTGTAGACGGCAAATATCTAACAAACAGGTCATGCTGGAGAGACTTGCACCTACTGCCACTCAGGGTCTTCAGCTCCTTTGTGAGAAACTAATGTTTGGCCAGCCAGTATATCAAATAAAGTCCATGAGAAATGGGAACTGTGGTTGGCTTCACTTTTGGTACTGGGTGCTAATACCAAACCATGGTGTGCCATTCAATGGATATTCCTGGCTGGTTGGAGACAAGCTCATTCCCACAGAAAAGTACCAGAAAGCTAAGGAGATGGTGGCCTCTCTCAACATGAAGGAGTTTGCTCGTTGTCTAGGAGACCGACCACCCCTGCTGTGTACCTTGTCAACGTTGTGTTGAAGCTTGCAAGGATTAAGAGGTTACAGTGGTAAGTCTGGTTTTTACTAAAGATCCTGCTGTGTATTATAGTTTTTATGTTTTAAAAAATTTTTTATCTTAGGAATGTTAAATAAATTTTTCTTTTTTTTTTTAAATACAATGTATCTTATGAATGTTAAATATTTTTTTTTTTTTTTATAAAATAAAATGTATCTTATGAATGTTAAATAACCTTTTTTTTTTTTTTTTTTTCAGGTATTTGATCTACCGTAGCTAGTTGCTGATCGTTGACTCTACACCCCTCTCCCCAGAATGTTACTCGGGTTATGGGGAGAAAATCACCGCTATTCCAGACTGATTTCATGTTAATGTGTCTGGCTCTTACACAGCACACAGCACTTGATGTTAGTTTATCTTTTTCCTAAATTATTTGTTACACTGCCCTTCTCACATTTTATTTGCACTTTTTTTTTAAGCACAAGTTTTTTTTACACTTCCTTGTTCTGTAAGTAGGCTTATTGGTTAAATGTTTTATAGTAGATGTAAATATGTAACATGTAAATTTTATATTAAGATTTTGCAAATTATTAGGTCCACACCATCAGGCTCTTTCGTCCCCTCTCCCTTAGAGTAGCGGTAATATATCGGACCCCAGGCTCGCCCACACAGTTCCTTGACCACTTCTCTGCCTGGCTGCCGCACTTTCATGTCCTCAGAAGTACCAACCGTTATCCTTGGAGACTTCAACATCCCCATTAACAGCCCTACTTCCACACTCAAAACACATTTGTTCAGAGCGGCCTATCACATTCACTAATCAAAGTCATTCTACGTGTAACTGTGTGTGTGTGTAGCCCATTCACTATCTCCATCCATCCCTCACTCCCTGAAAATGGCTGGACCATCATTGTAAATAAACCATTGTATATAAACAACTGTACTTTGTAGCTCCCCCTCCTCATTGTAGATTGTAAGGTCTCACGAGCAGGGGCGGCTTATATTGCTTTAATTATTGTATTGTTAACGTTGTCACTTATGACTTGTGTTATGAAACTGTTAAACTGTACAGCGCTGCGGAATCTGTTGGCGCTATATAAATAAAGATTATTATTATATTGGCCCACTCAGTAGTGGTGAAGTGAACGGCGCAAATTGCGAGTTGATTGCAACTGATGCAGCTGATACTCCATTACTGCTGGCTGCTGCTCACACAACCGCTCCAACATATGTAACGTGGAATTCCACCTGGTGGGTACGTCACATATGATGCGATGTTCAGGAAGGCAAAATCTGCGTTGCAGAGCTGCAATGCGCGATCTGGCCATGGTGGAACGTCGCAAGTTAGCGCACTGTAGGCGGACCTTGTGCAGCAGTGCATCAAGATCCGGATAGTCCCTCAAAAAACTCTGGACGACCAAGTTTAGCACATGTGCCAGACATGGTATGTGAGTGACGTTGCCTAGGCCCAGACCTGCCACCAGATTTCGGCCATTGTCACACACTACCAAGCCTGGCTGGAGATTCGATGGCAAAATACACATGTCGCTCTCTTGCTTTATGGCATTCCAGAGCTCCAGCGCTGTGTGGCTTTGATTCCCCATGGAAATTAATTTCAGGACGGCCTGTTGACGTTTGGCCACGTCTGTGCTCATATCGGTCAACAGGCTCGCTGTCTGGGTGTTATGTTTGACACCAATCTCTCCTTCACCTCCCATAAACAATCTGTTGCCCGCTATTGCCACCTACACCTAAAGAACATCTCTCCCGAATCCAAGACTTCTCCCGCGCTGCGCCAATACTGTGGAATGCTGTACCCAAGAAATTAGAACTATCCACAATTTGCATGTTTTCGGGCGCTCACTCAAACACATTTCTTCATAGCGGCCTATCACATTCACTAATCAAAGTCATTCTATGTGTAAGTGTGTGTGTGTAGCCCATTCACTATCTCCATCCATCCTCACTCCCTCAAAATGGCTGGGCCATCATTCTAAATACACCATTGTATATAAACACCTGTACTTTGTATCTCCCCCACATATTTGTAAATTGTAAGCTCTCACGAGCATGTGCGGATTATATTGCTTTCATTATTGTATTGGTAACGTTGTTACTTATGACTTGTGTTCTGAAACTGTTAAACTGTAAAGCGCTGCGTAATCTGTTGGCGCTATATAACTAAAGATTCTTATTAAGCGTTCACGGGTCCATGTGGAGGTAGACCGTGACGGCTCCTGCAACGATGTTTCTGAGGAAATGGAGAAGGAGGAGTCAATGTGTACAGACTTGAATTCCCGCAATCCTTGTAGTTGCCTGAACACGTACAGCGCCACTCGCAAGATCTGTACCCGGCTCCACAACATTGACCCAATGGGCAGTAAGGGAAAGGTATCGTCCCTGGCCATGGGTACTGGTCCACGCAGCGGTGGTCAGGTGGACATTGCTACTGATGGAGTTTAGTAGCGCATGTTTAATTTTAACCTCAACAACATGCTTTTGCAGACCAGGGACGGCTTGCCTGCTGAAATAAAATCAGCTTGGCACATTGTATTGTGGGACTGCCAATCCATTAAGTTCCGTAAACTGTCAGTCTCCACCAGCCTGAATGACAGCATTTCAAGGGACAGGAGTTTTGCAATGCCAGCATTCAGAGCCTGTGCTCGTGGATGGTTTGCCGAGATTGGGCCTACACCGATACGCCACAACCTGACACCCACAGATAAACAAGCCATAAAATCTCTGAAAGATAACCCCAACATTATTATTAAACCAGCAGATAAGGGGGGTGCTATCGTTATTATGAATAAGACCCAATCTATTGCCGAAATTCATAGACAACTGTCAGTTAACCTAACTACAGACAACTCAATTGTGACCCTACATTTTACATCTGTCAAAAAATTGATCGTATCCTGACTAGTGTTGAGCATTCCGATACTGCAAATATCGGGTATCGGCCGATATTGGCTGTATCGGAATTCCGATTCCGAGTTCCGATATTTTCGTCTTATCGGATACCGGAATCGGGATTGTCACTGTCACTGTCAGTGTCCGTCGGTCGGGTCTGTCAGGAGTCAGCGGCACTTACCCGGCAGAAGATCTCCGGCGGTCACGTCCTGCACTGCTTCATGGCCGCCATCTTCTTTCCCGGCGGTCACATGCAGTTTCTCGCGATAACTGCAGTGACTGCTGGGTAATCGCGGCCGTAAAGCAGTCAGTCCGATGACGTCACCGCCGGGGAAGCAGGTAATCAGCTGTGCTGCGTTGCAATGACAGGCTCTGCCTGTCATTGCGATGTAGCAGAGCTGGATCGTCGTGGGACTATCGTTATGGACTGCGTCGGACAGGTTGGTATACTGTTGGTTTGTTTTTTTTCTTTTTTTACAGGAGATCGATGGCGTCGCAGGAATGAGAGAGTAATAAAAGAAATGAAACTGTGTTGTCTCTTTTATTTCATTAAAAGACTTTTTTCTTGCTGTGTCTTTTTTTTATACATTTAATAACTTTGGGATTAATAATGGATCGGTGTCTTATTGACGCCTATCCATTATTAACCGGGCTTATTGTCACCGTGCAATCAACGGTGACAATAACCCCTTATTACCCCGCTTGCCACCGCTACAGGGCAAGTGGGAAGAGCCGGGTAAAGTGCCACAATTGGCACATTTTGATGCGCCAAATGTGGGGCTGCTGTAGCCTGGTATTATCAGGCTGTTGAGGGCCAAAATCCATGGGCCTTGACAGTCTTTTAATACCAGGCCGCAGCAGTCTGCATTTTACTTGGCTGGTTAACAAAAATAGGGGGGATCCCCACGCCGTTTTTTTTTCGAGGGGATCCCCTATTTTTGTTAACCAGCCAAGCTAAGCAGACTGCTGTGGCCTGGTATTATCAGGCTTGCAAGGTCCATGGATATTGGATCCTTACCAGCCTGAAAAACCAGGCCTCAGCGGTCTGCTTCATCTGGCTGGTTAACAAAAATAGGGGGGACCCCACGCCAATTTTTTTCGAGGGGATCCCCTATTTTTGTTAATCAGCCAAGATATGCAGACTGCTGTGGCCTGGTATTATCAGGCTGGCAAGGTCCATGGATCTTGGCTCCTTAACAGCCTGAAAATCCAGGCCTCAGCGGTCTGCTTCATCTGGCTGGTTAACAAAAATAGGGGGGACCCCACGCCAATTTTTTTCGAGGGATCCCCTATTTTGTTAATCAGCCAAGATATGCAGACTGCTGTGGCCTGGTATTATCAGGCTGGCAAGGTCCATGGATCTTGACTCCTTAACAGCCTGAAAATCCAGGCCTCAGCGGTTTTCTTCATCTGGCTGGTTAACAAAAATAGGGGGGACCCCACGCCAATTTTTTTCGAGGGGATCCCCTATTTTTGTTAATCAGCCAAGATATACAGACTGCTGTGGCCTGGTATTATCAGCTGGCAGGTCCATGGATCTTGGCTCCTTAACAGCCTGAAAATCCAGGCCTCAGCGGTTTTCTTCATCTGGCTGGTTAACAAAAATAGGGGGACCCCACGCCAATTTTTTTTCGAGGGGATCCCCTATTTTTGTTAATCAGCCAAGATATACAGACTGCTGTGGCCTGGTATTATCAGGCTGGCAAGGTCCATGGATCTTGGCTCCTTAACAGCCTGAAAATCCAGGCCTCAGCGGTCTGCTTCATCTGGCTGGTTAACAAAAATAGGGGGGACCCCACGCCATTTTTTTTTTCGAAGGGAACCCCTATTTTTGTTAATCAGTTCCCTCTGACGTCACTGATTGTGTCCCTGGCTGACCTGAAGTGAAAGTGGAAAGCAATCAATTAAGCTTTCCACTTAAGGGCCCGTCTCACATAGCGATATCGCTACCGAGATCGCTGCTGAGTCACTAGTTTTGTGACGCAGCAGCAAGCTCACCAGCGATATCGCTGTGTGTGACATTCACGGACGATCAGCCCCCCTGCCGGGTATCGCTGATCGTCGCTGAAATGTCAGGACCTTTGATCGCTGGTTTCCCGCTGACAGGCACACATCGCTGCGTGTGACAGGCGGGAGACCAGCGATCCGCTGGTAACCAAGGGTACACAGCGGG
>JARQOD010000004.1:312713218-312868363 GCA_033576555.1 Oophaga sylvatica
AGCCTAGGTCTTCTGTTTATGATTTGTTTTATATCTGTTTGCTGTGGACTTTAATAAAGCTGGTTGCGGCCAGTTTTTACCAGAACTGCTGTCTCTGAATGAACTGTTTCTATGCCATTCTGTCTACCCGGACGGCGATCCCAGAGCTATATCCCCTGAAAAGCTTACAATTGGCGGAGAATGCTGGGGCAGCACAGTGGCTGATACAATTGGTGCTGGAATGTGCGTGCAGCACAGTGGCTTAGAGACAGCAATAAAGGTGAAGTATGTTGAAGCAGCAGCAGAGAAAAAAAAAAAGTGTGTCAGCAAAAACGTCTAATTGGAGCAGTCTTAAAGAGACAGTAGCCCTAATGAGTTTGAAAAAGAAAAAAAAAAAAAGTGTGTCTGCACAGCAAAGCTGAACTTGTTGTGGAAAAGACTGTGGAGTGTGCAGCAGCAAAGAGAAACGTCTATTGGAGCAGTCTTAAAGAGACAGTGGCCCTAATAGAGTTTGCAGAGAAAAAAAAAAAGTGTCTGCACAGCAAGGCTGAATTTTCTATGGAAAAGACTGTGGAGTGTGTATGTCTTGTGTGAAGACTGCCGTTGTTGAGACAGAGAAGTCTGACAGCATGGATGACAGCATGGAGGCGCTGTTTGAACAAATGGCGCAAGTTAATGTGCAACATAAGACTGCCGTGGTTGAGACAGATAAGTCCGGCAGTATGGAGGAGCTCATTGAGTACCTGGTACAGGCCCAGCAGAGCATGCAACTGCAGTGCCAGCAGCAGCAGCAGGAGAATAACCGGTTGTTGGAGCAGATTGCAGCTCTCAGCACCTCGTCCCAGAGTAATGTTGTGAAGGCACCTGCCTTGTCCGCTGTAAAGAAGGCGGTAAGACGATCCCTGAAAAAGATGACACCTCGTGATGATATGGAGGTATATCTCACTAGGTTTGAGAGATTGGCAGAGAAGGAGAATCTGCCCCTATCTGAATGGGCCATGATGGTCGCACCCTATCTGATTGGAGAGCCCCAAAGGGCCTATGCTGACCTGAGCGAGCAGGACAGCCAAGACTATGCCAAGCTGAAAGCGGAGATTCTTACCCGGCTGGGTGTTACGGTGACAGCCCATGCCAGGGGAGTTCATGACTGGAGATACAGTTGGGAGTCTGCAGTCAGCAAACTTGATTATGGAGTTGGAAAGGTGATAGTGAACCGCTACACCCGAGCATGTCCTCCTGAGGTACAGCCAGAGGTCGGACAAGGAGACCACCAGGACGCCAATCGTCTGGTCAGCCTGAAGGAGAAGGCCTTCGCCAGCAAAGCCGTCTCCCTGACCAGCCGTCTGAGAAGTCGTCACTTCAGAGTTCCCGGACGCTGAACTCTCGCGGTAAGAGCGTTCCAGCTGTTGGGGACATGGGGTATGCTGATAAGCGGGTTCAGGCCCGAGGGGACATGTGGGTGGAAAAGTGTGATGGACAGGGTTGGAGATGTCGTGAAATTGCAGCCAACTGTCCAATAGAGGAGGAGCCTATGTATTGTGATGTTGGCAGATCCCTCTCTCTCTGCGCAGAACCTGTGTGTGTGTCCACCTCAGCCGAAGAGACTGGACCACAGGTGTCCCCGGTGGTTGTAAATGACTGCCTAGCACAGGCCCTCTTGGACTCAGAGAGTTCAGTGACTTCCGTATGTGACAGCCTGATTGATAGGGACTTCATCCCTGATAAGCACCTGAGTATGGTGTGCGTCCATGGAGACACCAAAGTCTACCCAGAGACTGTCGTGGACTTGATCCCCAAACGCGGGGAGGTTTCATATGAAGTGGGGGTAGTGAAGAACCTGGTGCACCCCGTCATATTGGGTAATGACTTTCCCCGATCTAAGGATCTCTGGGGGAAAAATGTTTCTGATGGACAGTGTGATGAAGCTCCTATTGAGGGTGCGCAGTCCCGAGGGGCGGAACACAATGCTAGTGGGCCGTTAAACTTATGTGATGATGATGATGATGATGATCATGATAATGATGATGACCATGATAATGATGCTGATGCTGATAATGATAATGATGATGATCATGATAGTGATGATGATACTGATCATAATCATGATAATGATATTGATAATAATGATGACTGTGATAGTGATGAAATTCCTTTGCAGGTGATGTTGAGAGACGAGGATGGTGGTTCTCGGGAACCGAGTGTCCCTGACTTACCTGTGTCCTGTGACAATTTTGAGAGTGAGCAGTGGCGAGACCCCTCTCTTAAAACGGCCCAGGAAAATATAAATGTTCTAAATGAGGTTTCCCAAGAGCCTGGCTCTGAGGAGAGGTTACCTCATGTTGCCATAAACACTCACCTGTTGTATAGGGACACTGAAGTCCAGGGAGAGGTCGTGAGCCAGCTCCTAGTACCTGAGCTATATGGAAGTATAGTGCTGGGGTTGTCACATAGTCACATACTTGAGGGACCACCTGAGGGAAACCAGGGACCAGATGGTGAAGTTAATGTTGTGGATGACATGTTAACTAAGGTTCCAGATCAAGATGTGAATGAGAATGAATTGTATAACCCTGACAGTGAGCAGGATGTGAATGAAAATGAAGTGTATAACCCTGAAAGTGAGCAGGATGTGAATGAGAATGAATTGTATAGCCCTGACAGTGAGCAGGATGTGAATGAAAATGAAGTGTATAACCCTGAAAGTGAGCCAGATGTGGCTGAGAAAAAGGGGTCAGACAGGGATAGTGGTAGTGATAGTGAATCATCTGATGACCATAAAGCAACCAGTGCAAATGAGGAAGGCATGGTAGCAGAGGAGGTTGAGAGTCCTGAGAAGAAAGCTGATGCTGACCTTACAGCCGGACAGAAGATGGCATCTGAAGATGTTTTACAGTTGGCCGGTTCCCTGGCGAAGACTAAGGTGAAAGGAGGAGAGCTGAGCTTTAAAGGCAGGACTCTGAAACTGAACACAGCACAAGTGGATGCTGTTGAAGATGAGAAGTTATCAATGTATGGTATGGAGCTGCATCATGCCCAGGACTCTGAAGATAATGCTGCAGAGGTGGAAAAAGCCATGGAAGTGGTGGTCACCAAGCCAGATGCCTCATCAGAAGCTGAGGACTCAAGTGAAGCTGTGAGGAACAAGACTGAAGATATGGGGACTGACTCTGTCCAGGAATCCGTTTCTGCCGAAGACAGCGGCGTGGACAGGTTACGGTCCGGATCAGTAGCTGCAATTCGTGAAGCTCAGGCTGGAAGTTCGGCGCCCGGAGCCCCAGCAGTGTTCCCGAGTGATACCAAGGATCTGGAAAAATCACAAGATGAGATTTTGAGACATCAGGCTGGCATTGGTGAGCTCAAGCGCACTTTCATGAGTCTACATCGGAGCCACGTCCCAATAAATGGGAAAAGCGGTGTGTCACTCCTTTGCCGCTGCAGACACACGTGAGCTCAGATGGGATGCAGAACGTGGTGGAAGAGAAGAATCCGGGGGTTCTGAGTATACAGATGCAGCTATCAAGGAGAACTTGAAAGCTGGAATAAATGGAGATATTGGAGATCATAATGATGTGAATGAAGAAGTAGAATATAAGACTGACGGTAGGGCTTCTGAGCATGTCCTACCAGAAGAGCCTGAAGAAGGGGCTGAAGACATAAAGGACGACCAACAGGTACAAGATGAATTGATTACTTCTCAGAAAAAACTCCAAACTGTGATGAAGGAGCGTGATGAGAGCCATGAGCATCTTCTGGAGAAGCTCAATGAAGTAAAGAAGGTTCAAGGGGAACTGGAGAAAAGTGAGAAACCCCCTATACCTTCTGTGATAGTTGGTGACACATGGTCAGTGCACCAGGGACAGGAGGTACGAGAGTTTCTGAGGAAGAGTCAGCAGAAGTGTTCTGATGTGCCGGGTCGTACTTCTCTGGCCAGGCACTATATCGAAACTGAGCCCGGCCCTAAGGTCAAGATGAAACCGTGCAGGATACCCGAGGCCCGCAGAGAGCATAGGCCTGGGAGGGTACAGGGTAGTGCGGATGCTTCAGATGAAGAGAAAGCTGATGTTGGCTATGGCTCAGGTGAAGATACAGATGACAGTAGTGAAGATGAAGCTGATGAAGGCCATGACTGGTCCAGAGTTCACTGTCTCTTTTGGATTGTTGACCAGCCCTCCGGTCTGGATGACCAGCCCTCCGGTCTGGAGAAGAGGGAGGGGATATGTGAGACAGTGAAGGAATATGTGTCGAATGGGGTGTACATTTCACCTAGGTACTGTGCTCTATGGTATAAGGGAAATGTGTGGCTTTGTAAACCTAGTGGTAGAGAAAGGTCACTACACCTTACATTCAGTACACACTTGCAGCTCAGGCCTGAAACCATTCAGCTGTTAATTAGGAGACCAGAAGTAGGTGTCTGCGAACACAGTCAGAGAGCTCGCTTCGTCTGGACACAGGAGGGGTCCAGGTACAGAAGGTGTCTCCAGGAGTTTGAGCTATCTCAGTCTGGGTGCTCGATGTACCCCGGACACAGGAGTAGTCTCTGTGAGAATCCATGCGGATAGCAGCTGAATAGGAGGGAGCTCTCTCAAGTCTGGACGCTGAAGGTGCCTTCAGACACAAGGAGGAGACTCTGTGAACCTCCATGCTGGTAAAGGCTGGTAAATGCTGGTAAATTCTGGTAAATGCTGAACATATGTGTTGTTTTGGTCCAGGCTGGTAGAGCCTGGACCCGGATAGATAGGGAAATCTATCTAAGTGTAGTAAGTGGCTAGACAAGCCTAGGTCTTCTGTTTATGATTTGTTTTATATCTGTTTGCTGTGGACTTTAATAAAGCTGGTTGCGGCCAGTTTTTACCAGAACTGCTGTCTCTGAATGAACTGTTTCTATGCCATTCTGTCTACCCGGACGGCGATCCCAGAGCTATATCCCCTGAAAAGCTTACAGCCCTTAAATCAGAAAGATATTTCACAAAAAAATAGTTAATAAATAACATTTCCTACATGGCTACTTTACATCAGCACAATATTTGAACCAAAATTTTTTATTGTTAGGAAGTTATAAGTGTTAAAAGTTGACCAGCGATTTCTCATTTTTACAACAAAATTTACAAAACCATTTCTTTTGGGGACCACCTCACATTTGAAGCGACTTTGAGGGGTCAATATGACAGAAAATACCCCAAAGTGACACCATTCTAAAAACTGCACCCCTCAAGGTGTTCAAAACCACATTCAAGAAATGAATTAACCCTTTAAGTACTTCACAAGAAATGAAGCAATGTGGAAGGAAAAAACGAACATTTAACTTTTTTTCCCGAAAATTTTTCTTTCGACACAATTTTTAAAATTTTGTCAAGGGTATCAGGAGAAAATGAACCATAATATTTGTTGCACAATTTCTCCTGAGTACACCGATACCCATGTGTGGAGGAAGACCAATCTTTAGGCGCACGGCAGTGCTCAGAAGGGAAGGAGCATCATTTGAGATTTTGAATGTCAAATTGGCTGGAATCGAGAGCGGACACCATGTAGCGTTTGGAGAGTCCCTGATGTACTTAAACAATGGAAACCTCCCACAAGTGACCCCATTTTGGAAACTAGACCCCCAAGGAACTTATCTAGATGTGTGGTGAGCACTTTGAACCCCCAAGTGCTTCACAGAAGGTTATAACGTAGAGCCGTAAAATTAAAAATCATATCTTTTCCACAAAAATGATCTTTTCACCACCAATTATTATTTTCCAAAGGGTAACAGGACCCTAAAAGTTATTGTGCAATTTGTCCTGAGTATGCTGATACCCCATATGTGGGGGTAAACCACTATTTGGGCGCATGGCAGAGCTTGGAAGGGGAGGAACGTCGTTTTTGAATGCAGACTTTGATGGAATATTCTGCTGGCGTCATGTCGCGTTTGGAGAGCCCCTAATGTGCCTAAACAGTAGAAACTCCCTACAAGTGACCCCATTTTGAAAACTAGGCCCCCGAAGGAACTTATCTAGATGTGTGGTGAGCACTTTGAACCCCCAAGTGCTTCACAGAAGTTTATAACGTAGAGCCGTGAAAATAAAAAAATCATATTTTTTTCAACAAAAATGATTTTAGCCCCCAAATTTTTATTTTTATAAAGGTAACAGGAGAAATTGGACCCCAAAAGTTGATGTGCAATTTGTGCTGAGTATGCTGATACCCCATATGTGGGGGGGAACCACTGTGATCGCCTTACTGCGATCTTTGGGAGGCAGAATGAACAAATCCACAAAAGGTGAAGAATTGGTGGTATTTTTTACGCCGTTCCTCGTGCAGTATTAGTGATTAGGCAACTTTATTCTTCGGGTCGGTGCGACTGCAGCGATACCAGATTTACATCCTTTTTTCATGTTTAGCTTCTGTCACACACTAAAAGACGCATTTTTTGTAAGAAATTTTTGCATCGCAGTATGTTGAGAGCTATAATTTTTCAATATTTTGAACGACAGAGTCCTGTGCATTCTTATTTTTTGCGGGACGAGCAGACATTTTTATTGGTACCATAATTGGGCACATAACGTTTTTTGATCGCTTTCTATTCCGATTTTTGTGGAAGCAGAATGAACAAAAACCAGCAATTAAGGAAATGTTTTTTTTTTTTTTTCTCCTTTCCGCGTGTGGTAAAATTGGTAAGGCAGCTTTATTCTTCGGGTCACTACGATTACAACGATACCTCATTTATATCTTTTTTATGTTTTGGCGTTTTTTACACAATAAAAAACTTTTATAGAAAAAATAATTATTTTTGCATCACTTTATTCTGAGAGCTATAACTTTTTTATTTTTTCGCTGATGATGCTGTTTGGCAGCTTGTGTTTTGCGGGACAAGATGATGTTTTCAGCGGTACCATGATTATTTATATCCGTCTTTTTGATCGCGTGTTATTGCACTTTTTCCAAGCGGTATGATGATACCACTTGGAAAAAGTATAATTTACTACTTTTTGTGGTTTTTTTTTACGACTTTCACTGAAGGGGATAACTAGGGTTACGCTTTTATAGATGGGATTTTTCGGACGTGTTATACCAAACATGTGTATGTTTTTTTTGTTTTTTTTTTACGTAAAAGTGTGTATTTTTTAGGGGAATTTTTTTTATCATTTTTTAATATTTTTTTTTACAAATATTTTTTTTTATTTTTTTTTACCTGGTCCCTTTATGGGGCTTTCACTCTTTCACTTTTGTTGCAGGTATAATGTATTTCAATGCTCCAGCATTGCAATACATTATACCAATGGAGAAAGCTGCTGTGACCATGCTGTGAGCATGGTCACAGCGGCTTTCCGTAGCTAGATGACCCGAGGTTGTCATGACAACCCCAGGTCATCAAGGCAGAGATCGGGCCCTGCAATTACATTGCAGGGACGCCAATCTGATTCAGAGGGAGCTCCCGACCCTCTGCCTCCCCCCCGAACACTGCGATCGCGCTCGATCGCAGCAGTCAGGGGGTTAACATCCAGGGGCGGCGCGGACGCTCCTGCACTGATCGTACTGGAGATGCTGAAATTTCAGCATCTCCTGCCCGATCGCTGCTGTGTTTGGTCAGTCAGATTGACTGACCAATCACAGCGCTGTAGGTGCGGGGACCGACTGCAAAGGTCCCCGCACCACTTGCCGTGCCTGTCAGCTGTCAAAGACAGTGGTAGTTCAAAGGCATGACGTTCACAGTCCGTCCTGGTGCCGGAACTGACACCCGGCCATGATGGACTGTGCACGTCAATGGACAGTAAGGGGTTAATTAGTTTTTAGATAAAGTATTTTTCTCCCTATAGTTTTTAAAACTTCAACTGTGTCATCCTGCTTTAGTAGTTTAAATGCTTTCTTTTTACTGTTAATTGCCCCCTCTTACTTCTTTGTTTAGCAACATTGGGTTTTTCCTATTTCTTGTCTTTTTATTCCCACAAGGTATAAACCGCTTACAATTCTTAAACATTTCCCAGTTATTATATGCATTCTTATTTCTGAGGACATTGTCCCAGTTAACCAAATTAAGGACATCTCTAAGTTGGTCAAACTTTGCCTTCCTAAAGTTCAGTGTTTTTGTGACTCCCTGACAAGTGAAACTGTACAATATTGTGGTCACTTTTTCCTAGATGCCTGACTACCTGCAGATTTGTTATTCTGTCTGGTCTATTAGATAGTATTAGGTCTAAGGCCGGCGTCACACTCACCGTAGAAAAATACGGACCGTATTGTACGAGCGTAATACGCCAAAATGTTGCCGGCACAATAATCCGTATTTCAGTCGTCGTCAGGGTGCGGCTGCGTATTTTGCTCATTTAAGCATCTGTATGCAATCCGTATGGCATCCATACAGAGTATTTTTCTCGCCGCCTTGCAAAATGGACATTTAACGGTTTTTAGGCCTCAAACTCATTCAAGTCATCATCAGCAAGGCTATTTATTGGCTCTGCATCAAGTTGTAACCCCAATCTTGCCATTTTTGTGGTGTGCTTGTGTTGGAGTACTGCTGCTTGCTTGCCAACATGTCTGACACTCTTCACTTCACCCCAACTGATCGACTGTTGTACAACTGGGTTTTGTCCCGCCGCTTTGGCCAGCCATACCCAGTGATCGTTGATCCGCGGAGGAGGAGGCGAATGTGGGTGCATCCGAATTTGAGGCTACACCTCACTAAAGGCCATTTTCACCGCCTTTATGCATCTCTGCAGACTCATACAGACAAGTTTTTCCTGTTTTGTCGTATGATCATTCCCACATTTGATGTTTTGTTGGACATTGTGCGCCCTGGGATCACCTACCAGGATGCGCAAAGCTATCTCTGCAGAGGAGCGCCTTCTCCTTGCGCTACGGTATGTATTCCTCACCTACATACTGTCTGTTGATGATGTGTTTTCCCACGAGTGTCCCTTTACCCTTATGTCTGTAGCTGAAATATCCTCACAATATATCCCATATATCACCTAGAACTACCAGAACTATTATGTGTATGTAATAATGTCAGAAAACTTTGACTTATGGTAAATTTTACTTAGGATTGTTTGTAAATGACATGATGTAATGGTTATGTATAGTGCATTTGTTTTACCTTTGTGCATGTGCCATGATTGCTCTCTCGACATTTGGATACTTGTAGGTTCCTAAATACTGGCATATCCTATGCCGCACTCCATCTTGAGTTTTGGATTGGGAGGTCCACCATCTCTGGCATTGTGCGTGATACCTGCTCACAACTCTGGGACAGACTGCATAAACTGGTCATGCCTGAGACAAAGATGAATAAACTACAAATGAAAAAATGAACAAAAAATCCCAGACAAATAGAAATAAAGTACAAAAAGCTTTATTATATATGATGAAACGGGCACACGGTCCGCCACACGGTAGCCCGGGGTATCACGGCTTGTGATCCCTCCGTGCCGCAAATGTGACGAAAACGCGCACACACACGACGGCTGCTGCCGTCCGACCCAGTAAACTGCAGGGATTTATAATTATCCCACTTCCACTTAGGAACTTGCAGCTCTCTGGCGCCCCCCTTACCCTCAGGTCAGTCAGGGAACTGCACCTAGGATAATTAGTCGCCAGATGGGTCACTTGGATGTGTGCTGGCTATTGGGCACGCTGCAGTGAGGGAATTATAATTACTCCGGGCCGCAGCCAGGCAATACTCTTATAAGACCCGCTCCGTCACTGCCAACGCCACCCCATAGGTCAACACTTTACACCCCTTCTTTTAAGCTGCCACCAGCTACGATTTACTTAAGAAACAATTTATCAAGAGGGTCCGTAGCAACCCCAAAACAGTAGCGTAGTACTTCAGGCACGTGCAAATTCGTTTATAGAGCAGGAGAAACAAACTAATACATTTATAGGTTTATTCCGTAAAATACAGGCAGTGCTTATAGTTTAAAAGAAAGGTAACAAGCTGAGACAATATCGTTATGTACAAGGCAATTACAAAATAAACGGGAATAAAAATGAAAGACTTACATGATAGTTACATAGGTATAGGCAAGCCTGGCTGGGGGAGGAGCCACACGTCATAGTTCATTTGCAGATCTCTTAGTCAGGTCATCACAGCATGGACTGACTAAGGGGGGCTTAACTGCAAGACTTATACCTGTGGGCTGCTGACCTCACAAAAGGGGATGGTTTTTCTGGCCACCTCCCAAGGGATAGAAGTCCTAGGTTTAGTCCTGGAAGATTATCAGGAGCATAGTTCATCCTGAGAACCTCGCAGAAGAATGGCAGACCTATCAATGATCTTACTTTAAAATGATGGTTCAAATGAGCCCAAACTTGGGTGAAATAGTTCATTGTGCATCCGAGAATTCCATTTCTCGAGTTCTGTTGGAGTTACGGGTTCACCAGCACCACGGGAACGATGCCGGTCGGCGTATGTTTCACAACAGTAACTTTCGTGTTTCTGACGCAAATTCCCACCGTGTTATAAGCAAAAAGAATGAATTCTCATAATGGCTGCTAGGGGAGGAATAGCACATGGGCAGACAATGCAGACCCCCTGCGGTGAGGCGGGAAAATTCCAGCATTGGCAGCTCAGATTACACTACCTGTGTGCAGGCTGGGGGTTGATGAGAAGCGTGGGAGAGGGAGGGGGGGAACTTTGCTCTGTGGGCTGTCAGCAGCAAAAAAAAGATGAAGACTGTAGTTCTAGCACAGCACAAGACATGGAGCTTCCAGTATCCTCACACCCCCTACAAGTGACCCCATTTTGAAAACTAGGCCCCCGAAGGAACTTATCTAGATGTGTAGTGAGCACTTTGAACCCCCAAGTGCTTCACAGAAGTTTATAACGTAGAGCCGTGAAAATAAAAAAAATCATATTTTTTTCAACAAAAATGATTTTTGCCCCCAAATTTTTATTTTTATAAAGGTAACAGGAGAAATTGGACCCCAAAAGTTGATGTGCAATTTGTGCTGAGTACGCTGATACCCCATATGTGGGGGGAACCACTGTGATCGCCTTACTGCGATCTTTGGGAGGCAGAATGAACAAATCCACAAAAGGTGAAGAATTGGTGGTATTTTTTACGCCGTTCCTCGTGCAGTATTAGTTATTAGGCAACTTTATTCTTCGGGTCGGTGCGACTGCAGCGATACCAGATTTACATCCTTTTTTCATGTTTAGCTTCTGCCACACACTAAAAGACGCATTTTTTGTAAGAAATTTTTACATCGCCGTATGTTGAGAGCTATAATTTTTCCATATTTTGACCGACAGAGTCCAGTGCATTCTTATTTTTTGCGTGACGAGCGGACATTTTTATTGGTACCATAATTGGGCACATAACGTTTTTTGATCGCTTTCTATTCCGATTTTTGTGGAAGCAGAATGAACAAAAACCAGCAATTAAGGAAATGTTTTTTTGTTTTTTTTCTCCTTTCCGAATGTGGTAAAATTGGTAAGGCAGCTTTATTCTTCGGGTCACTACGATTACAACGATACCTCATTTATATCTTTTTTATGTTTTGGCGTTTTTTACACAATAAAAAACTTTTATAGAAAAAATAATTATTTTTGCATCACTTTATTCTGCGAGCTATAACTTTTTTATTTTTCCGCTGATGATGCTGTTTGGCAGCTTGTGTTTTGCGGGACAAGATGATGTTTTCAGCGGTACCATGATTATTTATATCCGTCTTTTTGATCGCGTGTTATTGCACTTTTTCCAAGCGGTATGATGATACCACTTGGAAAAATATAATTTACTACTTTTTGTGTTTTTTTTTACGACTTTCACTGAAGGGGATAACTAGGGTTACGCTTTTATAGATGGGATTTTTCGGACGTGTCGATACCAAACGTGTATGTTTTTTTTTGTTTTTTTTACGTAAAAGTGTGTATTTTTTAGGGGAATTTTTTTTATCATTTTTTAATATTTTTTTTTTACAAATATTTTTTTTTATTTTTTTTTACCTGGTCCCTTTATGGGGCTTTCACTCTTTCACTTTTGTTGCAGGTATAATGTATTGCAATGCTCCAGCATTGCAATACATTATACCAATGGAGAAAGCTGCTGTGACCATGTTGTGAGCATGGTCACAGTGGCTTTCCGTAGCTAGATGACCCGGAGGTTGTCATGACAACCCCCAGGTCATCAAGGCAGAGATCGGGCCCTGCAATTACATTGCAGGGACGCCAATCTGATTCAGAGGGAGCTCCCGACCCTCTGCTCCCCCCCCGAACACTGCGATCGCGCTCGATCGCAGCAGTCAGGGGTTAACATCCAGGGGCGGCGCGGACGCTCCTGCACTGATCGTGCTGGAGATGCTGAAATTTCAGCATCTCCTGCCCGATCGCTGCTGTGTTTGGTCAGTCAGATTGACTGACCAATCACAGCGCTGTAGGTGCGGGGACCGACTTCAAAGGTCCCCGCACCACTTGCCGTGCCTGTCAGCTGTCAAAGACAGTGGTAGTTCAAAGGCATGATGTTCACAGTCCGTCCTGGTGCCGGAACTGACACCCGGCCATGATGGACTGTGCACGTCAATGGACAGTAAGGGGTTAATTAGTTTTTAGATAAAGTATTTTTCTCCCTATAGTTTTTAAAACTTCAACTGTGTCATCCTGCTTTAGTAGTTTAAATGCTTTCTTTTTACTGTTAATTGCCCCTCTTACTTCTTTGTTTAGCAACATTGGGTTTTTCCTATTTCTTGTCTTTTTATTCCCACAAGGTATAAACCGCTTACAATTCTTAAACATTTCCCAGTTATTATATGCATTCTTATTTCTGAGGACATTGTCCCAGTTAACCAAATTAAGGACATCTCTAAGTTGGTCAAACTTTGCCTTCCTAAAATTCAGTGTTTTTGTGACTCCCTGACAAGTGAAACTGTACAATATTGTGGTCACTTTTTCCTAGATGCCTGACTACCTGCAGATTTGTTATTCTGTCTGGTCTATTAGATAGTATTAGGTCTAAGGCCGGCGTCACACTCACCGTAGAAAAATACGGACCGTATTGTACGAGCGTAATACGCCAAAATGTTGCCGGCACAATAATCCGTATTTCAGTCGTCGTCAGGGTGCGGCTGCGTATTTTGCTCATTTAAGCATCCGTATGCAATCCGTATGGCATCTGTACAGAGTATTTTTCTCGCCGCCTTGCAAAATGGACATTTAGCGGTTTTTAGGCCACAAACTCATTCAAGTCATCATCAGCAAGGCTATTTATTGGCTCTGCATCAAGTTGTAACCCCCAATCTTGCCATTTTTGTGGTGTGCTTGTGTTGGAGTACTGCTGCTTGCTTGCCAACATGTCTGACACTCTTCACTTCACCCCAACTGATCGACTGTTGTACAACTGGGTTTTGTCC
The DNA here is from genome assembly GCA_033576555.1 of Oophaga sylvatica. NCBI lineage: Eukaryota > Metazoa > Chordata > Amphibia > Anura > Dendrobatidae > Oophaga > Oophaga sylvatica. The sequence goes on from JARQOD010000004.1 coordinate 312,726,524, forward strand.
CGCCGCTTTGGCCAGCCATACCCAGTGATCGTTGATCCGCGGAGGAGGAGGCGAATGTGGGTGCATCCGCATTTGAGGCTAAACCTCACTAAAGGCCATTTTCACCGCCTTTATGCATCTCTGCAGACTCATACAGACAAGTTTTTCCTGTTTTGTCGTATGATCATTCCCACATTTGATGTTTTGTTGGACGTTGTGCGCCCTGGGATCACCTACCAGGATGCGCAAAGCTATCTCTGCAGAGGAGCGCCTTCTCCTTGCGCTACGGTATGTATTCCTCACCTACATACTGTCTGTTGATGATGTGTTTTCCCACGAGTGTCCCTTTACCCTTATGTCTGTAGCTGAAATATCCTCATAATATATCCCATATATCACCTAGAACTACCAGAACTATTATGTGTATGTAATAATGTCAGAAAACTTTGACTTATGGTAAATTTTACTTAGGATTGTTTGTAAATGACATGATGTAATGGTTATGTATAGTGCATTTGTTTTACCTTTGTGCATGTGCCATGATTGCTCTCTCGACATTTGGATACTTGTAGGTTCCTAAATACGGCATATCCTATGCCGCACTCCATCTTGAGTTTTGGATTGGGAGGTCCACCATCTCTGGCATTGTGCGTGATACCTGCTCACAACTCTGGGACAGACTGCATAAACTGGTCATGCCTGAGCCAAAGATGAATAAACTACAAATGAAAAAACGATCAAAAAATCCCAGACAAATAGAAATAAAGTACAAAAAGCTTTATTATATATATAACAAAATACAAGGGAGCAAGACAGGAAAGACTCCATGCCAAATAGCACTTGTGGAAACAAAAAGGACACACATGGGGGGAAAAAAAGGTCTAAATTGTAATTAATCCTTTCAATCCAATAATTAGCAAGTGCAAAAAAGGTGTATATTGCAACGTCCCAAATAGCCAATGTGATGAACAGAAGTTAAAAATAATTATGATTGAAAATGCCACATGGGCAAAATATTAATATAACTGTTCAAGCATGGGACTAATGTACCCTGCAAATGCAGACAATATTTGTACACAAATGCAATATTGCAACATCCCAATTGGTCAGTATACCAAACAGGTAAAAAATTAGAGTAGCAATTACTACATTAGCAAGAATGATTGTATACCTGTTCAGATCCGGGACTGCCACCCAGTGCGTCCACCCCCAACGTGCGTTTCGGCTTGTATGCCTTCCTCAAGGGGATCTGAACAGGTATACAATCATTCTTGCTAATGTAGTAATTCCTACTCTAATTTTTTACCTGTTTGGTATACTGACCAATTTGGATGTTGCAATATTGCATTTGTGTAAGAATCTTGTCTGCATTTGCAGGGTACATTAGTCCCATGCTTGAACAGTTCTATTAATATTTTGCCCATGTCGCATTTTCAATCATAATTATTTTTAACTTCTGTTCATCACATTGGCCAATTGGGATGTTGCAATATACACCTTTTTTGCACTTGCTAATTATTGACTTGAAAGGATTACTTACAATTTAGTCCTTTTTTCCCCCCATGTGTCCTTTTTGTTTCCACAAGTGCTATTTGGCATGGAGTCTTTCCTGTCTTGCTCCCTTGTATTTTGTTATATATATAATAAAGCTTTTTGTACTTTATTTCTATTTGTCTGGGATTTTTTGATCGTTTTTTCATTTGTAGTTTATTGATCTAGCGATTGTCCCCTACACATGTCCATGTGAACTTGCCTATTATGTGTTGGTTTATGATATTGAGTAGTGTTGAGCGATACTGCTCGATATCTAAAAATATCGGATCGGAATGGTATCGCCGATATCACTAAATATCGGCGATATCCGATTCCGATACCGGAAGTCCCATGTAAGTCTATGGGAACAAAATATCGCAACTAAAAAAAACCTTTATTTCCTTGTAAACACTAAATATACACACATAGAATACATATATATATATATATATATATACATGTCATTGTGACATATATATATATACATATATGTATAGTTTATACACTTCTACATAGTAAAATATCCTCTGATTCAATTGCCGGGTAAAGCCGGCTTCTGTGAAAAGACAGAAGCACCCGACATGAAATGACACTTGGTGTACATAGGGTTAATCATGTATTTTCATGTCGTTTGCAATCTGATTTGCACAAACAATTACATCAGTCTATGTGTGCAAAATTTCACACCTGTAGGGGTTAATTAAAGGTGTAAATTCGTTGTAAAAAAACCGGACTTTTTTGCTACGAATTTACACCTTTAATTAACCCCTACAGGTGTGAAATTTTGCACACATAGACTGATGTAATTGTTTGTGCAAATCAGATAGCAAAGGACATGAAAAGACATGGTTAACCCTATGTACACCAAGTGTCATTTCATGTCGGGTTCTGCATTTTCACAAAAGCCGTCAATTGAATTAGCGGCTATTATACTATGTAGAAGTGTATGAACTATAAATATATATATATATATGTGCCACAATGACATGTATATATATATATGAGGTGTAAAATTGTTTAAAAAAAATGAGTGGGCTCCCGCCCTATTTTCGCAACCAGACAGACAAAGCCAGCGAATGGGGGCAGATAATAATAGCCCAGAGAGGGACCATTATTTTTGGCCCCCCTGGCTACTAACATCTGCCCCCAGACACCCCAGAAAAGACAAATCTATAATTAGATTCGCCCTTTCTGGCACTTTGCCCGTCTATTCCCATTGCCCTGTAGCGGTGGCGAATGGGTTAATATGGGGTTAAAGCCACATTGCAATTGAAAGGTGACCTTAAGCCAGGTTAATAATTGAGAGCTGTCAATTAGACAACTATCAATTATTAATCCTATTGCATGAAATAAAAATAAAACACACACACTTTAATTAAAAATCATTTTAATGAAATAAAGACACATGTTTTTGACCATCTTTTATTTGACTGCAAAAACCATTTCCTGTAATAAAAATAAAATAAAAAAGCAAAATTATTCTTACCTATCCCATGCACAGTCAGGTCCCACGGTGTAATCCTTTAGAAAGGGTTAATGTTTACTGCAGGTACCGCAGCTAATGCTGCAGCCTCACAGTAAACCCCCAAATGAATGAGTTCCTCTCCTGGCTGACAGGAGAGGAAGTGGAAAGCTTAATTGATTGCTTTCCACTTTCACTTCAGGTCAGCCAGGGACACAATCAGTGACGTCAGAGGGAACTGATTAACAAAAATAGGGGTTCCCTTCGAATAAAAAATGGCGTCGGGTCCCCCCTATTTTTGTTAACCAGAATGATGAAGCAGACTGCTGAGCAGTGGCGTACCGTGAATGAAGCAGACCAAGCAGCTGCTATGGGGCCCGGACAGGTGAGGGGGCCCTCGACGGTCGGGTAGCTGTGCTGACACAGTACTACCAGGGGGTCGGCGGGTGAGGGGGAGCGCAGCTCTTCTATATACTCACCCCTCCTGGTGCGGTCTCTGCAGCCCCTGCTCTTCTCCACGGTCTCGGACGCCTGTGTTCAGCGGTCAGGTGGTACCGCTCATTACAGTCATGAATACGCACATATTCATGACTTTAATGAGCTGTCCCGCGTGACCGCTGAACACTGGCGGCGGAGACCGTGGGAGAAGAGCAGGGGCTGCACAGACCGCGCCGGCAGAAGGGTGAGTATAAGGGATATTTACCTGTCCCGTTCCACCGTTGCTCGCGTCCTCTTGCTGCAATGTTCAGGTCAGAGGGCGCGATGACGTCGTTAGTGCGCGCCGCGCCCTCTGCCTCATCATTCACTGCTGGAGGACCCCGAAGACAGCGGCACTCAGCAGTGGAGGACAGGTAAATATCTCAGGTGCCGGGGCCCCGGCACCTGACCCCCAGCGACGAAAGGTGAGTATGTCTTTTTTTTTTTTTTGGTTGCAGCAGCTGCGGCAGCATAAGGGCCTATACTATGGAGCATCTATGGGGGCACAATCTATGGGGGCATAATACATTTTTTTTTTTAATGTGTCCCCTCACTGTGCTGGCACTTTACATTTACAATGGCTCTGGGTTTTTTTTTTTGGGGGGGGGCCCATTCAGACTTTTGCTATGGGGCCCCATGATTTCTATGTACGCCCCTGCTGCTGAGGCATGGTATTTAAGGCTGTTAAGGAGCCAAGATCCATGGACCTTGCCAGCAGCGTCGGACTGGAGTACCTTGGGCCCACCAGAGAAAAAATATTCTTGGGGCCCACCATCATACTTCCCAACCTTTGAAGAAGGGAAAGAGGGACAAAGGCTGTGGCACGCTGTGCCTGCTGCAGCAAATTTTAGGCCATGCCACGTTGCACCACAGACTGTCCAGGAGTTGGTGGATGCTTTAGTCCAGGTGTGGGAGGAGATCCCTCAGGAGACCATCCATCGCACTCATCAGGAGCATGCCCAGAAGTTGTAGGGAGGTCATACAGCATACCTCCCAAATTTTGAAGACAGGAAAGAGGGTTAAAGCGCGCAGCTGCAAATTTTAAGCCACGCCCGACCCACACCCATTTCACAGCTAATCACACCCATATCCTCGCCCCAACCGTACCCATGCCGATACAGCTGACCCTCCGATGACGGTTGGGGGGCCCACTGCTGGCACCGGGCCCCCCCAACGCCTGTTCAGGCCCCATAGCTTCTGGGCGGCAGAGCAGGAAGATCGATTCTCCCTGCTCTGCCGCAAAATGTAACTGTATCGGCGTGCTGTGCACGCCGATACAGTTACTGTAGCGTAGCTCCGGGTGGGCCCCTCAGAGCGCGGTGCCCGGGGCCACCGCCCCCTCTGCCCCGCGACCTATCCTTTCAAATCAGGGCCCACCACGCAGGAGCTGGGGCCCACCGGAGGTTTCTCCGGTGTCCCGGTGGCTCAGTCCGACCCTGCTTGCCAGCCTGATAATACCAGGCCACAGCAGTCTGCTTATCTTTGCTGGTTAACAAAAATAGGGGATCCCCTCGAAAAAAATTGGCGTGGGGTCCCCCTATTTTTGTTAACCAGCCAGATGAAGCAGACCGCTGAGGCCTGGATTTTCAGGCTGTTAAGGAGCCAAGATCCATGGACCTTGCCAGCCTGATAATACCAGGCCACAGCAGTCTGCATATCTTGGCTGATTAACAAAAATAGGGGATCCCCTCGAAAAAAATTGGCGTGGGGTCCCCCCTATTTTTGTTAACCAGCCAGATGAAGCAGACCGCTGAGGCCTGGATTTTCAGGCTGTTAAGGAGCCAAGATCCATGGACCTTGCCAGCCTGATAATACCAGGCCACAGCAGTCTGCATATCTTGGCTGATTAACAAAAATAGGGGATCCCCTCGAAAAAAATTGGCGTGGGGTCCCCCCTATTTTTGTTAACCAGCCAGATGAAGCAGACCGCTGAGGCCTGGATTTTCAGGCTGTTAAGGAGCCAAGATCCATGGACCTTGCCAGCCTGATAATACCAGGCCACAGCAGTCTGCATATCTTGGCTGATTAACAAAAATAGGGGATCCCCTCGAAAAAAATTGGCGTGGGGTCCCCCCTATTTTTGTTAACCAGCCAGATGAAGCAGACCGCTGAGGCCTGGTTTTTCAGGCTGGTAAGGATCCAAGGTCCATGGACCTTGCCAGCCTGATAATACCAGGCCACAGCAGTCTGCTTAGCTTGGCTGGTTAACAAAAATAGGGGATCCCCTCGAAAAAAAAACGGCGTAGGGGTCCCCCTATTTTTGTTAACCAGCCAAGTAAAATGCAGACTGCTGCGGCCTGGTATTAAAAGACTGTCAAGACCCATGGATTTTGGCCCTCAACAGCCTGATAATACCAGGCTACAGCAGCCCCACATTTGGCGCATCAAAAGATGTGCCAATTGTGGCACTTTACCCGGCTCTTCCCACTGCCCTGTAGCAGTGGCAAGTGGGGTAATAAGGGGTTAATGTCACCGTTGATTACACGGTGACAATAAGCCCGGTTAATAATGGAGAGGTGTCAATAAGACACCGATCCATTATTAATCCCAAAGTTATTAAATGTATAAAAAAAAGACAAAGCAAGAAAAAAGTCTTTTAATGAAATAAAAGAGACAACACAGTTTTCATTAATTTTATTATACACTCATTCCTGCGACGCCATCGATCTCCTGTAAAAAAAGAAAAAAAACAAACCAACAGTATACCACCTGTCCGACGCAGTCCATAGTAACGACAGTCCCACGACGATCCAGCTCTGCTACATCGTAATGACAGGCAGAGCCTGTCATCGCAACGCAGCACAGCTGATTACCTGCTTCCCCGCGCGGTGACGTCATCGAACTGACTGCTTTACGGCCGGGATTACCCAGCAGTCACTGCAGTTATCACGAGAAACTGCATGTGACCGCCGGGGAAAGATGATGGCGGCCATGAAGCAGTCCAGCCCGTGACCGCCAGAGATCTTCTGCCAGGTAAGTGCCGCTGACTCCTGACAGACCCGACCGACGGACACTGACAGTGACAATCCCGATTCCGGTATCCGATAAGACGAAAATATCGGAACTAAGTATCGAAAGGCCGATAGAGCTAATTTCGGCCGATACCCTATACTTGCGGTATCGTATCGCTCAACACTAATATTGAGTCATCATTTGTCTATTTAATATACATGGGTATGTTTTCTTTGAAGGTTGTTTGCTGAGCCAAAGTTGGAAGACTGGAAGAGGATTGCCAGGGGATTTGAGGAGCAATGCCACTTTCCAAATTGTCATAGTGTCTGTCTGGTGTTAATGGTCATCAGGGTTGGACTGGCCTACCGGAGAACCGGAGGATTCTCCGGTAGGCCCTGGCATCTGGGGGGCCCTGGCCCTGCTGGCATACAGGGGCCAGTTGCCTAGGGCCCCCGCTGCTCCAGGGGCCCCCAGCCGGTGGCGTGTCGCCACGCAGCTGCCATGGGAGCCCCGTGCCAGCGAAGCAGCAGCGGGTGACAGGAGGCAGGAGCCCCTGTCCCCGCTGCTAAAGAGAAATGAATATTCACTGCTTCCCACGCCCACATGGGCATAGGAAGCAGTGAATATCATTACTTACCTGTCCCATTCCACCGCTGCGCCGCTGTGTCCTCGGGTCCTCTTGCTGTGATGTTCAGGCAGAGGGCGCGATGACGTGGGAAGTGTGCGCCGCGCCCTCTGCCTGAGCATTCACTGCTGGAGGACCCGAAGACAGCGGCGCTCAGCGGTGGAGCGGGTGACAGGTAAATCTCTCAGGTGCCGGGGCCCTGAGCCAGCGGTGACACCGGCACCTGTCTCCCATAGTGCGCCGGTGTCCCCGCCTGCTCAGGACACCAGCACCTGGCCCCCAGCGACGAGAGGTGAGTATGTCTTTTGCTTTTGCAGCAGCAGCAGCTGTGGCAGCATAAAGGGGCCTATAAAATGCAGCATCTATGGGGGCACAGTCTGTAAAGCATCTATGGGGGCATAATCTATGGGGGCATAATCTGTGGAGCATCTATGGGGGCATAATATATGGGGGCATAATCTGTGGAGCATCTATGGGGCATAATCTATGGGGGCATAATCTGTGGAGCATTTATGGGGGCATAATCTGTGGGGGCATAATCTATGGGGGCATAATCTGTGGAGCATCTATGGGGGCATAATCTATGGGGGCATAATCTATGGAGCATCTATGGGGGTATAATCTATGGAGCTTCTATGGGGGCATAATCTATAGGGGCATAATCTAAGGAGCATTTATGGGGGTATAATCTATGGAGCATCTATGGGGGCATATTCTATGGGGGCACAATCTATGGAGCATCTATGGGGGCATAATCTATGGAGCTTCTATGGGGGCATAATCTAAGGAGCATCTATGGGGGCACAATCTATGGAGCTTCTATGGGGGCATAATCTAAGGAGCATCTATGGGGGCATAATCTATGGAGCTTCTATGGGGGCATAATCTATGGAGCTTCTATGGGGGCATAATCTATGGAGCTTCTATGGGGGCATAATCTAAGAGCATATAGGGGGCATAATCTATGGAGCATTCTATGGGGCATAATCTATGGAGCTTCTATGGGGGCATAATCTAAGGAGCATCTATGGGGGCATAATCTATGGAGCTATGGGGCATAATCTAAGGAGCATTCTATGGGGCATAATCTATGGAGCATCTATGGGGCAATTAGGAGCTCTATGGGGGCAAATCTAAGGAGCAAATCTATGGGGAATCATAATCTATGGAGCTCTATGGGCTAATCTATGGGGGCATAATCTATGGAGCATCTATGGGGGCATAATCTAATGGAGCTATCTATGGGGCAATAATCTATGGAGCATCTATGGGGCATAATCTAAGGAGCATCTATGGGGGACATAATCTATGGAGCATCTATGGGGGCATAATCTATGTGGGCAATTCTATGGGGGCACAATCTATGGATCATTCTATGGGGGCACAATCTGGAGCTTCTATGGGGGCACAAATCTGTGGAGCTTCTATGGGGGCATATAAGGATTCTATGGGGGAATAATCTACGGTGCTTCTATGGGGGCATAATCTGTGGGGGGCATAATCTATGGGGCATAATCTATGGAGCATCTATGGGGGCATAATTATGGGGGCATAATCTGTGGAGCATCTATGGGGGCATATTATGGGGCATAATCTGTGGAGCATTTATGGGGGCATAATCTGTGGGGCATAATCTATGGGGGCATAATCTGTGGAGCATCTATGGGGGCATAATCTATGGTTACATAATCTATGGAGCATCTATGGGGGTATAATCTATGGAGCTTCTATGGGGGCATAATCTATAGGGGCATAATCTAAGGAGCATTTATGGGGGTATAATCTATGGAGCATCTATGGGGGCATAATCTATGGGGGCACAATCTATGGAGCATCTATGGGGGCATAATCTATGGAGCTTCTATGGGGGCATAATCTAAGGAGCATCTATGGGGGCACAATCTATGGAGCTTCTATGGGGGCATAATCTAAGGAGCATCTATGGGGGCACAATCTATGGAGCTTCTATGGGGGCATAATCTATGGAGCTTCTATGGGGGCATAATCTAAGGAGCTTTTATGGGGGCATAATCTATGGGGGCATAATCTATGGAGCATCTATGGGGGCATAATCTATGGAGCTTCTATGGGGGCATAATCTAAGGAGCATCTATGGGGGCATAATCTATGGGGGCATAATCTAAGGAGCATTTATGGGGGAATAATCTATTGAGCATCTATAGGGGCATAATCTATGGGGGCACAATCTATGGAGCATCTATGGGGCACAATCTATGGAGCTTCTATGGGGCATAATCCAAGGAGCATCTATGGGGGCATAATCTAAGGAGCATCTATGTGGGCATAATCTATGGAGCATCTATGGGGGCATAATCTATGGGGCATAATCTATGGAGGCACAATCTATGGATCATCTATGGGGGCACAATCTGTGGAGCTTCTATGGGGGCACAATCTGTGGAGCTTCTATGGAGGCATAATCTAAGGAGCTTCTATGGGGGCATAATCTACGGTGCTTCTATGGGGGCATAATCTGTGGGGGCATAATCTATGGGGGCATAATCTATGGAGCATCTATGGGGGCATAATCTATGGGGCATAATCTATGGAGCATCTATGGGGCATCATCTATGGAGCTTCTATGGGGCATAATCTAAGGAGCATCTATGGGGGCATAATCTATGGGGGCATAATCTAAGGAGCATTTATGGGGGCATAATCTATGGAGCATCTATAGGGGCACAATCTATGGAGCATCTATGGGGGCACAATCTATGGAGCTTCTATGGGGGCATAATCTAAGGAGCATCTATGGGGGCACACTTTATGGAGCTTCTATGGGAGCATAATCTAAGGAGCATCTATGGGGGCACAATCTATGGAGCTTATACGGGGGCATAATCTATGGAGCTTCTATGGGGCATAGTCTAAGGAGCTTCTATGGGGGCATAATCTATGGGGCATAATGTATGGAGCATCTATGGGGGCATAATCTATGGGGGCATAATATAAGGAGCATTTATGGGGGCATAATCTATGGAGCATCTATAGGGGCATAATCTATGGGGGCACAATCTATGGAGCTTCTTTGGGGGCATAATCTAAGGAGCATCTATGGGGGCACAATCTATGGAGCTTCTATGGGGGCATAATCTAAGGAGCTTTATGGGGGCATAATCTAAGGAGCATCTATGGGGGCATAATCTATGGAGCATCTATGGGGCATAATCTATGGGGGCATAATCTATGGGGCATAATCTATGGGGCATCTATGGGGGCATAATCTAAGGAGCATCTATGGGGGCACAATTTATGGAGCATCTTGTGGGGCATAATACATGGGGCAGCATATGGGGCATAATCTCATTTTCCACCCTAGGCTTATACTCAAGTCGATAAGTTTTCCCAGTTTTTTGTGGCAAAATTAGGGGGGTCGGCTTATACTCGAGTATATATGGTATCTATTATCTATCTATATCTATCTATACATATAAGCATTATCCTCTATGAGGGGGCAGCATTATCCCATATGGGGGCAGCATTATCCCCTATGAGGGGGCTGCTTTATAATCTATGAGGGAGGCTACCCCAACTCCTGCTACATAATTAAGACATGTACTACCTTATATTATACCCTGATATTAGTGTGTTTTACTGCACAATTGGTGGTCTTGTATTTATTTCTATGTAGCTACATAGTGGGCCCCAAGAATGATTTTCTCTGGTGGTCCCAAGGTGTTCCAGTCCGACGCTGATGGTCATAACAGATGTTTTGGTGCTTGAGTACAAACAATGTATGAAAAAAGACTCAAAACTTTTTATAAAAAATAATATTTATATATGAAAACTGCCACTTGAGGTAGTGACTACCATATTTGTTTCATATGGTATATGTATTTACAGCACAATAGTGTAAGTGTGCATTCTTACACAAGTACCAAAATAAGGCATGACCAAATTACAAATGATTCGATACATACGGTAATAATATGTAAAGACAAAAACCATTGTCAATATGTGTAGTGTTGATCATATGTGACCCATATGTTAGATTGATCACATTACACAAGTGCAAAGATGCATTTGACAACTGTGAGTCAAATTAAATGTAAAAAAATGACAAACATTGCAGGAAATCATAGTATGTACAGAAAATAACAAACGTTCACTATGTATAGTGAAGACCATATGTTACCCATATGTTTGGTTCACAAGATTAGACTACTGCAAATATGCAATAGCCAACATGGAGTCAAATAAAATATTACTAAATAACAAACTTTCACTATCACTAGTGAGCACCATATCTGCCACATATGGTTGGGTTCTAAGACTAGACTAATGCAATGATGCATTAGCCAACAATTTTTAAAATGGATGGGGAAAAAATAACAAACAGTGGGATAAATGATAAGATATAACGAAATAATAATATTTTCCCCTAGCCCATATACCAACCGCTAAGTAGCATATGGTCTTTGTAGGTATTCAGATGAGTGCAAATATGCGTTACACAACATGGTGTCAAAATAAATGTTCACAAAGAGCAAACTTTGCTTTCAATAACAACAGATGATGCAAATAACAAATGTTGACTAGGCCTACTGAAGAGCAGATTGCTAGCATATGTTGTTTAGAGGAATCTAGATTACTGCAAATGTCTTTGACACAACAGGAGGCTAAAGTTAATATAAAAAAAATTACTACCTGCTTTTTAAATAATAATATATAAGTGAAATAAAAAATCACAGCTGGTGGTATGTGGGTGGTGGGGTTGGCGGGTTCCCAACATCTGTGTGTGGTTGGCTTGGATGACCACCTTGACCATCACCCTGTTGGGGTGGATTTTCTGGGCCCTGAGCTAACATCTGCCCACGGTCAGGTTGGTGTGTGGGCACATTGCCATACAGATAAAAGAGATTATATTCCTTTGTAAGATGATACCCATGAGAATCATACCCCCAAATAAGACCATGTTGAGCACATCCAGGTTGGGACCAGCCTCCAACACTGGATCTGTACAAGTGGCCATATTGGGAAGTCGGATTATAGCCAGCCATTTGACCTTGTTGTTGCCAAGGTTGTTTTGGTGGGGAAATGAAAGAGGATTAGAACATGTTGGAGAGGTGAGCCTAAACTGCATATGTGGTATGTGGTGCGATGTATGTACTTACGGTCTCAGATGCAGAATAGGAGCCAGAAAGCCAAGGCGGTCAAAGTACACATATTTTCTTTTTGTCAGTGCCGCAGACCCGCTCCTGGACCTCTGCTGCCGTTCCCGCCGGTACTGGTCGCGGATGCTTCTCCATCTTCTCATATCATCATCCACTGCAATGACACATATAATGTATTCAAGTACCTAGCTGCACAAACCCAAATTCATCCACATACACGTTATATAGTCATGGGGGCCTAGTAGGTGTGACTATACTAACATTTTGGCACCAAATTAAAAAAAAAAAAAAACATTTTGGGCCAAATTCTGAGCTAGAAATACGCTCTGACCGTTAATAAGGTTGGAAAATAATCAAGTAACTTACTGATTCGCTGCTGCTCCTCGCCTGGGCTGTCACCAAAGTGGGGAAACCTCTGCCCACAGATGCGCCTCCATGCCGCCTGTTTCTTTGCGCAGTCTGTGTAATCTGAATCTCTTTGGTGCCAAATTTTGGGCCTCTCCTGCAGCAAGACTCTCAACATCTCCACATTGATGAGCGTAGGCATCATGGCCGACTCCGTGAAGGCGTTCTTCCGGATTGTCTGGCGCTCTTTTTGAGCTAATTTGCATGTGTCAGCTTCCTGCAGCATGTGTTGCACCATTTCCTGTGAGCTGCAGAAGTCTTGCGTATTTCTCACAAGTCACACTCCTGCTCCGTGTATAATCCGTTGTTTTCTCGCACCCATAGACTTTCATTGGTGTACAACGGGCATAATACGCGTACAATCGCAGCATGCTGTGGGTGTCTCGCACCCTAAGATACGCCCGAGAAAAATATGCATGATCAGAGCTGTCCCATAGAGAAATATTGGTCCGTGTGTAATGCGTGGTTTTCATGCTTCTCACTCGTCCGTATTCCTCCTTAGTGTGACGCCGGTTTAAAAGTGCTGCTCCTCTGGTTGGATTCTGCACCATTTGTGAAAGATAATTTTTTTGGTCATTAGCAGAAACCTGTTGCCTTTATGGGTTTCGCAGGTGTCTGTTTCTCAGTTAACATCTGGGTAGTTAAAGTCCCCCATAACAAGGACCTCATTATGGGTTGCAGCATCATCTGTCTGCCTTAGTAGTAGAAAATATTTAGAGTTGAGAGTCCTCAGTGGTTGATACCTTTTAATGGCTAACTGAAAAGATGGTAACAAATTGCAAGCTTTCGAGACTACTCAGGTCTCTTCATCAGGCTAAACTAATACAAAATCTGAAGAATCACATATTTATACCCACACAGCACAGAAAAAAATGCAATAGATAAGACAAGTGACTAAAGCAGAACTGTCATTATGGGAGATAGAGATGAACATAAATATTGGAACAGTTCATAGATAAGGAGTGTGAACGTTTTTTTGCCCTCTGATTGTGGTCTGGTAATGTTTTGTGATGTTTTCACAGGGTCTTTGGAGTAAATTCCTTAATTGATGTAAAACGTCATAAATCCATGTGACAGGTTCATTCCAGCATAAAGAGTGTCAAAGGTCACCATCAGTTTGTATTCGCAAACTCTTCTTGGTCTCTGAGATGTGAAGCTACCTTTCAATGCAAGTAATTTCATATCCCACATGCTATGACCAGGGGAAGAAAAATGTTTTGCCACAGGTAGATCCATTCTTTTTTCTCTTATTGTGTGGCGATGAGAATTCATCCTTGTTCTCAGTTTTTGCCCGGTCTCTCCCACATACAGACCCCCAGTTGGACATTTAGTACATATATTTAGGTACACCACATTAGATGTGATGCAGCTGAAAGTACCTGGTATCTTGTAGTCCCGATGGGAGTTGGGATCTTTATCTTGTCTGTGGTCATCATAAATGGACAGGTTCTGTGGTGAAACTCACAAAATTCATCCTCACCCACAATTACTTTGAATTTGACAACAGGATCTATTTACAGGAGACTGGCACAGCGATGGGAAGTAAAATGGCTACACAGTATGCAAATCTTTTCATGGCCAAGCTTGAAAGCGACTTTCTGTCCTCATGTCACATCAGACCTCTGGCCTACTACCGCTACATTGATGACATTTTAATCATCTGGACGAAGTCTGAGCAACAGCTAAAGACGTTCCATGAACAGTTCAATCAATTTCATCCCACCATCAATTTAACACTCAACTACTCCAGCACTGAAATTAACTTTTTGGACACCATCATCAAACTGAAGGACAATGAAATAGAGACATCCCTGTATCAGAAGCCAATCGACCGTCCAACATACCTTAAATGGGACAGTTTTCATCCAAAACACATAAAAAACTCCATTGTCTACAGCCAAGCCATCAGATACAACCGTATATGTTCCAACCCCATGGATAGAGATGAACAACTTGGTCGCCTTAGAAAGACCTTTTTAAATCAGGGCTACCATCCAAGAACAATTGAAAACCAAATTACAAGAGTCACCAGAATATCAAGGAATCACCTGCTACATTACAAAACTAAAGAAGAAAATAACCGGGTGCCTCTAGTGGTCACATACAATCCAAATCTGGAGGTGCTAAGGGGAGCTGCACGGAAACTACAACCTCTACTACAAAAAGATGCCCGATTGCAATCCATATTTCCAGACCCCCCACTACTGTGTTTTAGGCAGCCCTCAAATCTAAGAAGCATCATTGTCAGAAGTTCCCTGTCCTCCCCAACAGCTGCAAGAACCTTTCCTTGCAACAAGAAGAAATGCAAAACCTGTCCATTTATAATGACCACGGACAAGATAAAGATCCCCAACTCCCATCGGGACTACAAGATACCAGGTACTTTCAGCTGCATCACATCTAATGTGGTGTACCTAAATATATGTACTAAATGTCCAACTGGGGGTCTGTATGTGGGAGAGACCGGGCAAAAACTGAGAACAAGGATGAATTATCATTGCCACACAATAAGAGAAAAAAGAATGGATCTACCTGTGGCAAAACATTTTTCTTCCCCTGGTCATAGCATGTGGGATATGAAATTACTTGTATTGAAAGGTAGCTTCACATCTCATAGACAAAGAAGAGTTTGCGAATACAAAACTGATGGTGACCTTTGACACTCTTAATGCTGGAATGAACCTGTCACATGGATTTATGACGTTTTACATCAATTAAGGAATTTACTCCAAAGACCCTGTGAAAACATCACAAAACATTACCAGACCCCAATTAGAGGGCAATAAGACTTTCACACTCCTTATCTATGAACTGTTCCAATATTTATGTTCATCTCTATCTCCCATAATGACAGTTCTGCTTTACTTCACTTGTCTTATCTATTGCATTTTTTCTGTGCTGTGTGGTGTATAAATATGTGATTCTTCAGATTTTGTATTAGTTTAGCCTGATGAAGTAACCTGAGTAGTCTCAAAAGCTTGCAATTTGTTACTATCTTTTCAGTTAGCCAGTAAAAGGTATCAACCACTGAGGACTCTCAACTCTAAATATTTTTCTATCTACTGGCTAACACGGTACAAAGATATACATCTTTACTGCCTTAGTAGCAGACATTCCATCATTTCTGTTATATTTGTGGGTTTTTAACAGACCACAATGAGAATTTTGTTACTATTTTTCCCTCCATGTATTTCGACCCATATGGACTCAACATCATCTTTCCCTTCGCTAATATCCTCCCTTAAAGTGGACTTTAGACAAAACTTTACATAAAGACAAAACCCTCCTCCTCTCAGATTTTTACGATCCTTTCTAAACAGACTGTAGCACTGTAAGTTAACTGCCCAGTCATAGCTTTCATCTAACCATGTCTCGGTTATTCCCACTATGTCATAGTTACGTGTAGATATTTCTGATTCTAGTTCTTCCATCTTGTTTGTCAGACTTCTGGTGTTTGCGAGCATGCAGTTTAGAGGATTTTGTTTTGTTCCAATTCTCCTCCACGTGGATTGTTTTAGAAATTTTCTTACCTCCCTTCTGAGCATGTTGTCTTGGGTCTTCTTTGCCGCACCTCATATCCTTCATCAGTATATTTTCTGGCTTCATGTTCGTGTCTAACGTTTTTCTTCCCATCCCCTCTTTTTCTAGTTTAACGCCCTCCTGATGAGTGTATCGAGTCTTCTGGCGAATGTGTGTAGTCCGTCTCTGGCGAGGAGTCCGTTGTACAGGTAATTCACACCGTGGTCCAGGAATCCAAATCCTTGTTGTCTGCACCATCGTCTTAGCCAGTTGTTCACATCAAGGATCCTGTTCCATCTCCTTGTGGCATTCCCGTCTACTGGAAGGATAGAAGTAAAAACTACCTGTGCATCCAGTTCCTTTACTTTCTTCCCCAACTCTTCAAAGTCCTTGCAGTTTGTCAGTAGGTCCTTCCTTGCCATGTCATTGGTGCCAACATGTATCAGAAGAAATGTGTGGACGTCCTAGGGAACTGATGAGCTTTGGTATCGTATCAGTCACATCTTTGATCTTCGCATCTGGGAGGTAGCATACTTCTCTTGCAGTTATGTCTGGTCTGCAGATGGCTGCTTCTCTGCCTCTCAGTAGTGAGTCTCCCACCACTACCACTCTTCTTCTGTTTTTGGCTGTACTTTTTGTTTTCACTTCTGGGGTTGCTGTATGCCCTTTTCTTTTTTGCTTGCTGGTAGTGCCTCATTCTTAGGTGTGCCATTTTTTTCCTCCACAAGGCCTTGGTATCGGTTTCTCAGTTGTGTGGTTGGTGATGTCTCCATGGTCTTTTTGTTTCTTTTGGTCACATGCTTCCACTCGTCTGCTTTTCTCTGCTTTTTTAGTTACTGAAGGTGAAGAACCTATCAGATAACCTCCAAAAATGCTTCTGTTCTGTCTAGGAAGTCTTCATTTTCTTTGATGAGTTTCAAAGATGCAATTCTTTCTTCCAGACCCCACACCTTTTCTTTTAAAGGGCCAGTAGTCTACACTTCTGGCAGGTGAAGTTGGATTCTTCTTCTGGTCGATCTGTGAACATGTAGCACATGTGGCAGCTCACCATGTAGGTTGTCACATCTGCCATGTTGCTCCTAGATCCTGCTGACTTGCTGTGTGTCTTCCTTCTTGTGTAATCTGCTGTGTTTTTTCCTACGTGTGTAAACTACCCAATCAGCCAAGCTTTCTTGCAATAATGTAAGAATGATCTAGAGGTAAAAATTTGCGAGCCCTAAGGCGCGAGGTTTGGTGATACTTTCCAAGCAGCTGGTCCTGGCTGTATCCAACGATCTTCTTCTGAGGGAGACTCTTTGCTTTTCCCAGAAGGCACCTGGAATATGCAAATTGTCCTCCTCAAGCTTCAATCCCCATGTTTGGCATCGCCGCGTCCATAAAAATCCGATCTATAAAACTGTTCTACTATTTAACCCCTCCCGTGAACGCTGTAAAAAAACACAAAAAAAAGTAGCAAATTATACTTTATCATCATACCACTTGGAAAAAGTGGAATAAAACACGATCAAAAATACGAATGGTAATAAAAATAGTATCATTGAAAGTGCCATCATGTCCCACAAAAAAATCCACCAAACAGCTCCATCAGCAAAAAAATAAAAAAGTTATAGCTCTCAGAATAAAGTAATGCAAAAATAATTAGTTTTTTCTGTAAAAGTATTTATTGTGTATAAGCGCCAAAACATAAAAAAATTTAAATGTAGATTCGCTGTAATTGTACAGACCCAAAGAATAAAACTGCCTTTTCAATTTTACTACACCCAGAAGGGAGAAAAAAAAACAATTCCTCAATTGCTGTTTTTTTTCATTCAGCCTACACAAAAATGGGAAAAGAAAGCGATCAAAAAATGTCCAAAATTGGTAGCAATAAAATCATAGAATCATAGAATCATAGAATGGTAGAGTTGGAAGGGACCTCCTGGGCCTTCTGGTCCAACCCCCTGCTCAAAGCAGGATTCTCTAAATCATCCCAGACAGATGTCTATCCAGCCTCTGTTTGAAGACTTCCATTGAAGGAGAACTCACCACCTCTTGTGGCAGCCTGTTCCACTCATTGATCACCCTAACTGTCAAAAAGTTTTTTCTAATATCTAATCTGTGTCTCCTCCCATTCAGTTTCATCCCATTGCTTCTAGTCTTTCCTTGTGCAAATGAGAATAAAGATGATCCTTCTACAATGTGACAGCCCTTGAGATATTTGTAGACAGCTATTAAGTCTCCTCTCAGTCTTCTTTTTTGCAAGCTAAACATTCCCAAATCCTGCAACCGTTCCTCATAGGACATGGTTTGCAGACCGGTCACCATTCTGGTGGCTCTTCTCTGAACTTGCTCCAGTTTGTTGATGTCTTTTTTAAAATGTGGTGCCCAAAACTGGACACAGTATTCCAGATGAGGTCTGACCAAAGAGGAGTAGAGGGCAATAATGACCTCACGTGATCTAGACTGTATGCTTCTGTTGATACATCCTAGAATTGCATTTGCCTTTTTTGCTGCTGCATCACACTGTTGACTCATGTTAAGTCTGTGATCAATTAGTATACCCAAGTCTTTTTCACATGTGCTGTTACTTAGCCCTATTCCTCCCATTTTGTATATGCTTTTTTCATTTTTATTGCCCAGATGTAGTACTTTGCATTTTTCCCTGTTAAAATCCATTCTGTTAGTTGCTGCCCACTGCTCCAGTTTATGTATATCTTTTTGAATCCTCTCTCTCTCTTCTCTAGTATTAGCTACCCCTCCTAGCTTTGTGTCATCAGCAAATTTGATCAGTTTACCCTCAATTCCTTCATCTAAATCATTGATAAAGATGTTGAACAATACAGGGCCCAAAACAGAGCCTTGTGGTACCCCACTTGAGACATTCTTCCAACTGGATGTGCAGCCATTTACAACCACTCTTTGGGTCCGATCACTAAGCCAGTTATGAATCCACCTAACAGTTGCCTTGTCCATTCCATACTTAGTCATTTTTTCAATAAGGATTGTGTGAGATACTTTGTCAAATGCTTTGCTGAAGTCAAGATATACTATATCTACAGCATTTCCCTGATCCACCCAGTCAGTGATTCTGTCATAGAAGGAAATTAAGTTAGTCTGACATGACTTATTAGTTACAAACCCATGCTGACTCTGTTTAATCACTTCATTCTTATCCAGGTACTTGCATACATGTTCTTTAATAATTTGTTCAAAGATCTTTCCTGGTATAGAAGTCAGACTCACCGGCCTGTAGTTCCCTGGGTCCACCTTCTTCCCCTTTTTGAAGATAGGAACAACATTTGCTCTTCTCCAGTCTTCTGGGACTTCTCCTGTTCTCCATGAATTTTCAAAGATTATGGACAGTGGTTCAAGAATTTCTTCTGCTATCTCCTTCAGTACCCTGGGGTGTAATTTATCTGGACCTGGAGACTTGAATTCATTTATGTTAGCTAAGTGTTTCCTCACTGTCTTTCTGTTTATAGATATCCTGGATTCTTCTATTCCTTTAATAGGACAGTGAAGATCAGTTGATGTTACATTTCCTTTCTGAGAGAAAACAGATGCAAAATAGGAATTTAAAAGTTCAGCCTTCTCAACATCCTGACTTACCATTTCATCATTTTCATCCTGTAAAAATCCTATAGCATCTTTGACTTTTCTTTTACTTTTGACGTATCCCCAAAATCCTTTTTTGTTGCTTTTGACGTCACTTGCAAGCCTTAATTCATTGTCAGCTTTAGATAATCTGATTTGTGCCCTGCAGGTTCTGCAGACGGCATTATATTCTTCTTTAGATATGCCTCCCTCTTTCCATTTGATAAACATTTCTTTCTTCCTTTTTAGCATGTGTTTAAGTTCTATGTTCATCCATCCTGGTTTCCTTAAATGCTTCCCAACGTCAGTTCATCCTGCAAAAAGCAAGACATCACATAACTCTGTGGGCAAAATATGGAAAAATTATAGCTCTCAAAATATGGCGATGCAAACTACTTTTTGCAAAAAAAGCTTCTTTTAGTGTGTGACAGAAGCTAAACTTAAAAAAGGATATAATTCTGGTATCGCTGTAATCGCACCGACCAGAAGAATAAAGTCGCCTAATCATTTATAACACATTAGGAACGGTGTAATAAATAAATAAAAGCATTTCTTCACCTGCTGTGGATTTGTTCTTTCTGCCTCCAAAAGATCGTAGTAAGGCTTGGCGCACATTTATCCTGCGCAATACACTGAGCGCTTGCATCCATGCAAATCTCTGAAATACGTGATTCGGACAGAACCACCAGCGGAAGATTCCCTATAATGAGGCCGATGGAGGCACTGTGAATGACATAGGACCTGTGATCTGGCATTGTCTGTCTTTTTCGGAGTGCATAAAAACGCAGTCCAACATAGTTTTGTGCACCTCTGGACTCTGTTCAGCGTTGTCCTTCCTTTTAGAGTCCAGAGTAACTCTGCTGCCTCATTATAGTGAATAGATCTCTCGGGGGTTACATATGTCACGTCAATTGGAGATTTAGATGGAACCCACAAAGTAAGTGCTCAGCTTTGAGAGTCAGATAAATGTGATTCCAAACATTATGTAAAATGTTCCCAATAAAAGCTTCAACTTAATCCACAAAAAAGTCCCCACTCAAGTCTGTCGTCTGTTAACTTAAATATAGGAGGCTTCCACGTTACCTGGTAGCACAAAGCCTCTGGAAAAGCCCCAAAAATTCAGCAAATTCTGTGTTCCCAAATTCAAATGCCCCCCTCGCTTCTGAGCCCCAGTGTGCATAAACCACCTTTAGCATTCACATTTGGTAGAGGTATAATTTCCAAAATGGGGGCACTTGGGGGGGAAGGGGGATTTGGCTCTCTATCACTTAGGGGGCTCTGTAAAGTGAGTCTGCAAACTATTCTAGGAAAATCTGCGCTCCAGGAGTAGTTTTGAGCATTCCGATACTGCAAATATCGGGTATCGGCCGATATTCACAGTATCGGAATTCCGATTCTGAGTTCCGATACTTTTTGCATATCGTATACCGGAATCGGAAGTTCGCATGTCAGCAGTAATTAGTATATGGGCAGTTCCTGTGTCACAGAAGGAAGTACATGACACAGGAACTTCCCGAGAGTGTCAGTGTCGAGGCTGTCAGCGCTTACCAGAGGATCCCGGTGGTCACGAGATGAATGGAGTTCTCTCGGCCAGCTGATTGTACAGCTGACCGGCCATTACCCTCTCCCTGGCGGTAACGTGCAGCTTCTCGCGATAAGTGCACGTGACTGCCGGGGACTGGGTAATCTCCGGCCAGCTGTACTCTCACGATCAGCTGGCCGTGAGAAATACCTTCAACGTGACCACCGGGAATCTCCTCCGGTAACCAGCTCTGCTGTGTCTGGATGTCAGGCTGAGCCTGGCATCCAGATGTAGCAGAGCTGGACTCGTCGTGGGACCCTCATTATCTTGGACTACGTCGGACAGGGAGTATTTGTGTTGGTTTGTTATTTTTGTATTTTTACAGGAGATCGATGGTGTCGCAGGATGAGCGTACAATAAAGATGGAAAACTGTGTTGTGTACTATTTCATTAAAAGACTTTATTCTGGCTGTGTCTTTTTTTAAACATTTTCAAACTTTATGATTAATAATGGATCGGTGTCTTATTGACGCCTCTCCATTATTAACCGGGCTTATTGTCACCGTTCAATCAAAGGTGACATTAACCACTTAATACCCCACTTGCCTCCGCTACAGGGCAGTGGGAAGAGCTGATTAAAAAGTGCCACAATTGGCGCATCTTTGGATGCGCCAATTGTGGGGCTGCTGCAGGCTGGTATTTTAGGCTGTTGAGTGCCAAAATCCATGGGCCTTGACAGTCTTTTAATACCAGGCCGCAGCAGTCTGCTTTTTACTTGGTTGGTTAACAAAAATAGGGGGACCCCACGCCATTTTTTTTTTCGAGGGGATCCCCTATTTTTGTTAATCAGTTCACTTCAGGATTCCCTCTGACGTCACTGATGCTGTGCGGTATCCCCGGCTGACCTGAACTGATTAGCCTGGGAAGCAATCAATTAAGCTTCCCAGCTAATCACTGCCTCACCTATCAGCCGGGAGAGGAGTTCATTCTTTCGGGGGTTTACTGCGAGGCTGAAGCATTAGCTTCATTCCCCACAGTAAACATGTTACCCCTTTGTGAAGGATTTCAGCGTGGGACGTGACAGAGCACCGGATAGGTAAGAATAATGTTGCTTTATTATTTTATTTTTATTACAGGAGAACAAGGGCTTCGCACGGATTTCCTGTAAAATAAAAGATGGTCAAAAACTGTGAGTTTTTCATTAAAATTATTTTTAATTAATGTGTGCATGTTTTATTGTTATTTCACACAATAGGATTAATAATTGAGAGTTGTCTAATTGGCAACTCTCAATTATTAACCTGGCTTAAAGTCACTTTTCAATAGCAAGGTGACTTTAACCCCTTATTAACCCATTAGCCACCGCTACAGGGCAATGGGAATAGACGGGCTAAGTGCCAGAAAGAGCGCATTAATTACAGATTTGCCTTTTCTGGGTGGCTGAGGGCAGATGTTAGTAGCCAGCGGTGGGCACTAAATAAATGCACCTTCCCTAGGCTAATATTATCTGCCCCCACTCACTGGCTTTGTCTGTCTGGTTGAGAAAATAGTGCGGGAGCCCATGCATTTTTTTCAACGAATTTACACATTTATTTAACCCCTACATGTATGAAACTTTGCACACATACGCTACTTTTTTTTGGAAGTGCATTAGAGCAGCAGGGTGATTTGCTGCTGAAGGAGAAAAAAAAAAAAAAATCTCTCTTTAAATCTTCTGCTTCAGCGAGTGTGAGCGAGCTGAGTGTGACCGGTGCGCAAGTGTGAACGGTGGTAAGTGTGACTTGAGATTCAGTGAAGAAGTATTTGAAAAACCTTTAATCAAATACCTGTGTGAATTGGTGTGAGTGGCTGAATTGTGGATTTCTGAGTGCCTTTCTACCTATTCTATCTTTTGGGGGCTTTTTTAACCTATTTTTTCTCTCTAAAGGATTAATCTCTTATTTTACTATCTGTGTGTTTAAAGGTTAACTATATTGCATTTAAATCTTGGTGTAGCTATATTCACAAGGGGTTAATTAAGGGTGGGGGTTCATAATTAAGGGTTTATAGTGGCCAGCTGGTTGGGCTCAAGTCTTTTTGGAAGTGCATTAGAGCAGCAGGGTGATTTGCTGCTGAAGGAGAAAAAAAAAAAAAAATCTCTCTTTAAATCTTCTGCTTCAGCGAGTGTGAGCGAGCTGAGTGTGACCGGTGCGCAAGTGTGAACGGTGGTAAGTGTGACTTGAGATTCAGTGACTTTGGATCAGGACTTTGGATTCAGGGAGTTTCCAAGGGAGGATTTATTGAATTGCTGTTACTGTATATTTTATTAATACTTTTTATTTATTTTTACTTATCTTTGCTGTCTGGTGAAATCCCCATTAGATATGTGCTCCACTATTGCCAATGCCATCCAGTGTACATCTTGCCACATGTATGCAGTCCTTGAACAGCCGGTCGAGGGTGCATACTGCTGTGCGAGATGTGAGCACGTTGTGCATTTGGAAGCCCAAATCTTGGATCTAAATGTGCAGCTGGCAACACTGAGATCCATAGACAATATGGAAAGGAGTCTTCTGCTCACTGAGCAGACGCTCAATGGGATAGATGAGGGGGGGGATGCTAGGGTGGAGCTGCAGGACACTGAAGTAGGAAGCTGGGTGACAGTTAGAAAGCGGGGTAGAGGGAAGAGCGCCAGGGAGGCTAGTCCTGATCTGGCACACCCCAATAAGTTTGCAAAGTTGGCAGATGAGGGGGTTGTCAGTACAGGGGTAGCACTGCTGCAGCCAGGCATGTCCTCTGAAAGCCGGGGGAGTGTCTGCTCCAGTAAGGGGGGAATTAGGAGAGCAGGGCAGGCCAGACAGGTGCTGGTAGTGGGGGACTCAATTATTAGGGGAACAGATAGGGCAATCTGTCACAAAGACAGGGATCGTCGAACAGTGTGCTGCCTACCTGGCGCTCGAGTCCGACACATCGCTGATCGGTTGACAGGTTACTGGGAGGGGCTGGTGAGGACCCAGCGGTCATGGTGCACATTGGCACAAATGACAAAGTTAGAGGCAGGTGGAAGGTCCTTAAAGATGATTTCAGGGAATTAGGCTGCAAGCTTAAAGCAAGGACCTCCAACGTGGTATTTTCTGAAATACTGCCGGTACCACGTGCCACACCAGAGAGGCAACGGGAGATTAGGGAGGTTAATAAGTGGCTCAAGAATTGGTGTAGGAAGGAGGGGTTTGGGTTCCTGGAGAACTGGGCCGACTTCTCAGTTGGCTACAGGTTCTATGCTAGGGACGGGCTGCACCTCAATGGGGAGGGTGCAGCTGTGCTGGGGGAGAAAATGGCTAGAAGGTTGGAGGAGTCTTTAAACTAGAGACTGGGGGGGAGGGTATTCATTTTATAGGAGGGGAAGGCAGTACAGATAGAGACCTGGGCACAAATAATGAAATTGGGGGTGGGGGTGGCATGGGGGGTGGGGTTAGAACAGTTAATAATTTAAGAAAGAATAGAGGTTCAGAGAGATACATAAAGTGCATGTATACTAATGCTAGAAGCCTCACCAACAAAATGGCGGAATTAGAATTAATTTTGTTGGAACATAATTATGACATGGTGGGGATATCTGAGACTTGGCTGGATGAGAGTCACGACTGGACGGTTAATTTACAGGGCTATAGTCTGTTTAGAAATGACCGTAAAAATAAGCGAGGTGGGGGTGTGTGTTTATATGTAAAATCATCCTTAAAACCCATCCTGCGTGATATCTGTGAATCTAATGAAGATGTAGAGTCTCTGTGGGTGGAGATTAGGGGAGGGGGGAAAAATAATAAATTACTGATAGGGGTTTGTTATAAGTCTCCTAAAATAATGGAAGCAACAGAGAATATCCTCGTAAAGCAAATAGATGAAGCAGCAACTCAAGGAGAAGTCATTATTATGGGGGACTTCAACTACCCTGAAATACATTGGGGAACAGAAACCTGCAGTTCCAGCAAAGGTAATAAGTTTTTGGCAACTATGAGAGACAATTACCTTTCACAACTAGTTCAGGACCCAACAAGAGGGGGGGCACTGCTAGACCTAATATTATCCAACAGGCCAGACCGCATATCAAATATAAGGGTTGGGGGTCACTTGGGTAATAGTGATCACAAAATAATAAGCTTTTCTTTTCGCCACGACAGCACCCACTGAGAGAGGGGATCCGCCCCTAGGAACAGGAAACCTACAGAGAGATAAAAGGGGCGGCCCCCCTCGCTCCTCAGTTGGTTTCCTGTTCCTAAGAGAGGAACCTACTAAGAAGAGGATGCCTGGGCTAAGGAACCGCCTGCGCAGTATCTTTAAGAGCGGCAGGGGTTCCAGTACCAGAAGCAGCGTCGGGGGAGTTTTTATTCACTCCCTCCTCGACTGGGGAGTACCACCTGGCAGGAACGGACACCAGGTGGAAATGCGAGGCCAGGAGCGATATAGCTCTGGCTCGCATAAATATGACAATAAGGCTGCCCTACCTTTTTTTTTTTTAATCCGGGAGCCTTGATGGGATGTCGGCGTGGAGACCGCCGCCTCTTCGGCCATAATGCGGGCATAATTGGAGTGCCGGGGCAGGAGACGCGGCGCAGGCAGAGGCGCGCGTTCAGGTGATCGCCGGAGGTAGGATTCAGTCCTCCGAGGATACCATAGAGGCAGAGAGCGGTATAGAGCGGCGCGCATGCGCTGAAGATGCAGAAACCCGGAAGTGAAGCA
The DNA here is from genome assembly GCA_033576555.1 of Oophaga sylvatica. Lineage (NCBI taxonomy): Eukaryota > Metazoa > Chordata > Amphibia > Anura > Dendrobatidae > Oophaga > Oophaga sylvatica. Next base: position 312,752,422 of record JARQOD010000004.1, read on the forward strand.
TTACACTTCCGGGTCACCGCTACAGAAAAAAAAAAAAAAAAAAGGGGGTTATTTTGCGGGCAGCTGTATAAAAAGCACCGCTTGTGGGACCTCCGGTGTGCAGCAATGTCAGTTCCAATTGACCCTGTGTCGCACCTGTCTGACGACATGCCTAATCCACGTCGTAGCAGCAGCAGCAGCAGCAAAAAAGGTGAAAGTGGACGCTCCAAGCGAAGTGGTTCCACTAATAGAAATGGAGAAAAATTATCTCACTCCACGCCGCAGCCAGATCCCTTGACTTCAAAGCCGGTATTGTGCTGACAAGAGCTTCACTGGGTGAGTGTTTTTTAATCACACCTGTCAAGCTGATGGCCCTTCCTCCTCTTTCTATCTATCCTTAGGCGAAAAAAAACGGACAAAACCAAACATAAAGAATGTGCCCTATGCTCCCAACCCCTCCCAGACGCATATTCTAAAAGATTATGTCAGATATGCATTGGCCATACGCTCCAGGAAGAAAATTCAATTAGAACGGAGGATATTCGTTTAATGATTAGAGAAGAGCTACAGGCCCTAGGGGGAGCAGGTAGTGTTACGGGAAGAAAAACCCTTAGAGAGGTCACCCCGCCTAAAGTGGGGTCTTCTTCAGACAGCGGAGAGCTAAATTCGCAAGATTCTGTGTCCTCGGAGGAGGAAGAGGAACATACATGCTTTCCAACTGATAGTATAAATAACCTGATTAAATCCATAAGAAACACTATGGGTTTGTCGGACGTTAAAGATCCCAAAACTCCCCAAGAGATTATGTTTTCAGGTCTCTCCCAACGAAAGGGTAGAGTATTTCCTATAATTCCAGCCATAAAGGATATGGTCAAAAAAGAATGGGAGAAGCAAGGGCAGAGAGGTTTTATGCCAGCGGCATCCAAAAGACGATACCCCTTCAATGATGAAGATCTAACCTCTTGGGCAAAGGCACCTAAGGTGGACGCGGCTGTAGCCTCAACTTCTCGCCGGTCCTCTCTTCCAGTGGAAGATACTGGAATGTTATCGGATCCTCTGGATCGGAAAGCAGACACACTGCTTAAAAGATCATGGGAATCATGTATAGGTGCATTCAAGCCAGCAATATCATCCACATGTACGGGTAGAGCCTTGTTAATATGGCTAGACCAGTTGGAGGACAATATAAAAAATGGCCTATCCAGAGATAAGTTATGTGCCTCCATTCCATTAATTAAAGGTGCTGCTGCCTTCTTGTCAGATGCGTCAATAGATTCTCTCCGTCTAGCAGCAAGAACGGCGGGGTTAACTAACGCAGCTAGAAGAGCGTTATGGCTAAAAGTCTGGAAGGGGGACACACACATTAAGTCTAAGCTTTGTGCTATACCCTGCAAGGGTGAGTATCTGTTTGGAGCAGTACTAGATGACATCCTAACTAAGGCAGCAGAGAGAAAGAAAGGCTTCCCTAATCCGTACGTTCCATCCTATAGGAGATCATTCAGAAAGCCAGCGTTTGGCAGAAAGAAGGACTTTAAAGCCCAGAACTCCTGGAACAATAAGGACTTCAGACCGAAAGGAAATTTATTCGGTAAACGTCCATTTAAATCAGGAGAGAAATTCAGGTAGTACTAATCTACCTGTTGGTGGCAGGCTTTTACATTTCTGCTATCGCTGGGAAAAGATCACTTCGAACCCCTGGGCAATTAATATTATAAAATCAGGTCTAGCTCTGGAATTTGTCCGGAATCCTCCGGACTCCTTTCTATTGACTTCCTTAAAGTCTCAATCTCAACAGGAGTCATTAGAATTAGAAATTAAAGGCCTATTACATAAAAAGGTGCTAGTAGAAGTTCCGGTTCATCAAAGAGGGAAGGGCTTTTATTCTCCCTTGTTTCTAGTGTCTAAACCAGATGGTTCATTTAGAACCATAATAAATTTAAAGAAGCTGAATACCTTTTTGAAGGCCCGGACTTTTAAAATGGAGTCTATACGATCAGCCATTAAACTTCTATTTCCCAGATGCTACATGGCGGTCGTGGATCTCAAAGATGCGTATTACCATCTACCAATACAAATCTCGCATCAGCAGTTTCTACGAGTAGCAGTAATATTAGAAGGCCGAATCCGTCATCTCCAATTTACAGCAATGCCCTTCGGACTATCCATGGCACCCCGCGTCTTCACCAAACTAATGCTGGAGGTGATGTCATACTTGCGAATAAAAGATACCCTGGTAATCCCATATCTGGATGATATTCTAATAGTGGGAAATTCGTATCTGCAGTGTGAGCACAGACTATCTGACGTAATTTCATCCTTGCAGAAATTAGGTTGGTTGATAAACTGGGAAAAATCCAGGCTTCACCCGGTAACCTGTCAGACGTTCCTAGGCCTTCATCTGGATTCAGTAAGTCAGAGATGTCTGCTACCAGAGGCAAAGAAATTAATTGTAATCAATAAAGTACGTCTCGTGGTAAATAATCCTATAATATCACTAAGAGCAGGCATGTCCTTACTAGGATCTTTAACCTCTTGTATTCCGGCAGTCCAGTGGGCCCAATTTCATACCAGGGAATTACAAAGATTCATCCTGCAAAAAGGAGAAAGCTTACAGGGACATTTAGAAAGTATGATATCCCTGCCAACGGAGGTGGTCATTTCCCTGAGGTGGTGGCTAGATCCAGATAATCTTTCGGGAGGAGTTCCTTGGGTAGTGGTCCCCTCAAATATAGTAACCACAGATGCCAGTCCCTTGGGATGGGGAGCGCATTTAAAAGACTTTATTGTGCAGGGAAAGTGGTCTAGATCTGAGGTAGAGGACTCGTCAAATATGAGAGAATTAAAAGCTATATACTATGCTATATATAACTTTCTTCCGCAGCTACAAGGATCTCATACAAGGATTCTATCAGACAATACCACCTCTGTAGCATACCTAAACCACCAAGGAGGAACACGATCGGTAGCGCTCATGTTTATCGCGGGAGAAAATTCTAAAGTTGGCAGAAAATCATCTCCTATCCCTATCAGCACTGCATGTCAGAGGGCAGACAATATCAAAGCAGATTTTCTCAGTCGCCATACTCTGCATCAGGGAGAATGGATGCTCAGTCGTCGAATCTTCAACATGATATCAGTCAGATGGGGCAAGCCAGAAATAGACCTATTTGCCACAAGGAACAACAGACAAGTCGAAAGGTTTGCTTCGATGTTCAAGATGGACAGTCCGGACATACTGGATGCTTTACAGACCCCGTGGAATTTTCGCCTAGCTTATGCCTTTCCTCCAATGATGTTACTACCAATTGTCATTCGGAAAATCAGGGACGAAGGAGCAAGAATAATTCTAATAGCTCCGTTCTGGCCCAAAAGGCCATGGTTCTCATGGCTGAGGACCATGTCGGTCTCAGATCCATGGATCCTCCCTTGGGACTGGGACCTTCTCTCACAAGGGCCATGTTACCACCCTCAGGTCAAAGGCCTGAGCCTCACGGCTTGGAATTTGAAAGGCAGCTATTAAAGCAAAGGGGGTTTTCAAACGGTCTAATTAATACCCTTCTGCATAGTAGAAAGGAGATTACAACTAATATATATGCCAGAATCTGGAAAAAATTCTTAACATTTCATTCGGCACACCTATCTAATGAAGTACCTATCCCGGCTATCCTAGAATTTTTGCAAAAAGGACATGAATTAGGTCTATCAGTAAATACGCTTAAGGTCCAGGTGTCAGCTCTAGGAGCCTTATACAGTCATGACGTAGCAGGCAATAGATGGGTGGCTCGGTTTATCTCAGCCTGTCATCGAGCACAACCAGTATATATACCACAGATGCCATCTTGGGACTTAAACCTAGTTCTAGACGCCTTAATGGAAGATCCATTTGAACCCCTCCATTCAGTTCCAATAAAATATGTTTCATTTAAAACCATTTTATTAATAGCCCTGGTCTCAGCGAGAAGAGTGAGTGATCTCCAGGCCTTATCGATAGATCCTCCTTTCCTGTCAGTATTTCAGGACAAAATAGTCTTAAAAACAGACCCATCTTATCTCCCTAAAGTGGCGACAAAATTTCATAGATCCCAGGAGATCTACCTTCCTTCCTTTTTTGATAATCCCTCATCACCACAGGAAGAGAAACTCCACACTTTAGATGTTAAAAGAGCCGTCTTAAAGTATCTAGACAGGACTAGACCCTGGAGGCAGAGTAGGGCTCTCTTTGTCTCATTCCAGGGTAGCCGTAAAGGTGCAGGAGTGACAAAAAGTACACTGTCTCGATGGATTAGAGACGCGATATCTCTGGCGTATGTTACAAAAGGGAAAGTCCCACCACAAGGCGTGAAGGCACATTCCGCACGGGCTATATCTTCCTCATGGGCGGAAAGAGCAGATGTCCCGATAGACTTTATATGTAAGGCTGCAACCTGGGCTTCACCTTCTACCTTCTATGATCACTATAGATTAGATCTATCTTCCTCAACAGACCTAGTGTTTGGTAGATCAGTCCTTGACACGGTGGTCCCTCCCAGGTGATAGTCTCTGAAAATCTCTCAGTGGGTGCTGTCGTGGCGAAAAGAAAAAACCGGATTACTTACCGGTAATGCTCTTTTATAGAGCCCACGACAGCACCCACTCACTTCCCTCCCCTGGTTATAGTATGCACGGTGTATTCTGTTGGGTGAAGGGTTGAATGTATATAATTGCTGTACATAGTCTAGTAGTGTAAATATGTATATATATATGTATTATGGTGCAAATTAACTGAAACTTGTGTGGCGGTTCCTCTCATTCTCTGTAATCCAACTGAGGAGCGAGGGGGGCCGCCCCTTTTATCTCTCTGTAGGTTTCCTGTTCCTAGGGGCGGATCCCCTCTCTCAGTGGGTGCTGTCGTGGGCTCTATAAAAGAGCATTACCGGTAAGTAATCCGGTTTTTCATGTATCCTTTAATAAGATGTGTAGTCGAGGGGTTACAAGGACACTAAACTTCAGGAAGGCAAATTTCCAACGGATGAGAGATGATCTTGGTGCAATAAACTGGGACGATATCCTGAGACATAAAAATACACAAAGAAAATGGGAGACGTTTATTAGTATCCTGAATAGGACCTGTGCACAGTATATACCCTATGGGAATAAACATGCTAGAATTAGGAGGAAACCACTATGGCTAAATAGAGCTGTAAGGGCGCAATAAGGGACAAAAAGAAAGCGTTTAGGGAATTAAAGCAAGTAGGTAGTGAAGAGGCATTAAATAAATACAGAAGACTGAATAAATTCTGTAAAAAGCAAATCAAGACAGCAAAGATTGAGGCAGAGAGACTCATTGCCAGAGAAAGTAAAAATAATCCCAAAATATTCTTTAACTACATAAATAGCAAGAAACTAAAAAATGATAGTGTTGGTCCCCTTAAAAATAGTCTGGGTGAAATGGTGGATGAGGATGAGGAAAAAGCCAATATGCTAAATGACTTTTTTTCAACTGTATTTACACAAGAAAATCCCATGACAGATAACATGATCAGAGATAAAAAAAATGTCTCCATTAAATGTCACATGCTTAACCCAGCAGGAAGTACGGCGGCGTCTAAAAATCACTAAAGTTGACAAATCCCCGGGCCCGGATGGGATACACCCCGAGTACTGCAGGAATTAAGTACAGTTATAGATAGACCTTTATTTTTAATCTTTAAAGATTCCATAATAACGGGGTCTGTACCACAGGACTGGCGTATAGCAAATGTGGTGCCAATATTCAAAAAGGGGGCAAAAACTGAACCTGGAAATTATAGGCCAGTGAGCTTAACATCTACTGTGGGTAAAATCCTGGAGGGTTTTTTAAGGGATACTATATTGGAGTATCTGAAGCTGAATAACCTCATGACACAGTATCAGCATGGGTTTACGAGGGACCGTTCTTGTCAGACTAATCTGATAAGCTTTTATGAAGGGGTAAGTTCAGGACTGGACCAAGGGAATGCAGTGGACGTGGTGTTCATGGACTTCTCAAAAGCTTTTGATACAGTGCCACACAAAAGGTTGATACATAAAATGAGAACAATGGGGATAGGGGAAAATATGTGTAAGTGGGTTAAGAACTGGCTCATGGATAGGAAACAAAGGGTGGTTATTAATGGAGCACACTCGGACTGGGTCACGGTTAGCAGTGGGGTACCACAGGGGTCAGTATTGGGGCCGCTTCTCTTTAACATATTTATTAATGACCTTGTAGGGAGCATACAGAGTAGTATTTCAATATTTGCAGATGACACTAAACTCTGCAGGGTAATAAATACAGAGGAGGATAATTTTATATTACAGGAGGATTTATGTAAACTAGAAGCTTGGGCTGATAAATGGCAAATGAGCTTTAATGGGGATAAATGTAAGGTCATGCACTTGGGTAGAACAAATAAGATGTATAATTATGTGCTTAATTGTAAAACACTGGGCAAAACTGTCACTGAAAAAGACTTGGGTGTATGGGTGGACGACAAACTCACATTTAGTGGCCAATGTCAGGCAGCTGCTGCCAAGGCAAATAAAATAATGGGATGCATTAGACGAGGCATAGATGCTCATGAGGAGAACATAATTTTACCTCTATACAAGTCACTGGTGCGACCACACTTAGAATACTGTGTGCAGTTCTGGTCTCCGGTGTATAAGAAAGACATAGCTGAACTGGAGCGGGTGCAGAGAAGAGCGACCAAGGTTATTAGAGAACTGGGGGGTCTGCAATACCAAGACAGGTTATTACACTTGGGGTTATTTAGTTTGGAAAAACGAAGGCTTAGGGGTGATCTTATTACAATGTACAAATATATGAGGGGACAGTACAAAGACCTTTCTAATGATCTTTTTACTCTTAGACCTGTGACGGGGACGAGGGGGCATCCTCTACGTCTGGAGGAAAGAAGGTTTAGCCATAATCACAGATGCAGATTCTTTACTGTAAGAGCAGTGAGACTATGGAACTCTCTGCCGTCTAATGTTGTAATGAGTGATTCCTTACTAAAATTTAAGAGGGGACTGGATGCCTTTCTTGAAAAGTATAATATTACAGGCTATATTCACTAGTTTCCTAGATACAGCGTTGATCCAGGGAGCTAGCCTGATTGCCGTATGTGGAGTCGGGAAGGAATTTTTTTCCCCAATGTGAAGCTTACTGTTTGCCACTTGGGGGTTTTTTGCCTTCCTCTGGATCAACATGTTAGGGCAGGTTAGGATAGGATATGGGTTGAACTAGATGGACTTAAAGTCTTCCTTCAACCTTAATAACTATGTTACTATGTTACTGTAATTGTTAGTGAAAACCATATATCAAACTACATGAAATGACATGGTTAACTGTATGTAAACCATGTGTTATTTCATGTCGGGTGGTTCTGTAATTTCACAAAAGCCGGCAATTGAATTAGCGGCTATTATACTATGTAGAAGTGTATGAACTATAAATATATATGTGTCACAATGACATGTATATATATATATATATATATATATATATATATATATATGTATTCTATGTGTATATATCTAGTGTTTACAAGGAAAGAAAGGGTTTATTTTAATTCTGATATTTCTGTCCCATTGATTGCATTGGTTTCCGGTATCGGAATCGGCGATATCCGATACTTTTTGGGTATCAGTCCGATCCAATCCGATCCAATATTTCTTGATATTGGAAAGTATCGCTCAACACTATCCAGGAGTCAAATAACCATCCATCCCTACAGAGACTCTCCCTATGGCTAAGCAGTACTGTACAGCCACATATGGTGTATTTCTATATTCAACAGAAATTGTGGGACACATTCTGGTGCCAATTTTACCCAATTCTTGTGTTAAAATGTTAAAACTTGGGCTAAAACAAAATTTTTATGGTAAAAATGTAATTATTTTTTCTTCACTGCGCATTTGTATAAAATTCTGTGACACACCCTCTTGTATCAATATGATCATTACACCCCTAGATTAATTCATTGGGAGGTGTAGTTTGTAAAATTGCATCACTTATGGGGTGTTCTACTGTTCTGGCACCTCAGGGGCTCTCACAGTGGGTCATAGCACCCTCAAACCATAATAGTAAAATCTGCACTATAATATGGCGCTCCTTACCTTTTGAGGTTTGCACTGTGCCTGAAAAGTAGTTTTCACCAACACATGGGGTATTGGCACACGCAGGAGAAATTGCACAAGAAATTCTGGGGTTCATTTTCTCCAGTTACCCTTGAGAAAATGAAAAATTTGAGACAAAAAGAAAAATTTTGAGGGAAAAATGTGTTTTTTTAAGTTTCTCAGCTCTGTTAGAAACTTCTGTAAAGCACCTGGTTGTTCAAGATGCTCACCACACATCTAGATAAGTTCCTTGAGGGGTCTAGTTAACAAGATGGTTTCACTTGTGGGGAGTTTCCACTGTTTAGACACATTAGGGGCTCTCCAAATGTGACATGGCATCCGCTCTCGATTCCAGCCAATTTTGTGTTCAAAAAGTCAAACCTTTCTCCTTCCCTTCCGGGTCTTGCTGTGCGCCAAACAGTGGTCTTCCTCTTCACATTGGATGGAGTCAGGAAAAATTGCACAACAATTTTTGGGGACCATTTTCGCCTGCTACCTTTGTTAAAATAAAAATATTGGTGCTAAAATATGATTTTTGAAGATGGTTCAAGATGCTTACAATGCATCTAAATACATTCCTTGAGGGGTCTAATTTTCTAAATGTGGTCATTTGTGGGGGGTTTACACTGTTTAGGTACATCAGGGACTCTCTAAATGTGACATGGCTTCCAATCTCAATTCCAGCCAATTTTGAGTTGAAAAAGTCAAATGGTGCTCCTTCCATTCTGAGCTCTGCCATGCGCCCAAACAATGGTTTACCCCCATATATGGGGTATCAGCATACTCTGGACAAATTGCTCAACAACTTTTTGGGTCCAATTTCCCCTGTTAACCTTAGGAAATAAAAAATTTGGAGGCAAAAATAGATCATTTTTGTAGAAAAAAATTATTTTTATTTTCATGGCTCTACGTTATAAACTTCTGTGAAGCACTTGGGGGTTCAAAGTGCTCACCACAAATATAGATAAGTTCCTTGGGAGGTCTAGTTTCCAAAATGGAGTCACTTATGGGGGGTTCCACTGTTCATCAGGGACTCTCCAAATGCAACATGGCTTCCAATCTCAATTCCAAGCAATTTTGCGCTGAAAAAGCGCTCCTTCCCTTCCGAGGCCTTCCATGCACCCAAACTGTGGTTTACCCCCACATTTATGGTATCAGCATACTCAAAACAAATTGCACAACAACTTTTGTGGTCCAATTTCTCCTGTTACCCTTTGGAAAATAAAAAAATGGGGGCGCAAAGATCATTTTTGTCTAAAAATATGATTTTTTATTATCATAGCTCTTCATTATTAACTTCTGTGAAGCACTTGGGGGTTCAAAGTGTTCTCCACACATCTACATAAGCTCCTTGGGGGGAGTCTATTTTCCAAAATGAGGTCACTTATGGTTGATTTCCACTGTTTAAGTACATCAGGGGCTCTCCAAATGCAACATGGTGTCCGCTCTCAATTTTACATTTTACAACGTCAAATGGTGCTCCTTCCCTTCCAGTCCCAGCCGTGCGCCTAAAGAGAAGTCTTCCTCCAGTCCTGGGGTATCTGTGTACTCAGAAGAAATTGCACAACAAATATCGTGGTTCATTTTCTCCTAATACCCTTGACAAAATAAAAAAAATTGTGTCCGAATTAAAATTTTTGTGTAAAAAAGTTAAATGTTCATTTTTTGCTTCCACATTGCTTCAATTCTTGTGAAGAACCTAAAGGGTTACTAAACATTTTGAATTTGGTTTTGAACACCTTGAGGGGTGCAGTTTTTAGAGTGGTGTCACTTTTGTGTATTTTCTGTCATATTGGCACCCAAAGTGACTTCAAATGTGAGATGGTCTCTAAAAAAATTGGTTTTGTAAATTTTGTTGGAAAAATGAGAAATCGATGGTCAAGTTTTAACCCTTCTAACTTTCTAACAAAAAAATTATAATTCAAAAATTGTGCTGACGTAATGTAGACATGTGTGAAATGTTGTTTATTAACTATTGTGTGTGAGATAATGGTCTGATTTAGGAGCATAAAAATTAAAATTTTAAAATTGTGAAATTTTCAAATTTTTTGCCAAATATACATTTTTTACAAACAAACACAAGAAATTTTAACACTATCACAAAGTACAATATGTCTCAAAATAAAAATCTCAGAATCAGTGGGATCCTTTAAAGCGTTCCAGAGTTATAACCACATAAAGTGACAGTGGTCAGATTTCAAAATTAAGGCCTGGTCATTAACCTACAAAGTGGCTTGGCCCTTAAGGGGTTAAGTAGGACTCTAAGACAGGCAGGTCTAGACTTACTTTCAGTAAGCTACCTGTGTTACTTTCCTTAAATTTTTCAACCAGTAATACTGTATGACACTGATGTTTGTGCCATCTTTTTTAAGCTTTGTATACTGTATGTAAAAATGGAATATGCCTTACTGTTACAAGTGCACACAGAATAGGGGAGGCTGGCAGCTGTAACATTTAGAAAGTGATTAGCAAATCTATTGAAATTAACTTTTTGGGGTTTTGTCTATGACATAGCCACAGTGTGATTGTGCTCTTACACGGTTCACGTATTCAAGCTTATAGTCGACCAGCTCATCAGTTTGCTAGTTTTACTTGTATCTTTTGTATTTCTTAAAACATGAAGTTTGGTCCCCTTTCTGAGCTAAGTATTCTATCTGTATAGCTTCCCATGCATGGGTTTCTCAACCTGTCCCTATCCTGTTCTGCCCTTATTCACATTGACGTTGTTTCACACATGGTGGGGTTTTAACACTAGAAACAGGTTAAGACCGTCGCAATGGGTACACCTTGATGTGGTGGGATGGCTTTTATGCTTTTTTGATCAAAATATAATTTTCTAAGTATTTAGAAGATTTTTTCTATTATTTACATGTACTCTTCCAATCTACTGATTTACTTGCTGTAGGCTATATGCTCATTTTTTTTTGGGGGGGGTGGGGTTCTATAGGATTTTAGCATTAGCAGCTCTCATCTGCTTTCTCAGAAATGCAAAAATCTGTATTCACTCAATACAAATTTTACCTTAAAATTGAAAATTTTGATAATGACAGATCAATTCTGGAAGTACAGGAAGCTAATTTTTCTAATAAGACACTTTACACAGTTTCTCATTTTCATGAGTACTGTTGATTTCTGAAAATAAAATTAAAACGATGATTACTCTTTTATACTTTTCAGGCAAGAAAGAGAGAGATGGCACAGCTGACCTTAAGAGCTTACATTCTACCCAAGAGAGAAGACCTTTCTGATCATAAGAGCTTACATTTTACAGGTGACAAAGAGAGAGGACCAAAATGGCTATAAGAGTTTACCCAATACAGATGAGAGACTTATCCAATGACTCTGTATGGTAGAGTCATTTTCCATCTCCAACCTGTGCTTCACTTTGAACCACTATACAAGGTGTTTTAATTAAAAAAATTCTTAGCATTATGGGAAGCCTGCTTGGCAGCGTAAAATGATGATTGATTGTTCTCTGATAGTTCAGCAGTGTGGGAATTGGAACAGGGCAAGTTTTTTTGCAAACTTTGAATCGATTCTCAAAATGTTTGAAACCAAGAGTTTAGGAAATTAACTCAATCCTCTGAGGATTGATCAACAATTTAATTTACATTTATTCTAATACTTCATTTTCAGATGTTAAAAGAGTAAAAAATCCTGTTTGTCCTTTCTTTCAACCACCTATGATATCATGGTAGAAAAAAATGGTATATTATGCTGTCATTTTATTGCACATCTTCACTTGCTTTCTGAAGGATTTGGCAAAATGATCTTAACAAAAATGTGATGATGCAATTTTCATCACCTCCCATGGCACCATGCATACTTACTCAAAGATTTACAGCAGATTTAATGAATTTTATGACACAAATTTTGCAATATGGGAAGCACAGCACTCCTAGTGCTAGGTGCATGGATAGGTACCCAATCCAGGATATAATACAAGAGGAATCTGTAGCGTCGGCGTCCCTGCCCTCTGCCAGGCAGGGACGCTGTTCCCCTGCGACAGCGTCCTCTGCCAGGCAGGGACGTCGCCCCCCTTACCCGCGCTCAGCGTCCTCCTTCCGCCCTGCTGGGGCCGCGCGCTCCTTCCCTGCTTCTGGTCTTAGGCGCGCGCCCGCACGCTCCCCCGCTCTTAAAGGAGCCGTGCGCATTTTTCAAAAAAGGTCCCCGGCCAATGCCGGAGGACTCCTCCCTATATAAAGTACTTCCTCCTTAATGGAGGTGCCCGAGCAATGTTGTTGTTGCACTGTTTACTCTGCTTCAGCCCTCAGGGTCCGTTACCAGTTACCTGCCTGTCTCCTGCCAGTTTGTTGTCTGCTACCTGCCCGCAAGCCTTCCTGGAGGTTTGGTCGTCACATGCGGTGACCATCGGCAATTCCAGAGAACCTCGCCTGCTCACTTGGGGCGCTCATCTGCCATCTGCCTGCAAGTCTACCTGGAGGTTGGCATCACTGCGGTGTCCATCGGCTATTCCAGAGACCTCGCCTGCTCACTTGGGGCGCTCATCGCCATCTGCCTGCAAGCCTACCTGGAGGTTCGGCCATCACCTGCGGTGTCCATGGCTATTCCAGAGACTCTCGCCTGCTCACTTGGGGGCGCTCATCTGTCATCTGCCTGCTAGCCTACCGGGAGGCTCCACCATCTCAGGTCGTATATACCTGTCCATCCAGAGACTGCCCCGGTCACTTGCCGTGACTACCCACCTGTTTATCCAGAGACTGCCCCGGTCATTTGCTGTGACTACCTGCCTGTCTACCCAGAGACTGCCCCGGTCACTTGCCGTGACTACCTGCCTGTCTACCCAGAGACTGCCCCGGTCACTTGCCGTGACTACCCGCCTGTCTATCCAGAGACTGCCCCGGTCACTTGCCGTGACTACCCGCCTGTCTATCCAGAGACTGCCCCGGTCACTTGCCGTGACTACCCGCCTGTCTATCCAGAGACTGCCCCGGTCACCTGCCGTGACATCCCACCTGTCTGTCCAGAGACTGCCCCCGTCACTTGCAGTGACTTCCTGTCCGTCTCCCCGGGCGCCACCCGCTCCTTTACAAGGAAAGCCTCCTTGTATAATAAAGCTCAGTGGTTCCACCTCCCAGACCCGTTACAGAATCTAGCACTCTTCTTATGATGCAATATATAGTATTCAATTGATAAGTCGTGCATGAAAAAAATTACATTTTGCCTCATTAACCTTCAGACAAACACAAAGAGCATATTCAATCCGGCTATTTTTAAAGGAAATTCATAGTGCATTTCTAAGACACAACCACAATGAAGATGCAGCCAGGAGTATTCGTGACGTGAGTTGACAGGGGAGTTTTTTTCATATATGACTTTTCCATTGAAAACTACAAGTGGCATCAAAAAAAGAGTGCCGGATTCCTCTTTTACTAATATTGCAATATACATAATGTCACCATTTAGTTGGATGTAGTACAAAATGACAACATGGATCTAAGAATTAAAAAGTTTGTGAATCCCTAAGCTAAATGCAATTTATTTTAGATTTTTAAAGAAAAGTCAGTGTTTATTTTTTCCCATACAATGTTAAACTTGGCTTATTACACTTGTATTTTAATTTGCTTTCAGAAAAAAGCTAATGAAAATAACTGTAGTTAACCTGCTAAAGCATTAATAACTTTATATTAAAAACTTCCCTCCATTGCTGTAGTTAAAAATAAGGTTTAAGCCATAGAAAACAGTGTCAAAATAATATGAAAATAATAATATAGTTTTCTATGAAAAACTTTGAATAACATTGTTATAGAATAAATGAAAATTACAGGTTTCCGCACATTCAAATTCCAGTCCAAAAAGACAGAGTTTCTCCAGATGCTTTTAATAAAATGGTAATGAATATCCTTTAAAAAAGTTTTGATTGACTGGAGTAAAAGTTTTTACAGCTTGAAAAGAGTTATTTTGTTGGAGAAAAAATGGTTTTGAGGACTTTTTGCACATATGTTCTATGTACTTTTGTAACATACTTTTCAGGTTAGTATAGGAGGCTTCCAAATTAATTTTCCCTAGAGAAGAATCATATTTTTTGCCATGTTTTGATCTCTAATACTCTATTTCCTAACACTGATTTTTTTTTATAAAGACTCTTCAATTAAATAGGTTAGAGGCTTTGCCTTAGGTGTTCACATTTCCTTTCTGCCTAAGGCACCTTGAGATAAAACTGTCAAGAAAAAATGTATTAATTTATCCAGAGGTCAAATGCATTGTGTATTCTTTGGATATTTAATGGCTTCACTGTTTTTCTAATCATTCTCAATTTAGCATACATCCATCTAAAGAATGAAGAAAATACGTCAGTCTTACTTAGTTTTCTGTTCAAGGCCATGATAGTGAATGTATGTACAGTATATACATGTAGTGTTTTTGCTATGCATATGTCATATTCATTTTGTTAATATAGATGTGCTGCTGGTGTCCAGAATTGGTAACAAAAACTAATAAACATGTCAATGAAACAAAGTAGTTTATCAACCGAATCATGACCGCTCACTATACATAAATGTCGGCACTTGTTGAGCTTTGTGCAGCGCCATCAGTGTAAAACTGTCAGGTCTCATGTAATGCAATATGTGTATTGCAATGCATTAGAACAGTGATGAGAAAAATAAAAAATTAACCCCTTACTGTCCATTGACGTGCACAGTCCATCATGGCTGGATGTCAGTTCCGGCACCAGGACGAACTGTGCACGTCATGCCTTTGAATTACCACTGAGTGTAAACATGCAGTAGTAGTTCAGTGCCGACAACTGTCTATGAAAGCTGACGGGCATGGCAAGAGGTGCGGGGACCTTTGCAGTCGGTCCCCGCACCCACAGCGCTGTGATTGGTCAGTCAATCTTACTGACCAAACACAGCAGCGATCGGGCAGAAGAGGCTGAAATTTCAGCCTCTCCTGCCCGATCAGTGCAAGATCTCAGCGCTGGAGTGGCCGAGCTTCCTGCACTGACAGCCGGGAGCGGTGTCCGTGCCGCCCCTGACTGTTAACCCCCTGACTGCTGCGATTGAGCACAATCGCAGTGTTCAGGGGGGGAGGTAGAGGGTCGGGAGCTCCCTCTGCCTCAGATCTGTGTCCCCGCAATGTAATTGCAGGGCCCGATCTCTGCCTCATCATACCGCTTGGAAAAAGTGCAATAACACGCGATCAAAAAGACGGATATAAATAAACATGGTACCGCTAAAAACGTCATCTTGTCCCGCAAAAAACAAGCCACCAAACAGCATCATCAGCGAAAAAATAAAAAAGTTATAGCTCGCAGAATAAAGTGATGCAAAAATAATTATTTTTTCTATAAAAGTTTTTATTGTGTAAAAAAAGCCAAAACATAAAAAAAGCTATAAATGAGGTTCCGTTGTAATCATAGTGACCCGACGAATAAAGCTGCCTTACCAATTTTACACACGTGGGAAAAAAAAAAAAACAATTATCTGAATTGCTGGTTTTTGTTCATTCTGCTTCCACAAAAATCAGAATAGGAAGGGATCAAAAAACGTTAAGTGCCCGATTATGGTACCAATAAAAACGTCCACTCGTACTGCAAAAAATAAGCTGACACATAACTCTGTCGTCCGAAATATGGAAAAATTATAGCTCTCAAAATACGGCAAAGCAAAAATTTCTTACAAAAAATTCTTCCAAAAAAAGCATCTTTTAGTGTGTGACAGAAGCTAAACATGAAAAAAGGGTATAAATCTGGTATCGCTGTAATCGCACTGACCCGAAGAATAAAGTCACCTAATCACTAATACTGCACGAGGAACGGCGTAAAAAATAAAACCAATTCTTCACCTTTTGTGGATTTGTTCATTCTGCCTCCCAAAGATCGCAGTAAGGTAATCACAGTGGTTCTCCCCACATATGGGGTATAAGAGTAATAAGGACAAATTGCACATCCTATTTCTCCTGCTATCCTTATAAAAGTAAAAATTTGGAGACAAAAACATCATTTTTGTGTAAAAAAATATGATTTTTTTATTTTCTCGGCTCTATGTTATAATCTTCTGTGAAGCACTTGGGTGTTCAAAGTGCTCACCACAGAGCTAGATAAGTTCCTTCGGGGGTCTAGTTTCCAAAATGGGGTCACTTTTGGGGGTTTCTACTGTTTAGGCACATCAGGGGCTCTCCAAACGTGACATGACACCAGCAGAACATTCCATCAAAGTCTACATTCGAAAACGGTGCTCCTTCCCTTCCGAGCTCTGCCATGCGCCCAAATAGTGGTTAACCCCACATATGGGGTAACAGCGTACTCCGGACAAATTGCACAATAACATTTGTGGTCCTGTTATCCTTTGAAAAATAAAAATTGGGGGTGAAATCATTTTTGTGAAAAAATATGATTTTTTAATTTTACGGCTCTACCTTATAACCTTCTGTGAAGCCCTTTGGGGCTCAAAGTGCTCAACACACATTAAGATAAGTTCCATGGGGGTCTAGTTTCCAAAATGGGGTCACTTATGGGGGGTTTCCACTGTTTAGGTACATCAGGGGTTCTCCAAACGTGACATGGTGTCCGCTCTCGATTCCAGCCAATTTGACATTCAAAATCTCAAATGATGCTCCTTCCCTTCTGAGCACTGCCGTGCATCTAAAGATTGGTCTTCCTCCACACATAGGGTATCGGTGTACTCAGGAGAAATTGTACAACAAATATTGTGGTTCATTTTTTCCTGATACCCTTGACAAAATAAAAAAAATTGTGTCAAAACAAAAAATTTTGGGGAAAAAAAGTTAAATATTCATTTTTTCCTTCCACATTGCTTCAATTCTTGTGAAGTACCTAAAGGGTTACTAAACTTCTTGAATATGGTTTTGAACACCTTGAGGGGTGCAGTTTTTAAAATGGTGTCACTTTTGGATATTTTCTGTCATCTTGACCCCTCAAAGTCACTTCAAATGTGAGATGGTCCCTAAAAAAAATGGTTTTGTAAATTTTGTTGTAAAAATGAGAACTCGCTGGTCAACTTTTAACCCTTATAACTTCCTGACAAAAAAAATTTTGGTTCCAAAATTTTGTTGATGTACAGTAGACATGTGGGAAATGTTATTTATTAACTTTATTTTGCGACATATCTCTCTGATTTAAGGGCATAAAAATTAAAAGTTCGCCATATTTCCATTTTTTTCATAAATAAACGCAAGTTATATCGAAGAAATTTTACCACTAACATGAAGTACAATATGTCACGAGAAAACAATTTCAGAATCGCCAAGATCCGTTGAAGCTTTCCAGAGTTATAAGCACATAAATTGACAGTGGTCAGAATTGTAAAAATTGGCCTGGTCATTAACCTACAAAATGGCTTGGTCCTTAAGGGGCTAAATCCCATACAGGGACTAAGTAAAAAGTTGAAAAAAGGTTTTAAAACTAAAAATAAATAAATAAATAAAAAAAGAAGAAAAAAATTAACCCTTTCACCCCGAAGCCTGTTTTCACCTTCCTGACCAGGCCAATTTTTACAATTCTGACCACTGTCACTTTATGAGGTTATAACTCTGGAATGCTTCAGCAGAACCTGGTGATTCTGAGATTGTTTTCTCGTGACATATTGTACTTTATTATAGTGGTAAAATTTATTTGATATGACTTGCGTTTATTTGTGAAAAAAAATGGAAATTTGGTAACAAATTTTAAAATTTCACAATTTTTAAAATTTTAATTTTTATGCACCTAAATCCGAGAGTCATATCATCATACAAAATTGCTAATAAATAACATTTCCCACATGTCTACTTTACATGAGCACAATTGTGGAATCATAATTTTCTTTTCTTAGGAAGTTATAAGGGTTAAAATTTGACCAGCGATTTCTCATTTTTACAACAAAATTTGCAAAACCATTTATTTTTAGTGACCACCTCATATTTAAAAGTGACTTTGAGGGAGCTATATGACATAAAATACCTAAAAATGACACCATTCTAAAAACTGCACCCCTTCAGGTGCTTCACAGGAATTTTTGGAATGTGGAAGAAAAAAATAAACATTTACTTTTCTTTCACAAAAATTTTCATTTACACCATATTTTTTTTTATTTTTGCAAGGGTAACAAGAGAAAGTGAACCACATATTTTGTTGTGAAATTTCTCCTGAGCATGCCAATATTCCATATGTGGGGGAAATCTACCGTTTGAGCGCATGGCAGGGTTCGGAAGGGCAGGAGTGCCATTTCACTTTTTGAATGTAAACTTTGGTGGCATAAACAACGGAAGCCATGTCATGTTTGGAGAGCCCTTGATGTACCTAAACAGGGAAAGCTCCCAACAAGTGACACCATTTTGAAAACTATACCCCTTAGGGAACTTATCTAGATGTGTATTGAGCACCTTGAACCCTCAGGTGCTTCACAGAAGTTTATAACGTTAAGCCATGAAATTTAAAAAAAAAAATCACATTTTTCACAGATAAATCTGTTTTAGCTCCAAATTTTGCATTTTCGTAAGAGTAACAAGAGAATTTGCTCCATACAATTTGCTGTGCAATTTCTCCTGAGTGCGCAGATACCCAATATGTGGAGGAGAACAACTGTCTTGACGCACGACAATTTCTCCTGAGTACCCCATATATCGGGGAATACTACTGTTTTGGCGCATAGCAAGGCTTGGAAGGGAAGAAGCGTCATTTGACATTTTAAATGCAACATTTGATGGAATAATTAGCAGACGCCATGTCACATTTGAAGAGAGTTAGGGTTTGCGGATTGTACCAACTATAAATTATGAGAAGGTGCGATAGCAACCCGGGGTCCACCGTGCGGTGATGGAGGAACAGCAGCTAGTAAACAATGGCGGAGCGATGCTGCATGCAAGCACCATAAACACACAGCGTTAAAGGTCACTCCATGTGGAAAGAGTGCAAAGTACCTGCTCGGTTGCTCCACAGAGCTGTACAATAACAGAGCACTCGGAACTATACCTGTTGTGAATGTATTGGAGATGACTTCGGAGCTGAAGCTCCCTCTGGTGGTTGCTGATGGTATTGAACCTATGTTGAACACCAAGAGTCCTACACCTGCAGTTGATGAGTGGTTGTCAGGTGATACTGACTGGCCTGATATAAGTGAGCTGACCTCCCATGATCCTCACCGGTGATCAATTGTTCTTCCTGGTCTAGGTTGTAATTCACCTTGCTTTTCTGCTGTCTCCTGCTTGCATTCAGATTAGTCTCTTTCAGTTTTTTTTGCTGTGGTTTGAATTCCTTGCTTTTTGCTGCATTGCTTTTTGTCTTCAGCTGGGTCCCCTTTGGGAGCTTTGACTGGTCTCCGTTCGTTTTTTGTATTTGTTCATTTGCTCAGTTCTTGTGATATTTTACTGCTGGGTTGCTACGTGTCCACACCAGAGATCTGATATAGGTGGTCGAGACCGTGTGGTCTCAGTATTTTTGTATTCAGAAGTGTTGGAGTTTTTCCTAGGGTTTTTTGGGTTGCAGACAGTATTCTCTCCTTTGCTGTCCTGTCTAGACAGTTTTGGGCCCCAGCGTTTGCTCATTCTATTTTCTGTCTGTGTTCGTATTTTCATCTTGTCTAACCGCCATATTATGTCTGGGGGCTTCCTATTCTTTTGGGGTCTACTCCGGGGCAGTTAGCTTTCCTCTTTCCATCTTCAGGGATAGCTATCTCTCCGGCTGTGACGAGGCGTCTAGGGCACCGTAGGAACGTCCCACGGCTACTTCTGGTTGTGCGGTTAGTTTAGGAGTCTGCAACCTATTAGTTTCCAACCTCTCTGGTGTTAGGCTGCCTATGCGGTTTTTTGCTCCTGCCTCCTCAGCTACCTAAACATAACAGAATCACCGGCCATACTGAAAATTTTATGGTACTCAATAGAAGGGAAAAATAGTAAAGGAAAAAAAAAAAAGTTGTCAGAGTTGTCAGAAAATTTTTCTTTTTTTTTTTTTCCTGTTTGTTACATTTTTTCCCTCTTTTTCTCTGGGGCCTGAGAACAAATTTTTTTTTCTCCTCAATGGATGTCAACCATTTGTCCCATTGTGTGGAGCAGCTTGCTGCTGAAGTTCAGAGTATTGCTATCTATCTTGCTGGGTTGCCTGCTGTGGAAACTAGGATCCCTCTGCCGGATTTATTTTTGGGGATCGGTCTAAGTTTTTGATTTTTAAAAATAACTAAGTTGTTTTTTGCTTTGAAGCCTAAATCCTCAGGGAACACAACACAGCAGGTTCAAATTGTCATCTCCCTGTTGCGCGGTGACCCTCAGGATTGGGCCTTATCCCTGACACCTGAGAATCCTGTTTTGAATGATGTTGATGTGTTTTTTCAGGCTCTGGGGTTATTGTATGATGAACCTTATGTTACTGATCAAGCTGAAAAACCCTTGTTGGCATTGAATTAGGGTCATGAAGCCGCTGAGCTGTATTGTCAGAAATTCCGAAAGTGGGCAGTCCTTACTAAATGAAATGATGATGCTCTGGCAGCTCTTTTTCAGAAGGGTCGGGCAGAGTCTGTAAAGGATGTTATGGTGGGATTCCCTGTCCCCTCTGGTCTCAATGACTCTATGTCAGTAGCTATTCAAGTTGACAGATGTCTGCGTGAGATTGTGATGCCTTGCGGGCCAGCCACTGAGCCCATGCACTGTGATGGAGTGACTTCTGGGGCACAGCTTCATGAATTTCGTAAGAGTAATAAGTTGTGCTACTATTGTGGTGATGCTTTTCATTCTATTTCCGTCTCCCCAAGCGGGGAAGACGTTTTGCGCGCTCAGTTGTTTTGGGTAGTGTTCAGACTAAATTTCTGTTGACTGTTACCTTGATTTGCTCCATGTCCACATTTTCAGCTCAGGCTATTGTTGATTCAGGGGCAGCTATAAACCTGATGGGTTTTGATTTTGCCAAACATTGTGGTTTTCCTATGATACCCCGGCGGAAGTCTATTCCTTTGCTGGGCATTGATTCTACCCCTTGGCGGAGAATAAACCCCAGTTTTCTACCCAGGTGATAATGCGGGTTGACCCGGACCAGAAAGAGAATTGCAAATTTTTGATGTTACATAATTTACATGACATTGTTGTACTGGGTTTTCCTTGGTTACAGACTCACAATCCTGTTTTGGATTGGAAATCTGTGACTGTGACCAGTTGGGGTTGTCAATGTGTTCGTGCTGACACTCCTGTTTTTTCTGCCCCCCCAGTCTCAAGATGTTTTTTCTGCCTCCCCCAGTCTCAAGATGTTCCTGACTATTTGACTGATTTTTCTGATGTGTTTAGTTAGAGTAAGTCTGCATCCTTACCTCCTCATAGGAGTTATGATTGCGCTATTGACTTAGTACCCGGTTGTAAATTTCCCAAGGTTCGGCTCTTTAATTTATCTGTACCTGAGCATGAGGCTATGCGATCTTATATCAAAGAGTCTTTAGAGAAGGGTCATATCAGACCATCCTCTTCACACTTGGGCGCCGGCTTTTTCTTTGTGGCCAAGAAGGATGGCTCATTGAGGCTGAGTATTGATTATCGTCTCCTGAATAAGATTACTGTTAAATATCAATATCCGTTACCCTTGATTTCTGACCTATTTTCCAGAGTGAAGGGTGCTTGTTGGTTTACCAAGCTTGACCTCAGGGGGGCGTAAAATCTTATTCGCATCAAGCACGGAGATGAATGGAAGACGGCGTTTAATACCCCAGAGGGGCATTTTGAGTACCTAGTGATGCCTTTTGGGCTCACTGATGCCCCTTCCGTCTTCCAATCCTTTATGAACGATATTTTCCGGGATTCTGTGGATAAATTTCTGATCGTTTATTTGGACGATATCTTGATTTTTTTTCCAATGACTGGGATTCTCATGTGGAACATGTTCGGACTGTATTCCGGATTTTGAGAGAAAACGCATTGTATGTGAAGGGATCAAAATGTCTTTTTGGAGTACAGAAGGTTTCATTTCTGGGATTCATTTTGTCTCCGTCTGTTATTGAAATGGACCCGATCAAAGTTCAGGCCATTTGTGATTGGGTTCAGCCCACTACATTGAAGGCTCTTCAGAGATTATTGGGTTTTGATAATTTTTATCATAAATTTATAGCTAATTTCTCTGGTATTGTGAAGCCACTGACTGATTTGACCAAGAAGGGTTCTGATGTAGTGAATTGGTCTCCTAAGGCAGTTTCTGAGTTTCTGGAGCTTAAGCGGAGATTCACTTCTGCTCCTGTTCTGCGCCAACCTGATGTTTCTCTACCATTTCAGGTGGAGGTTGATGCTTCTGAGATTGGTGCAGGAGCGTTTTGTCCCAAAGGAATCCGGAGACCTCTAAGAGTAACCCTTGTGCCTTTTTCTCTCTAAAATTTATGATGTGGGTAATCGGGAGTTATTGGCCATGAAGTGTGCTTTTGAGGACTGGAGACATTGGCTGGAAGGAGCCAAGCATCAGGTGATGGTCCTCACGGATCATAAGAACCTGGTTTATCTTGAATCAGCCAAGCAACTTAAGCCCCCGTCTCACACAGCGATCTCGCTAGCGAGAGCGCTGCTGAGTCACTAGTTTTGTGACGCAGCAGCGATCTCCCCAGCGATATCGCTGTGTGTGACATTCAGCGACGATCAGCCCCCTGCCGGGTATCGCTGATCGTTACTGAATGTCCTGGACATTTTTTTGATCGCTGGTCTCCCGCTGACAGGCACGCATCGCTGCGTGTGACAGGCGGGAGACCAGCAATCCGCTGGTAAACAAGGTACACAGCGGGTTTCCAGGCGCGGGGCTGTGCCTGGAAACCCGCTGTATACCTTGGATACCAGCGCCCTGCATCAGGGCGCTGGTATCCAACGTACACTGCGGGTAACTAAGCGATATATTACCCGCAGTGCCGCTGTGCTGATCGCTGCCTGAGCTCCTGTTTGGCAGCTCAGCAGCGATCATGTAGCGATACACCAGCGATCCTGATCGTTGTCGGGATCGCTGGTGTATCGCTATGTGAGACCCGGGCTATAATCCTAGACAGGCCAGGTGGGCCTTGTTTTTCACACGTTTTAATTTTGTGGTCTCTTTTCTCCCAGGCATTAAGAATGTTAAGGAGGATGCTTTCTTGAGGAATTTCTTTCTGGATTCTCCTAAGGTAACTAAGCCTGCTGTTATTCTGAAGGAGGGTGTGGTTCTTTCCGCTATCTCGCCCAATTTGAGACTGGCTTTGGAGAAATTTCTGGAGGATAAACCTGAACGTGGCCCTGCTGGGAGATTGTTTGTCCCGGACCAGTGAAGGAAGAATGTGATGTCCGAGATTCATTGCTCCACGTTGGTCGGCCATCCTGGTATTTTTGGTACCAGAGATTTGGTGAGTCGGTCCTTTTGGTAGCCCACTTTGTCTCGTGACGTCAGGGACTTTGTGCAGTTCTGTGGAACTTGTTCTTGGTCCAAACCTTGCTCTCGCTCTAGTGGTTTGTTAATGCCATTGCCTATGCCCAAGAGGCCATGGACCCATATCTCTATGAATTTTATTTCCGACCTCTCTGTCTCTCAGAGCATGACCGTTATTTGGGTAATCTGTGATAGGTTTTCCAAGATGATACATCTTGTGCCACTACCTAAGTTGATATCCTCCTCCGAGTTGGTGCCCTTGTTTTTCCAACAGGTGGTTCGGTTGCACTGCGTTCCAGAGAACATTGTGTGTTATGAATGTGCTAGAGATGGTTTCTGAGCAGAGGCTGCCTCTGGTGGTTACAGACAGTACTGAACCTTTCAGCGAGGAATGGCAATCTGGGATCACGGACTGGTCTGATATAAGGGAGGTTTCCTCCCATGATGGTTGACGGTGATCAATTGTTCTTGTCTCAATTGTGGTTCCTGGTTCATTTGGAAGTTTGCTGAGTCTTGCCTGCATCTTCTGCTATCAGATAAGATATTGTCATGGTATAGGACATGGTTAATGTCCTGTCCACTCAGGGTTAACTTTTGCTGGCCTCCCTTTGGATCTGGGAGGGTATTTATACCCAGTCCAGAGGGAGATTCTCTGTCAGCTATACTTTCGTTGTGACTGTGTATTTGACCCCCCTGGTTTGCGTGTATACTGCTCTGCTTGTTTGACTCCTGTGTATGACCCGGTCTGTTTGCTCACTCTGCTCTCTGTCTCACGTTTTGCTTATATTGTCTTCTCTGGTTCTGACCTCCTGGCTTGGCTATCGATACTCTGTTACCGTTTTGTCCCTATTGTACTGTCTATTGCCCGCTCTGGTTTACTGATCTATTGCTACGTCCTGACTATCCGTTCTGTCTAACCCTTTGGTACTGTCGTGCTATCTTGTGCTCTGATCTCGGCCTGTCCTGGTTTTCGTCTCTGTCTTTGCCCCTTGGTAACTTTATCTCGTTGTTACCCTGCTAGGAGTTTTCCTGCAGTTCCTAGATCTCTGGAGCTTAGGCCACGCCCCCAGCAGTCATGTGCTGCAGGTCCTGTTAGTCTGCAGTACACATCATTCATTACTGCTGCCTCTGAGAGAAGTGTGTCCGGCTCCGCCCCTTGGCTGTCACATGCTGCGGAAGGTCCTGTTACACAGAAACACACGTCTTCTCTGCTGCGGCTCTGCTTACAGGTATCTTGGGGCACAGTTGGTTCACTCAGGACACGTGCACTGGCTCAGTGAGCATGTGCAGTGCGGTGTCCTTGACATTATAGCTGACCATTACAGTCTTTCCCTGGTGGTGGGGTGTTAGCACATTATGGATCCGGTACGGGCTCTCACTGTGCAGGTTAATGAGCTCTCCCAGCTTATGCAGAAGCTGTCTATGGAGCAGCAAAATCTGGTTCAGTCGCATCAACAGGTACAGAGAGATGTGGCAGACGCTCTAATGGGGTCTGTTCCGTCGGGGTTCCAGGAGGGGGGCCCCACTGATGTATCTCTTGCGGACCCCGACCCCCCTGTAAAATTACCCGACAATTTTTCTGGAGATAAAAAATTGTTTAGGGTTTTTAAGGAGGGATGCAAGTTGTTCTTTGAATTGCGTCCCCGGACCTCTGGAAATGAAAGGCAGAGGGTGGGGATCGTAATGTCCTTATTAAGGGGGGCTCCGCAAGCATGGGCTTTCTCTCTCTCTTCCTCTGCTCCTGAACGTATGTCTGTAAACCTGTTCTTTGAGGCTCCGGGGCACATTTATGACGAGCCTGATAGAGTGCGTCTGGCTGAGGATATGGTGATGAGTGTGACACAGGGGAGGAACTCTGCTGAATGGTTCTGCTCAGAGTTCAGACGTTGGACTGCGGAAGTATCCTGGAATGATGCCGCCCTGAGGGGGTTGTTCCGCAGGGGCCTATCTGACCGTCTGCAGGACGCTCTGGCATTACATCCTCCTCCCGATACTCTGGAGGACGCCATGATGCAGGCGGTCCGTATGGACCGGAGACTCCGTGCTAGGGGAATGATGCAACAAGAGACTCCTTTGTACTCCAAATTGTGTTACACCGCACCCGCATCTGAGCCCATGGAGATGGAGGCTGTCTCAGGAAAGGAACGAGAGAGAAGACACCGTAAAGACAACCGTCTATGCTTTTACTGTGGAGCCTCTGGACATTGGAAAAGGGACTGTCCTTCCTGCCCTTCTTCTGTGAAATCATCAGGAAAACTACTGAGTCTGGGCAACAATCGTGGAGGTTGCCCAGACTCCCAGGTACATTTTTTTTCGCTTGCTAAAATGGTGCTCCAGGTTGAATTGGAACTTGCTGGCGGTTCTGTTATGACCACCGCCTTTGTTGACTGTGGTTCCTCTATTAATCTGATTGATGCCCAATATGTGACTCTTAATAAGATAGGGACAGTCAGGTTGAAAGATCCTGTTAAAATTGTGGCTGTGGATTCATCCCCTCTTGCCCGGGATGGAATTTGTTTTATGTCTGAAGTTTTTTCTATGAAAGTGGGTTCCACGCACGTGGAAAAATTAAGTTGCTTTATTCTGAATAATCTGCCTGCAGGACTGGTATTGGGGATGCCCTGGCTGCAACGCCACAATCCTCTCATTGATTGGGCAAAAGGGGAGATCACCCGATGGGGATGTAATAATAATGGTCTTTGTTGTAACTCCGTTTCTCTTGTCAAACCGATAAAATCTGTATCTGTGTCGTCTGTCAGTCTGGAGGGTATTCCGGAGTACCTGAAAGACTTTGAAGACGTATTTTCCGAAAGTGAGGCTGAGGCGCTCCCACCACATAGACCCTATGATTGCGCCATTGATTTGTTACCTGGAGCCAAATTACCCAAGGCTCATTTGTTTAATTTGTCCGGGCCTGAGCACCAAGCCATGAAAGAGTACATCAAAGAAAGCCTTCGCAAAGGGCATATTCGGCCCTCGGTGTCACCCGTGGCAGCGGGGTTTTTCTTTGTAAAGAAAAAAGATGGTGGGTTGCGACCGTGTCTCGACTTTCGGGAACTGAACAAAATTACCGTTAAGAACACGTACCCTCTCCCGTTGATTCCCGATCTATGCAATCAACTCACGGGGGCCAAATGGTTTTCTAAGCTCGATCTACGAGGAGCTTATAACCTTATAAGGATCCGGGAGGGGGACGAATGGAAAACAGCATTCCTGACAACTGAGGGGCTATTTGAAAACCTGGTTATGCCCTTCGGTCTCACTAATGCCCCTGCTGTTTTTCAGAACTTCATCAATGTTGTTTTTTCTGATTTAATTGGACGTTATGTAGTCATTTACCTGGATGACATTCTGATATACTCAGAAGACAGTCAGTCACACTTGCATCATTTACGTGCGGTTCTTATGAGACTCCGGGAGAACCATTTGTACGCTAAGCTGGAGAAGTGTTTATTTTTTATGCAAGAACTGTCTTTTCTGGGTGTAATTGTATCCGGGGAGGGATTCCGCATGGATCCAGGGAAGGTTCAGGCCATTACAGATTGGGTGCAGCCTCATGATCTGAAAGGGTTGCAACGATTTTTGGGCTTCGCTAACTATTATAGGAAGTTCATTAAAGGGTTTTCACAGGTAGTGAAACCTTTGACGGACCTCACTCTTAAGGGGGCAGAGGTAAAAAATTGGTCCGTGGCCGCAAAAAATTCCTTCCTTACATTGAAGAAATGCTTTACTTCAGCCCCTGTGTTGGTACAACCCGATTCGTCAAGACCTTTTAGCGTGGAGGTCGACGCTTCAGAAGTGGGGGTGGGGCAGTGTTGTCCCAGGGCCCCTCTACCCTCACTAATCTTAAACCCTGTGCCTTTTTCTCTAAAAAGTTCTCTTCGGCAGAGAGAAACTATGATGTCGGCAACAGGGAATTGTTAGCGGTCAAACTGGCCTTTGAAGAATGGAGGCATTTTTTGGAGGGGGCCGCTCATCCCATTACGGTCATCAATGATCATAAGAACCTGGCCTATATCGAGTCTGCTAAGAGATTGACCCCCAGACAGGCTCGGTGGGCACTTTTTTTTTCTCGCTTTCATTTTACCATCACATTCCGACCAGGGTCTAAAAATGTAAAGGCAGATGCCTTATCCCGAAGTTTTGATTCTGTGTCCCCTCCAGAACCTCCTTCCTCCATTCTTCAACCGGAGTGGTTGTAGCCGAAGTCTCCTCTGAGTTACAGAGAGAGATTCTGGAAGCACAAGCACAAGCTCCCAGGAATAAACCCCCAGGTAAATTGTTCGTACCCGAACAGCTCCGTCTCACACTCCTGCAAGAATTTCATGATTCTGTGTTAAGTGCACACCCTGGTATTGCAGCTACCCGGGGGGCAGTGGCTAGAGGTTTTTGGTGGCCCTCTATGGGTACTGATATAAAAAATTTTGTTAATACTTGTGGGGTGTGCGCTCGCTCTAAAAGCTCTCAGGTCCGGCCGGCCGGGGAATTGGTGCCTTTGCCAATTCTGGATAAACCATGGACACACCTGTCCATGGACTTTATCACTAATCTTCCCTCATCCAAGGGCAATTCAGTGGTATGGGTAGTGGTTGATAGATTTTCTAAGCAAGCCCACTTTGTGCCGTTACCCGCGTTGCCGTCTGCTGAAACCTTGGCCCGCTTGTTTATACAGCACATAGTTCGGTTGCATGGAGTGCCTGTGAATGTGGTGTCGGACAGGGATGTGCAGTTTGTGGCCAGGTTTTGGAGAGCGTTCTGTAAGAAGTTGGGGGTCACATTATCATTCTCCTCTACCTATCACCCGGAATCCAACGGACAGACTGAACGCACCAATCAGTCGTTGGAGCAGATTCTGAGATGCCTGACCTCCTCCAGACAGGAAGATTGGTGTGAGGTTTTACCCATGGCAGAATTTGCGTTCAACTGTCGTATCAATCAGTCTACCGGAAAGTCTGCTTTTCAGGTCAATTATGGGTTTGTTCCGCAGTTTGGGGAATTTTCCAGTGTGGATTCTGGTTGTCCTGGTGCCGAGGGGATGGTTCAACAGTTAAAAAACCTTTGGAGGGAGGTGCAGGGGAACATCTCCAAAGCCCAGAAGAAGTACAAACATTTTGCGGACAGGAGGAGGGGGTTGGGTCCTGCATTGACAGTGGGGGAAAAGGTCTGGTTGTCCACCCGTAATATCAAACTTAAGATACCCTCTATGAAGCTGGGTCCCAAATTTATTGGCCCATACAAGATTGTAGAGGTGATCAATCCAGTGGCGTACAGGCTTCAGTTGCCCACCTCCTTCAAAATATCTAACGTCTTCCACAGGTCCCTATTAAAACCTGTGGGGATGGTTAGAGAAGATCCCTCATCCGTGGTTCCACCAGTATTGGTAGAGGGTCAACTGGAGTACGAGGTAGGGCGCATCATTGATTCACGATGGGTGCGCCGGAGACTTCAGTACCTTATTCATTGGAAGGGATACTCCATTGAAGATCGGTCATGGGTTCCGGCCAGTTCGGTACATGCCGATCGACTGGTACAGGCTTTTCATGCCAGATATCCTGAGAGGCCTGGGGGTTCAGTGGCCCCCCATTAAGGGGGGTACTGTCATGGTATAGGACATGGTTAATGTCCTGTCCACTCAGGGTTAACTTTTGCTGGCCTCCCTTTGGATCTGGGAGGGTATTTATACCCAGTCCAGAGGGAGATTCTCTGTCAGCTATACTTTCGTTGTGACTGTGTATTTGACCCCCCTGGTTTGCGTGTATACTGCTCTGCTTGTTTGACTCCTGTGTATGACCCAGTCTGTTTGCTCACTCTGCTCTCTGTCTCACGTTTTGCTTATATTGTCTTCTCCGGTTCTGACCTCCTGGCTTGGCTATCGATACTCTGTTACCGTTTTGTCCCTATTGTACTGCCTATTGCCCGCTCTGGTTTACTGACCTATTGCTACGTCCTGACTATCTGTTCTGTCTAACCCTTTGGTACTGTCGTGCTATCTTGTGCTCTGATCTCGGCCTGTCCTGGTTTTCGTCTCTGTCTTTGCCCCTTGGTAACTTTATCTCGTCGTTACCCTGCTAGGAGTTTTCCTGCAGTTCCTAGATCTCTGGAGCTTAGGCCACGCCCCCAGCAGTCATGTGCTGCAGGTCCTGTTAGTCTGCAGTACACATCATTCATTACTGCTGCCTCTGAGGGAAGTGTGTCTGGCTCCGCCCTTGGCTGTCACATGCTGCGGAAGGTCCTGTTACACAGAAACACACGTCTTCTCTGCTGCGGCTCTGCTTACAAGTATCTTGGGGCACAGTTGGTTCACTCAGGACATGTGCACTGGCTCAGTGAGCATGTGCAGTGCGGTGTCCTTGACAGATATTTTCTGCTTTTATTTTTGTGCTTGCTTTTTGCATTGTTCCCTGCACTTCTGTGGAGGTCAGCCAGGTCCCCTCCGGGGTCTTGTGCTCCTCTCAGTTTATCTGGAGCCACTGTTGTTTGTTCATTTGCTTTTTCCTGTTTTTTCAGTGGCTGCGGCTTAGTTTTGTTACACCACAGATCTGATTAGGTGGTAGAGATAGTGTGATCTCATGTGTTTTTGCAATCAGAAGAGTTGGTATTTTTTAGGGTTTTTTTGGGATTGCAGTGAGTATCCTTTCCTGTACTTTTCTGTTTAGACAGATTGGGCCCCAGCGTTTGCTCATTCTAATTTCTGTCTGTGTCCGTGCTTCTTCTTGTCTAACCGCCATTACATGTTTGGGGGCTTCCTATTTTCTTTGGGGATCTGCTCCGGGGCAGATAGCTTTCATCTTTCTGCCTTTAGGTGTAGTTATCTCTCAAGCTGTGACGAGGCGTCTAGGATCAACGTAGGAACGCTCCACGGCTACCTCTAGTTGTGTGGTTAGTTCAGGTTACTGCAATCTAATAGGTTCCAGCCTCTCTGGTGTATTGCTGTTTTTGCTTATTCTCCTCAGCTACCAAAACATAACAATTGTGTCTGACAGAGGAGTCCAGTTTGTTTCCAGATTTTGGAGGACATTTTGTTCCAAACTGGGAGTTCAGCTGTCTTTTTCCTCTGCGTTCCACCCTCAGACCAATGGACAAACTGAGAGAACAAACCAGACCTTGGAAACTTATTTGAGATGTTTTGTGTCTGCTGATCAAGATGACTGGGTCTCTTTTTTGCCTTTGGCTGAGTTTGCTTTGAATAATAGGGCTAGTTCTGCCACCTTGATGTCTCCATTTTTCTGCAATTTGGGTTTCATCCTCGATTTTCTTCAAGGCAGGTGGAGGCTTCTGTCTGTCCTGGTGTTGACTCTATTGTGGAGAGAGTGCAGCTGATTTGGGATCAAGTAGTGGATAAGCTGTCTCTCTCTCAGGAGAAGGCCCTGCGGTTTGCCAACCGGCATAGGACTGATGGTTCTCGATTTAAAGTGGGTGTTTTGGTTTGGTTGTCCTCAAAAAATATCCCTATGAGGGTCGCGTCTCCAAAATTTAAGTAAAGGTTCATTGGACCTTATAAGATCGTGGAGATTATTAATCCCATTTCCTTCCGTTTGCTTCTTCCAGGAACATTCAAGATTCACAACGTATTTCACAAATCTTTATTGAAGAGGTTTGTCAAGCCAGTGGTTCCTATGGCTGCGCCTCCTGATCCTGTTTTGGTTGAGGGCAATTTGGAGTATGTGGTTAAGAAGATATTGATTCTCATTTGGCCAGGCGGAGACTCCAGTACTTGGTGAAGTGAAAAGGCTATGGTCAGGAGGACAATTCTTGGGTGTTTGCTTCTGACATTCATGCTGAAAGACTGGTATGTGCCTATCACTGATCTCATCCTGATCATCCTGGTGGCACAAATGAGGGTTCGGTGACCGCTCCTCAAGGGGGGGTACTGTTGTGAACGTATTGGAGATGACTTCGGAGCTGAAGCTCCCTCTAGTGGTTGCTGAGAGTATTGAACCTATGTTGAACACCAAGAGTCCTGCACCTGCAGTTGACGATTGGTTGTCAGGTGAAACTGACTGGCCTGATATAAGTGAGCTGACCTCCCATGATCCTCGCCAGTGATCAATTGTTCTTCCTGGTCTAGGTTGGAATTCAGCTTGCTTTTCTGCTGTCTCCTGCTTGCATTCAGATTAGTCTCTTTCAGTTTTTTTTTTGCTGTGGTTTGAATTCCTTGCTTTTTGCTTCATTGCTTTTTGTCTTCAGCCAATTCCTTTTGGGGCTTTGGCTGGTCTCCGTTCGTTTTTTGTATTTATTCAGTTGCTCAGTTCTTGTGATATTTTACTGCTGGATTGCTACGTGTCCACACCAGAGATCTGATATAGGTGGTCGAGACCGTGTGGTCTCAGTATTTTTGGATTCACAAGTGTTGGAGTTTTTCCTAGGGTTTTTTGGGTTGCAGACAGTATTCTCTCCTTTGCTGTCCTGTCTAGACAGTTTTGGGCCCCAGCGTTTGCTCATTCTATTTTCTGTCTGTGTTCGTATTTTCATCTTGTCTAACCGCCATTATATGTCTGGGGGCTTCCTATTCTTTTGGGGTCTACTCCGGGGCAGTTAGCTTTCCTCTTTCCATCTTCAGGGATAGCTATCTCTCCGGCTGTGACGAGGCGTCTAGGGCACCGTAGGAACGTCCCACGGCTACTTCTAGTTGTGCGGTTAGTTTAGGGGTCTGCAACCTATTAGTTTCCAACCTCTCTGGTGTTAGGCTGCCTATGTGGTTTTTTGCTCCTGCCTCCTCAGCTATCTAAACATAACATATACCCTGTTAGCAAAAAAGAAACAGACGGTGTCAGCTTACCCGAATGTTCACGATGCACATCATGTCTTCACTCCTCGCACGGATGTGGCAGAGCAACCAGAGCAGATGAAAAAAAAGGAAAAAATCCAGCGTGGAGCAGAAATAGTTAAAAGAATTTTTCTTTAAGAAATGTGATTAAAAATAAACAGCAACGTTTAGGCAGTACAGGTCCACAAAAGTATAGCAGAGCGATCAATGCGTTTCGACGTTAAGTCTTTCTTAGACGTCACATGAGTACATCAAGTAATGACGCTAGTTGGGGTCCTATAGCTACCCCCCAGGGATGTCTAGGCTGGTGGTTGTGCTCGCTCTGACACTCATTGTGCTAACTGAACTCACGACCACCAGTCGTCCAGAGTCAGATACTGAGCCAAGCGGAATTCCCACCCTACACTGCCTGCCTAGACATACAATTGATGTGCTAGTAACGGCACATGTGCACACAGAGTGGTAACGTATGCTCTGCTTAAGTCCATTCAGACAGGACCTTGCTCGTGGACCAATCTGGAACTGCCACATCACCAGAGCAGCTGACGATCGACCACCAGTGAGAGGTCAACACCTCACGAGCATGCTCAGTAGTGTGATTCCTGGACTTATCCTCAGGAACGTCTGTTCGCCGCTGCCTGTTGCTAGTTACTATAGTTTTGGCAGGAGAGCCAGCAGTAACTAAGTGAACAGCACGAGTCTGAGCAAGATCCAAGTCTTTGCTGAGCAGCACCCACTGAGGCCAAGGCTGAATGGGGACCACAGAAGGAGGCAAAGCTTGGGATTCACCCTGAGCAGCGGGAGACTCCCAGCACCTAACATTACCACACTAGCACCCCCTCCCCGGCGAGCATCGCTACGCTTGAAGGCTGCAATAAGCTAGGGGCAAGAATGTGCTCAACCAGCTCCCAGGTCCTATCCTACGGTCCATGACCCTTCCAGTCGACCAGAAATTTTTTTTTGCCGCACACCACCTTGGAACTGACAATAGCGTTCACCTTGAAATTGTCCAAAGATGTATCCAAAGCCCCAACAGAAGACTCTGGTAACCGACACATGTGAACGGGTTTCAAGAGGGAGACGAGAAAGGTGTCGGTAATATTTAGGTGCTGTGGAAGACTTAAGCGATACACCACAGGTTTCACCTGCTCAAGGACTTTGAAAGGACCTAGATAGCGAGGAGAAAAATTTAGTGAACTCTGTGTGCAGGTTGATATTACGGGCAGAGAGCCACACTAAATCACCGGACACGAAGACAGGAGCGGTGCCGCAATGCGCGTTTGGCAGAGTCCCTCATTCTCTCCTTGGCATGCTGTGTGCAGTCCCAGATGTAACGAGCTTCCACAGCCCAGTCCACCACCCTAGAGTTGGAAGACGAGACGGGCATGGGCACGGGAACACACGGATGTTGACCATAGTTGAGGAGAAATGGCGTCTGCCCTGTAGAATCGGATATGGCGTTATTAAGGGCAAATTCCGCCCATGGCAGTAAAGATGCCCAGTCGTCTTTCCTGTCAGAGGCAAAATGTTGCAATTTTTGTCCAGAGTCTAATTGGCCCTCTCCACCAACCTGTTCATCTCGGGATGATATGCCGAAGAGAGATTAAGCTCAATGCTGAGCAACCGACAGAGATCTCTCCAGATCCGAGAAGCGAACTGTGGACCCCGTGACTGACTATTTTGTCACGCATCCTGTGAAGATGGAAGATGTGCTTCACAAAAAGCACGGCCAAAGCCCTACTGACTGTACACGCGGAGAGGGGACCAGATGCAGCATCTTGGAGAAATGGTTGGTGAATACCCAAATGATAGTATTGTTACGGGACTAGGGCAAGCCCACAATGAAGTCCATCCCGACCATCTCCAAGCTCCTATCTGCTACCGGCAGGGGATGAAGCAAACCCGCAGGTCTCAGCCAGGAAGGCCAATTCTTGGCACAGGAGACACACACTTGGACGTAGTCCCTAACGTCACGCACCATCTGTGGCCACCAATAAGACCTCACCAAAAACTCAGTAATCCTCTTGGTCCCAAAGTACCCACTCAACTTGGAGGTGTGAGCACAAGAGAGGAACTCTGGTCGCAGGTTTGGTGTTACGAGAGTTTTGCCCAAAGGCACCTGCTCTAGAAAAACCAGAGCCACCATTCGCAGACTCTTCAAAGGGAAAATTAGCCATAACTCATCCCCCTCCTCGGAAGAGACTACAGAATGAGATAAAGCCTCATCCTGTACATTCTTCTCCCCTTAGAGGAAATGTATGGTAAAATTAAATCGAGCGAAGATAGAGACCACCTGGTCTGGTGAGAATTAAGCCGTTGGGCCGTCTGCAAATAGAGCAGATTCTTATGGTCCATGAACACCTGGAAGAGATGCTGAGCTCCCTCCAGAAGATATCTCCATTCGGAGAAATCCAACTTCATGGCCAGTAACTCCCTGTCGCCGATAGAATAATTCCTCTCCACCGGTGAGAAAGACTTAGAGATGAAAAATCAGGGCCTTTTCCGACCGTGAGCACCAATGGAAGAGGCATCCACTTTCAGGATGAAGGGCTTATCCACTTCTGGCCAGTGTAACACAGGAGCCCTAGCGAAGTGGATAACATCTCCCAAAAAATGTCTCTATAATACTGCCGTCTTCCAGGACTTCCCTAGTATTAAAAGCAGTCTTCCATTCATCACTAATTCGTCACAGCAGTAACTAAGCGAACAGCACGAGTCTGAGAAAGACACTGTGACAGGCGTCTTTGCTGAGCAGCACCCACTGCGGCCAAGGCTGAATGGGGGCCTCAGAAGGAGACAAAGCTTCGGATCCACCCTGTGCAGCGGAAGAATCCCAGCACTGAACAACATGATGTGCCTAAACAGTGGAAACCCCACAAATGACACCGTTTTGGAAACTAGACCCCTTTGGGACCCTCCCTAGCTGTGCATTGAGCAGCGTGAACCCCCAGGTTCTTCATAGAAGTTTGCAACATTAAGTCGTGAAAATTGAAAAAAAAAAAATTTTCCCACAAAAATCTTTTCAGCTACAAATTTTGTATTTTCACAAGGGCAAAAGGATAATATGAACACCAAAGTTTGTTGTGCAATTTCTCCTGAGTTTAACTAAACACCATATGTGGTTGAAAACTACTTTTGAGGCACAGCGCAAAGCTCAGAAAGGAAATAGTTCCATTTTACAGTGCAGATTTTGCTGCACTTGTTTGAGTATGTCATGTTACATTGGCAGAGCCCCTGAGGTGCCAGAACAGCAGAACCCCCAATAATTGACCCCATTTTACCAATAAAACCTCTCAATGAATTCATCTAGGGGTGCATTGATTATATTGACACCACAGGTGTGTCACAGACTTTTATACCATTGGGCAGTGAAGAAAAAATAATTTAGAGTTTTACTACCAATATTGTGTGTTAGCCCCAAGTTTTACATTTTCACACTGTAAAATGGGTAAAAATGGCACCAGAATTTGTCCCACAATTTCTTCTAAATGTAGAAATACCCAATATGTGGCTGTACAGTACTACTTAGCCATACGGAGTGACTTTGGAGGGACGGAGTGCTATTTGCCTCCTGGAGCACAAATGTTCCTAGACTGGTTTGCGGATTCCATATAACGAGCCCCTAAGTGCTAGAAAAGCAGAATCCCTGCTCAAGTGACCCCATTTTGGAAATAGCCCTTTGGGATTTTATCTACAGATGTATTAACGATTTTGACTCCATGGGTGTTTTCCAGAAACTGGCAGCAGTAGATGTTGCTGAATGAAAATTTCAAACTGCTGATGTAGTGACCAGTACGTTGCAGTCACCAGTACATTATGCCCAGCCCATGCATCTGGAGACACACACTTGTAAATTAGGCGGACTCTCATCGCTGCAAAAATGCCAAACATGTGGGCACTAACTGCAGTTTAACCTCTTAATGTCCACTGACGTGCACAGTCCGCCATGGCAAGGTGTCAGTTTTGGCATCTTGACGGACTGTGCACGTCATGCCGTTTTGGTAGTTCAGTGCCGACAGCTGTCACAGACAGCTGACAGGCACAGCAAGCGGTGCGGGGACCTTTGCAGTCAGTCCCCGCACCTACAGCACTGTGATTGGTCAGTCAATGTGACTGACCAAACACAGCAGCGATCAGGCAGAAGAGGCTGAAATTTCAGCCTCTTCTGCCCAATTAGTGCAGGAGCTCGGCGCTGCAGTGGCCGAGCTTCCTGCACTGACAGCCAGGAGCGGCCCCCCTGCCACCCCTGGCTATTAACCCCCTGACTGCTGCGATCGACCGCGATCGCAGCGCTCAGGGGGAGAGGCAGAGGGTCGGGAGCTCCCTCTGCCTCAGATCGGCGCCCCGAAATGTATTTGCAGGGCTCGATGTCAGCCTTGATGACCCAGGGGTTGTCATGACAACCTCCGGGTCATCTAGCAACGGAAAGCCGCTGTGACCATGGTCACAGCAGCTTTCACCATAGGTACAATGCATTGCAATGCTGGAGCATTGCAATGCATTGTAACTGCAATCAAAAGTAAAAAAGTGAAAGTCCCATAAAGGGACAAGGTAAAAAAAAAGCATTTTTTAAAAAAAATTGTAAAAAAATATTAACCCCTTCACCCCCAAGGGTGGTTTGCACGTTAATGACCGGGACAATTTTTACAATTCTGACCACTGTCTCTTTATGAGGTTATAACTCCGGAACACTTCAACGGATCTTCGCGATTCTGAGAATGTTTTCTCGTGACATATTGTACTTCATGTTAGTGGTAAAATTTCTTCCATATAACTTGCGTTTATTTTTGAAAAAAACGCAAATATGGCGAAAATTTTGAAAATTTAGCAATTTTCAAACTTTGAATTTTTATTCCCTTAAAACAGAGAAATATGTAACACAAAATAGTTAAGAAATAACATTTCCCACATGTCTACTTTACATCAGCACAATTTTGGAATCAAAATTTTTTTTTGTTAGGAAGTTATAAGGGTTAAAAGTTGACCAGCGATTTCTCATTTTTACAACAAAATTTACAAAGCCATTTTTTTTAGGGACCACCTCTCATTTGAAGTCACTTTGAGGGTCTACATGACAGAAAATACCCAAAAGTGACACCATTCTAAAAACTGCACCCCTCAAGGTACTCAAAACCACATTCAAGAAGTTTATTAACCCTTCAGGTGCTTCACAGGAACTAAAGCAACGTGGAAGGAAAAATGAATATTTAACTTTTTAGCCACAAAAATGATCTTTTACAAACTTTTTTTTTATTTTCACAAGGGTAAAAGGAGAAAATGGACAGATAAGGTTGTTATGCAATTTCTCCTGAGTACGCCAATACCCCATATGTGGGGGAAAACCACTGTTTGGGCACACGGCAGAGCTCGTAAGGGAAGAAGCGCCGTTTGACTTTTTCAAACTAAAATTGGCTGGAGTTGAGATTGGACGCCATGTCGCGCTTGGAGAACCTCTGATGCGCCTAAACAGTGGAAACCCCCCACAAGTGACACCATTTTGGAAACTAGACCCCCTAAGGTACTTATCTAGATCTGTTGTGAGCACTTTGAACCCCCAAGTGTTTCACAAAAGTTTATAATGCCTGGGTGTGAAAAAAAAAAAAAAAAAATTCCACAAAAATGATTTTTTAGTCCTAAATTTTTGAATTTTCCCAAGGAAATTGGACCCCAAAAGTTGTTGTCCAATTTGTCCTGAGTACGCTGATACCCCATATGTGGGGGTGGAAAACTGTTTGGGCGCACGGCAGGGCTTGGAAAGGAAGTAGTAACGTTTTGGAATGCAGAAATTGATGGGGGTCATGTTCCGTTTTCAGTGCCCCAGATGAGCCTAAACAGTGGAAATCCCCCACAAGTGACCCCATTTTGGAAACTAGACCCCCTAAGGAACTTATCTAGATCTTTGGTGAGCACTTTGAACCCCCAAGTGCTTCACACAAGTTTATAATGCCCGGCATGAAAATAAAAAAATCCTATTTTTTTCCCACAAAAATTATCTTTTAGTCACTAATTTTTTATTTTCCCAAGGGTATCAGGAGAAATTGGACCACATAAGTTGTTGTCCAATTTGTCCTGAGTACGCTGATGCCCCATATGTGGGGGGGAACCACTGTTTGGGCGCACGGCAGAGTTCGGAAGGGAAGGAGCACCATTTGACTTTTTCCAACCAAAATTGGCTGGAATTGAGATTGGATGCCATGTTGCATTTGGAGAGCCCCTGATGTGCCTAAACAGTGGAAACCCCCTACAAATGACCCCATTTGGGAAACTAGACCCCCTAAGGAACTTATCTAGATCTTTGGTGAGCAATTTGAACCCTCAAGTGCTTCACACAAGTTTATAACGTAGAGCCGTAAAATTTAAAAATCATATTTTTTCCACAAAAATGATCTTTTAACCCGAATTTTTATTTTTCCAAGGGTAACAAGACTCCAAAAGTTATTGTGCAATTTGTCCTGAGTACACTGATACCCAATATGTGGGGATATACCACTGTTTGGGTGCATGGCAGAGTTTGGAAGGGAAGGAGCGCCGTCTCACTTTTTCAACGCAGAATTGGCTGGACGCCATGTCGTGTTTGGAGAGCTCCTGATCTGCCTAAACAGTGGAAACCCCCCACAAATGACACCATTTTGGAAACTAGACCCCTCAAGGAACTTATCTAGATGTGTGGTGAGAACTTTGAACCCCCAGGTGTTTCACTAAAGTTTATAACGTACAGCCTTAAAATAAAAAATCCTTTTTTTTTTTTACAAAAATGATTTTTTCGCCCCCAATATTTTATTTTCACAAGGGTAACAGGAGAAATTGGACCCCAAAAGTTGTTGTCCAATTTGTCCTGAGTACGCTGATACCCAATATGTGGGAGAAAACTACTGTATGGGCGCATGTCAGGGCTCGGAAAGGGAAGTAGTGACGTTTTGGATTGCAGACTTTGATGGAATGGTCTGGGGGCGTCATGTCGCATTTGGAGAGCCCCTGATGCGCCTAAAGAGTGGAAATCCCCAACAAGTGACCCCATTTTGATAAATAGACCCCACAAGGAACTTATTTAGATGTGTGGTGAGCGCTATGAAGCCCCAAGTGCTTCACAGAAGTTTATAATGTACAGCCGTAAAAACAAAAAAATCTTATTTTTTTTACAAAAATAATATTTTCGCCCCCAGTTTTTTATTTTCCCAAGGGTAACAGAAGAAATAGGACAAATTTCACAATAACTCTTGGGGTCCAGAGTACGCTGATACCCCATATGTGGGGATAAACTACTGTTTGGACGCATGGCAGAGCTCAGAAGTGAAGGAACACCGTTTGACTTTTTCAAAGCAGAATTGGCTGGAATGGAGATCAGACGCCATGTCACATTTGGAGAGCCCCTGATGTGCCTAAACAGCGGAAACCCCCCAATTCTAACTCCAACCCTAACCCCAACACACCCCTAACCCTAGTCCCAACCCTAATCCCAACCCTAACCCTAATCCAAACTCTAACCCTAATCCTAACTTTAGCGCCAACCCTAACCCTAACTTTAGCCAAACCCTAACCCTAACCCTAATGGGAAAATGGAAATAAATACATTTTTTTTATTTTATTATTTTTCCCTAACTAAGGGGGTGATAAAGGGGGTTTGATTTACTATTTATAGTGGTTTTTATGATTGGCAGCTGTCACGCTAAAAGACGCTTTTTATTGCAAAAAGTAGTTTTTTGCATCGCCACATTTTGAGAGCTATAATTTTTGCATATTTTGGCCCACAATGTCATGTGAGGTCTTAATTTTTGCGGGACGAGGTGACGCTTTTATTGGTACCATTTTTGAGCACGTGACATTTTTTGATCGCTTTTTATTTAGATTTTTGGGAGGTTAGAATGAACAAAAATCAGCAATTCATGAATTTCTTTTGGGTGAGGCGTTTTTATTGTTCCGCGTGTGGTAAAATCGATAAAGCAGTTTTATTCTTCGGGTCAGTACGATTATGGCGATACCTCATTTATATAATTTTTTTATGTTTTGGCGCTTTTATAGAATAAAAACAATTTTATATAAAAAATAATTATTTTTGCATCGCTTTATTCTGCGAGCTATAACTTTTTTATTTTTTTGCTGATGATGCTGTGTGACAGCTCGTTATTTGCGGGACAAGATGACGTTTTCAGCGGTACCATGTTTATTTATATCCGTCTTTTTGATCGCGTGTTATTCCACTTTTTGTTCAGCGGTATGATGATAAAGCACTGATTTTTTGCTTCGTTTTTATTTTTATTTTTTAAGGGGATCACAAAAGGGGTTAACTAGTGGGACAGTTTTATAGGGGGGGTCGTTACGGACGCGGCGATACCATATATGTGTACTTTTATTGTTTTATTTTTTTTATTTACAATAAGTAATGAATTTATTGGGGAATATTTTTTTTTTTTTTTTTTTTTTTTTTGGATTTTTTTTTACACATGTTTATTTTTACTTTTTTTTACTTTTTTACTTTGTCCCAGGGTGGGACATCACTGTATTTCATCAGATCGCTGGTGTGACAGTGTGCACAGCACTCTGTCACACCAGCGATGTGACAGGCAGTGCAGGACGCTTCCTCATGCCTGCTCTCGGCAGGCACTGAGGAAGCCGCCTCCCTCCAGGACCCCAGCGCCATCTTGGATCCGGGTCCTGGGAGGGAGGAAGCCCTCAGAGCAGTGCGATCACATCGCGCTGGTCTGAGGGTCTCAGGGGGGCGCGCAGGGAGCCCCCACCCTGCGCGATCCTCCCCTGTGCCCCCAGTACACCGCGATCATGTTTGATCGCGGTGTGCAAGGGGTTAATGTTCCGGGAGCGGTCCGTGACCGCTCCTGACACACAGTCACGGGTGTCAGCTGTGATAATCAGCTGACACCCGGCGGCGATTAGCCCTAAGAACGTACTATACGATCCGTCCATGGTCAGAATGGCACGGGTTTTATGGACGGGATAGTACGTCTAATGTCAGAGAGGGGTTAAAAAATAATTTTAAAAATTTCCCCTAAAAAATACACATTTTTATGTAATAAAAAAAACAAAAGCAAAAAAAAACACATGTTTGGTATCGCCGCGTCCGTAAAAATCCTATCTATAAAAGTGTAACCCTAGTTAACCCTTCAGTGAAAGCTGTAAAAAAAACACAAAAAAGTAGCAAATTATACTTTTTCCAAGCGGTATCATCATACCGCTTGGAAAAATTGCAATAACACGCGATCAAAAAGTCGGATATAAATAATCATGGTACCGCTGAAAATGTCATCTTGTCCCGCAAAAAACAAACTGCTATACAGCATAATCAGCGAAAAAATATTCCACAAAGATTATTTTTGTGGAAAAAAATATGATTTTTTTATTTTCACGTCTCTACAGTCATGGCCAAAAGTTTTGAGAATGACACAAATATTAATTTTTACAAAGTCTACTGCTTCACTTTTTCTAATGGCAATTTGCATATACTCGAGAATGTTATAAAGAGTGATCAACTTAACAGCAATTACTTGCAAAGTCAATATTTGGCTAGAAAATGAACTTTATCCCCCAAAACACATTTCAACATCATTGCAGCCCTGCCTTAAAAGGACCAGCTAACCTCTTTTCAGTGATTGCTCCATTAACACAGGTGTGGGTGTTGATGAGGACATGGCTGGAGATCAATCTGTCATGAATAAGTACGAATGACACCACTGGACACTTTAAAAGGAGGCTGGTGCTTGGCATCATTGTTTCTCTTCTGTTAACCATGGTTATCTCTAAAGAAACACGTGCAGTCATCATTGCAATGCACAAAAATGGCCTAACAGGGAAGAGTATCGCAGCTAGAAAGATTGCACCTCAGTCAACAATCTATCGCATCATCAAGAACTTCAAGGAGAGAGGTTCCATTGTTGCCAAAAAGGCTTCAGGGTGCCCAAGAAAGACGAGCAAGTGCCAGGACCGTCTCTTAAAAGTGTTTCAGCTGTGGGATCGGGCTACCAGCAGTGCAGAGCTTGCTCAGGAATGGCAGCAGGCAGGTGTGAGTGCATCTGCATGCACTGTGAGGCGGAGACTCTTGGAGCAAGGCCTGGTCTCAAGGAGGGCAGCAAAGAAGCCACTTCTCTCCAGAAAAAAAACATCATGGACAGAATGATATTCTGCAAAAGGTACAGACTGCTGAGGACTGGGGTAAAGTTATTTTCTCTGATGAATCCCCTTTTCGATTGTTTGGGACATCAGGAAAACGCCTCATTCGGAGAAGACAAGGTAAGCGCTACCACCAGTCTTGTCTCATGCCAACTGTTAAGCATCCTGAAACCATTCATGTGTGGGGTTGCTTCTCAGCCAAGGGAATCGGCTCTCTCACAGTCTTGCCTAAAAACACAGCCATGAATAAAGAATGGTACCAGAATGTCCTCCAAGAGCAACTTCTCCCAACCCTCCAAGAGCAGTTTGGCGATCAACAATGCCTTTTCCAGCATGATGGAGCACCTTGCCATAAAGCAAAGGTGATAACTAAATGGCTCAGGGAACAAAACATAGAGATTTTGGGTCCATGGCCTGGAAACTCCCCAGATCTTAATCCCATTGAGAACTTGTGGTCAATCATCAAGAGACGGGTGGACAAACAAAAATCTAAAAATTCTGACAAAATGAAAGCATTGATTGTGCAAAGATGGACTGCTATCAGTCAGGATTTGGTCCAGAAGTTGATTGAGAGCATGCCAGGGAGAATTGCAGAGGTCCTGAAGAAGAAGGGTCAACACTGCAAATATTGACTTGCTACATTAACTCATTCTAACTGTCAATATAAGCTTTTGTTACTCATATGTTTGCAATTATTATATTTCTGTCTGTGATAAAAACATCTGTCAAACACACATAAAAACCAGAGGGCAGCAGATCATGTGAAAATATAATATTTGTGTCATTCTCAAAACTTTTGGCCATGACTGTACGTTATAAACTTCTGTGAAGCACTTGGAGGTTCAAAGTGCTCACCACACATCTAGATAAGTTCCTTGGGGGGTCTAGTTTCCAAAATGGGGTCACTTGTGGGGGGTTTCTACTGTTTAGGCACATCAGGGGCTCTCCAAATGTGACATGACACCCGCAGACCATTCCATCAAAGTCTGCATTTGAAAACGGCGCTCCTTCCCTTCCGAGCTCTGCCATGCGTCAAAATAGTGGTTTACCCCCACATATGGGGTATCAGCGTACTCAGTATAAATTGCACAATAACTTTTGGGGTCCTGTTACCCTCTGGAAAATAAAAATTGGGAGTGAAAAGATCATTTTTCTGGAAAAGATATGATTTTTTAATTTTACGGCTCTACGTTATAACCTTCTGTGAAATCCTTGTGGGTTCAAAGCTCTCACCACACATCTAGATACGTTCATTGGGGGGTCTAGTTTCCAAAATGGGGTCACTTGTGGGGGTTTCCATTGTTTAGGCACACAGGCACTCTCCAAATGCGACATGGCGTCCAATCTCAATTCCAGCCAAAAAAGTCAAATGGCGCTGCTTCCCTTCCGAGCTCTGCCATGCGCCCAAATAGTGGTTTACCCCAACATATGGGATATCAGCGTACTCAGGACAAATTGCACAATAACTTTTTGGGTCCTTTTATCCTTTGGAAAATAAAAATTGGGATGAAAAGATCATTTTTGTGGAAAAAATATGATTTTTTAATTTTACGGCTTGTGGTGTAGTGACTAATGTGGCACCTAGGGGGCACTGTATAAGTTGCTCAAATTATGCATGGAGGCATGAGATGGATGAGAAACCAGTCCCT
Source organism: Oophaga sylvatica (assembly GCA_033576555.1). Classification (NCBI taxonomy): domain Eukaryota; kingdom Metazoa; phylum Chordata; class Amphibia; order Anura; family Dendrobatidae; genus Oophaga; species Oophaga sylvatica. The sequence goes on from JARQOD010000004.1 coordinate 312,796,364, forward strand.
GATATGGTGCTAAATGGAAAGTATGTGTCGCAGAGCTATTCTGTGCTGTAGGTCAGTAATGTTGTTCTGGGACTTGTAGTCCCATAAGAGTTCTGATTGTTGTTAAGGGTGAACCTACAGGGTTAGCTTGTGAGCTGGGTGGGACATGCTAACCACACATACACCGCCCACTGGTGGTGGGAGAATGAATGTTACATACTGGTGATTGTATGTGGTGAAGGACCTGTGATGAGGTCATGAACAGGAGACCAGACCATGTGCTTCATACCTTGGCTTGGGGAGTGGCTACAGGTATGAAAGGCAGTGTTGAGCACATGGAGATTGAGATTGTGTTGGAGACTGAGGAGTCTCTGGAAGTCTGGCTGAGACAGTGGAGAGTGTGTCCTACACAGGGCTGCCTGGAAGATTCCTGGAAGGTCTGTCGGTGTTGGAAGATCCTGGGGTTGGATCGGATTCCTTGGAAGCACGTGGTGAGCCTTGGAACTTGGTGGCCAGGGTGTTGGACCGGGGTCCTGAATAGCACCCTGACAGGACACATGTGTGTGCAGAGCCTGTGACGGTCCCACACTGAGAACCATGCGGTTCTGTTAAGGAGTTTGGCTGGAGTCAACCTGGAAAAGTGACTTTCTGTTACAGTGTGTCAGTGAGCACCGGAAGCGAGTCCAGATCACCCGGTAATGGCACCTAGCGGTCCCTGCTGGCCTGCAGCTGCTTAGTCAAGCCCGTCCCCTGCAAGGGTGAGTCTGGGAACAGTGATATTAAAAGCTGGAATGCATTTATGTTTTGTGATGTTTTGTTACCTGGTGTTAAAGAGACAGTAAAACATTGATTTTTGGACTTAAAGCCTGTGCGTTGCCTCGTTACTGCGTGCCCGGCCCTTGCCTACCAGAGCGGATCCCTACAATTGGTGGAGAATGCGGGCACACGCAGTGAGGTCAGGCTGGTTTTTTTGGATGTTTTTTCTGCATGACAAATAACCTGGTGAAGACGTCTGGCGGTAACTCGGTGGGGTTACGAAGGTGACAAGCGGCCGGCTGTAACTCGGCGGGGTTACGAAGGTGACAAGCGGCTGGCTGTAACCCGATGGAGAACTGTCCGGAGATGGAGAGCACGGTGGAAATGCTTGTGGAGGTCATGCGACAGCACCAGCTGGATGCGCAGCAGCGACAGCTGGATACACAGCAGCAACAGCAGGCTATGCAGCAGCAGGTGGCTATACAGCAACAGGCTATGGAGCAGCAGCAAATATTTAATTGACAGCAACAGGAAACCAACAGTCTACTGATGCAGCACATTACAGCGCCGCAGACAGCAGGAGCTGCCCAGGGACGCCGGGATGTCCGGAGAGTGGTGCGTGCAGCGATTCCAAAAATGGAAAAATCAGATGACATCGAGGTGTACCTGGAGGTGCAGCCGAACGGTTGCCCGGGGAAAATATATGTGTGTCCAATTAGTCTTATGAACTATCCACCTGGCGCAAGGCTACGGGGGTGTGACCTGCCGATAAATAATGAAGATATGGTTGGTCTGATCGACCCGGGGAGTCCGGTGACTTTAGTGAGAGTTGCACCTAAGGGGTCTCAAATACCCGGTAGAAAGGTCGGGGTCACCTGCATTCATTGGAACACTAAGGAGTATCCCGTGGCCGGGGTAACTTTGGGGACAGGCTGGGACATGATGGAACAGGAGGTCGCTATAGTCCCAAATTTGGTGTGTCCCGTAGTTATAGGACGGGACTCTGAACTGTTTTCCGACTTGCAGGAGGAGGGAGATCGCTCTACTATTGGGATGGTGGGTATTAGTACGGTGACACCTCCCAAAGTGGACGGGTCTGACCAACTCGGTGACGTAGCAGACGGTGACACAAGTGGAAAGGGTGCGTCTACCCAACTGACAGACCTGAAGTCTCTTGATGGGTGCCAGGAGGGGGGTGACTCAGACTCCGAGGGTGACTGTGACTCTAAGTTAGAAAAGGAGTACAGTAAGGAAGGCCCTCACCAGGAGGGAAAATCCTCCCGTCGTCTGAGACGTAAAGGGCGCAAAGCGCCGGAACACAATGTATGTACTGAGGATGGTAGTAAAGAAAAACCTATGACTGATGCGTTAGTGCAAGATATGAGTACTCTTCCAGATACTGAAGAGCTGGAGAGTGTAGAGCTCTCTGAAGGTACAAAGAGTCAAGAGGGGCCTAAGGATGACCGGGCCGAGCCTCAAGAAAGGTTGAAGGGGTCGGTTACGGAAGTCGCCAACGCCATACAGTTGGAGCAGGTGCGCCACCTGGAGGCCGAGGTTGCGGCCATAAAGCAGAACATTGCTAAAAAGTTGTCTGGTGAGAAACAAAAGTCTGCTGAACTAAAGACCCTTAAAGAGCAGATCGAACAAGAAAAGGCCCTGAGACAAACTGCCGAACATAGAGTGGATGAGCTGGAGAAGGAAGTCTCTGAGCTCAGTGGTCACCTGTCAACGTGGCAAAGTGGGAATAAGGCCTTAAGGGAATATGTGATTGCGCTCGGAGAAGCAGTAAGAGGTCTTCTGCAGGAGGAGAAGTTGTGGGTGAAGACTTACAGCGGTTGTGCCCGAGTGATAACCAGGCGGAAGTGCCAGTGCCCATCTTGGCAAGGGATCATGAAGAAGAGGAGTCTCAGGAAGAGGGTGAGGTTTCACTCTTTAGGTGTGTGATAAACGTACCTGCAGACAAATGCGAGAAGCCTGTGCCAGTGAAGGGGGTGCATAAGGCCTTTAAAAAGGCGGTAAAAGCCGATAGTGTGAACTGGGCACCAGAGACGAACCAGTTGGTGATCCTGGCAGAGGGGGAAGACACAGAGAAGCTGGTGGCTGTCCTGAAGGATATGCATCTGCAGTGTCTCCATGCGAAACAGAGGTGTTATGATTTGGTAGCTGAGGAGAGCAAGCAAAAATGGCAATACACCAGAGAGGTTGGAATCTACTGGATTGCAGTACCCTGACTAACCACCACAACTAAAGGCAGCCGTGGAGCGTACCTACGTTGGTCTTAGACGCCTTTGTCACAGCCTGAGAGGTTAACTACACCTAAAGATAGAAAGAGGAAAAACTATCTGCCCCGGAGCAGATCCCCAAAGAACATAGGAAGCCCCCAAACATGTAATGGCGGTTAGACAAGAGGAAATACAGACACAGACAGAAAATAGTATGAGCAAACGTTGAGGCCCAATCTTCCTAGACAGAAAATGATAGGAAGGACACTTACTGCAATCCCAAAAAACCCTAAAAAGTACCAACTCTACTAATTGCAAAAACACCTGAGATCACACGACCTCTACCACCTAAATTAGTTCTCTGGTGTAACAAAACTAAGCCGCAGCCACTGAAGAAAAACTGGAAAAGGCAAATGAACAAACAACAGTGGCTCAGACAAAGTAAGAGGAGCACAAGCCCCCAGAGGGGACCTGGCTGACCTCCACAAAAGTGCAGGAAACAATTCAAAAAGCAAGCACAAAAATAAAAACAGAAAATGTCTTATCTGAGAGCAGGAGAAGAGGCAAGATTCAGCAAGCTTCCAAGTGAACCAGGAACCACAGTTGAGACAAAAACAATTGATCACCGGCAACCCTGATGGGAGGGAACCTCCCTTATATAGGACCAGTCTGTAACTCCTGATTGCCAATCTTCACTAAATGGTTCAGCACTGTCTGCAACCACCAGAGGGAGCTTCTGCTCAGAACTCATTTCTAACACATTCACAACAGCACCCCCCACTTGAGGAGGGGTCACCGAACCCTCACTTGGGCAACCAGGTCGGTTAGGATGAGCTCTGTGATACGCACGGATCAGTCTCCTAGCATGGATGTCCGAAGCAAACACCCAAGAATTGTCCTCCTGACCATAACCTCTCCACTTAACCAAATACTGGAGTTTCCGTCTAGAAAAACGAGAATCCAATATTTTCTCAACCACATACTCCAGATTGCCCTCAATCAAAACAAGGTCAGGAGGCGCAGCCATAGGAACCACTGGCTCGACAAACCTCTTCAATAAGGACTTGTGGAACACGTTATGGATCTTAAATGTCCCTGGAAGAAGTAAACGAAAGGAAACAGGATTAAGAATCTCCATGATCTTATAAGGTCCAATGAATCTAGGCTTAAACTTAGGAGATGCAACTCTCATAGGGATATTTCTTGAGGACAACCAGACCAAGTCCCCCACTTCAAACCGAGGACCATCAGTCCTATACCGGTTGGCAAACCGCTGGGCCCTCTCCTGAGAGAGGGACAACCTCTCCACTACCTGGTCCCAAATCTGCTGCATACGCTCCACAACAGAGTCAACACCTGGACAGACAGAAGCCTCCGTCTGTCCCGAAGAAAATCGAGGGTGAAACCCAAAATTGCAGAAAAATGGAGACATTACCCATTGCGTTTTCGAAATTCATTACGCTGTGCCCCAGAAGCCACTCCATCACACTGCATGGACTCAGAAGCTGGCTCACAAGGCAACACTATTCCACGCATACCTCTACGCTCACGCAAACGTCTATCAATTTGAATCGCTAATGACATAGAATTATTGAGACCAGAGGGAGCAGGGAAACCCACCATAACATCTTTTACATTCTCTGACAGACCCTTCCGAAAAAGGGCTGCCAAAGCATCATCATTCCATTTGGTCAGTACTGCCCACTTTCGGAATCTCTGACAGTACAACTCAGCGTCCTCAAGCCCCTGATTTAATGCCAACAAGGTTTTTTCAGCTTGATCAGTGACATTAGGTTCATCGTACAATAACCCCAGAGCCAGAAAAAATGCATCAACATTACTCAAAACAGGGTCCCCAGGTGTCAGGGAAAAAGCCCAATCCTGAGGATCGCCGCGCAGGAGAGAGATGACAATTTGAACCTGCTGTGCTGCGTTCCCTGAGGACTTAGGTTTTAAGGCAAAAAACAACTTACAGTTATTTTTGAAATTCAGAAATTTAGCTTGATCCCCCAAAAACAAATCTGGCATGGAGATCCTAGGTTCCACAACCGGCAACCTAGCAAGATAGGTAGCAATACTCCGAACTTCAGTGGCAAGCTGATCCACACGGCCAGACAACTGTGCAAACTCCATTGAGAGAAAAAAAAAATCCTCCTCAAAACCCAGAGAAAAAGAGGAAATGCAACAAACAGAGAAAAAAAATTTCTGACAACTTCCTTTTTTCTTTTTCCCTTTACTATTTTTCCCTTCTGTTGAGTACCATATAATTTTCAGTTTGGCCGGTGATACTGTTATGATTTGGTAGCTGAGGAGAGCAAGCAAAAATGGCAATACACCAGAGAGGTTGGAATCTACTGGATTGCAGTACTCTGACTAACCACCACAACTAAAGGCAGCCGTGGTGCGTACCTACGTTGGTCCTAGACGCCTCGTCACAGCCTGAGAGGTTAACTACACTAAAGATAGAAAGAGGAAAAGCTATCTGCCACGGAGCATATCCCCAAAGAACATAGGAAGCCCCCAAACATGTAATGGCGGTTAGACAAGAGGAAATACAGACACAGACAGAAAATAGTATGAGCAAACATTGGGGCCCAATCTTCCTAGACAGAAAAGGATAGGAAGGACACTTACTGCAATCCCAAAAAACCCTAAAAAGTACCAACTCTACTAATTGCAAAAACACCTGAGATCACACGACCTCTACCACCTAAATTAGTTCTCTGGTGTAACAAAACTAAGCCGCAGCCACTGAAGAAAAACTGGAAAAGGCAAATGAACAAACAACAGTGGCTCAGACAAACTAAGAGGAGCACAAGCTCCAGGAGGGGACCTGGCTGACCTCCACAAAAGTGCAGGAAACAATGCAAAAAGCAAGCACAAAATAAAAACAGAAAAATGTCTTATCTGAGAGCAGGAGAAGAGGCAAGATTCAGCAAGCTTCCAAGTGAACCAGGAACCACAGTTGAGACAAGAACAATTGATCACCGGCAACCCTGATGGGAGGGAACCTCCCTTATATAGGACCAGTCTTAAACTCCTGATTGCCAATCTTCACTAAATGGTTCAGCACTGTCTGCAACCACCAGAGGGAGCTTCTCTTCAGAACTCATTTCTAACACATTCACAACACAGAGGATTATGTTGAGTAACATGAAAGCCGCTCGACGTCTGGAGCAGGCGAAGGAGGATCAAAATCGGCTGGGCTTGGTAGAAGAGGTAATTCTGGTACCCATAAATCTGGTGGGGAGAGTCGTTGGAAGATTTGGAAAAGTGATGCAGGAGATGGTGGATAGATCCGGTGTAAGGAGAGTGAGGATTCCAGCTGATGGCGAGATCAAGGTGGCTGGAGAAGAAGAAGACATGGTTCCATTCATTGTGTGGGCTCAGTGGAGAGCCTGAAGAACATCCGAACGCTCCTGGAGTATCGAGTGACGTACCTACAAGACGTAGAACAGCTGATCTGGAGAAGAAATCAGATGAAGGAACAGCTGCAGGAGTTGAAACAAACATGGCCACTGCTTCCAGCCCAAGGTATAGAGAGACAAGAGGCTTCTCTGGGGACTGGCAGTAGACGAGCTGAAACAATGAGGGGTAGAGATGACGATTCTGTTTGCTCAGGGCTGAGTGACCTAAGTGTGAGACCCAGTGACGAACAAAGGGATAGAGAGTCCGACTCAGCTCAACCAGTGAGTTTGACTGGACGATGGACTCAGGACCGCAACAACCATAGGAGGCGGTACTGGAGGGGTCTGGTGACACCGACGGGAAAACAAGGCTGACATTCTGACCGCTGGGGGCGGGGGAGGCGTAACCAAGAGGTAATGTTGCAAGATGCCCAAAATCGACTGAGACGGTCCCCTCGACTTGTTGGGAAAGGTGACATGGGTGACCTGTCTCGGGGTCCTCGGGTTGGGACAGGTGTTCAACCTCACAAGCTTGAACAGAGGGGAAAGGTATGTGGTGTAGTGACTAATGTGGCACCTAGGGGCGCTGTATAAGTTGCTCAAATTATGCATGGAGGCATGAGATGGATTGGAAACTAGTCCCTGGTATGGTGCGAAATGGAAAGTATGTGTCGCAGAGCTATTCTGTGCTGTAGGTCAGTAATGTTGTTCTGGGACTTGTAGTACCATAAGAGTTCTGATTGTTGTTAAGGGTGAACCTACAGGGTTAGCTTGTGAGCTGGGTGGGACATGCTAACCACACATACACCGTCCACTGGTGGTGGGAGAATGAATGTTACATACTGGTGATTGTATGTGGTGAAGGACCTGTGATGAGGTCATGAACAGGAGACCAGACCATGTGCTTCATACCTTGGCTTGGGGAGTGGCTACAGGTATGAAAGGCAGTGTTGAGCACATGGAGATTGAGATTGTGTTGGAGACTGAGGAGTCTCTGGAAGTCTGGCTGAGACAGTGGAGAGTGTGTCCTGCACAGGGCTGCCTGGAATATTCCTGGAAGGTCTGTCGGTGTTGGAAGATCCTGGGGTTGGATCGGATTCCTGGAAGCACGTGGTGAGCCTTGGAACTTGGTGGCCAGGGTGTTGGACCGGGGTCCTGAATAGCACCCTGACAGGACACATGTGTGTGCGGAGCCTGTGACGGTCCCACACTGAGAACCATGCGGTTCTGTTGAGGAGTTTGGCTAGAGTCAGCCTGGAAAAGTGACTTTCTGTTACAGTGTGTCAGTGAGCACCGAAGCGAGTCCAGATCACCCGGGAATGGCACCTGGCGGTCCCTGCTGACCTGCAGCCGCTTAGTCAAGCCTGTCCCATGCAAGGTGAGTATGGGAACAGTGATATTAAAAGCTGGAATGCATTTATGTTTTGTGATGTTTTGTTACCTGGTGTTAAAGAGACAGTAAAACATTGATTTTTGGACTTAAAGCCTGTGTATTGCCTCGTTACTGCGTGCCCGGCCCTTGCCTACCAGAGCGGATCCCTACAGGCTCTATGTTATAACCTTCTGTGAAGCCCATGGGGGTTCAAAGCTCTCACAACACATTTAGATAAGTTCCTTGGGGGGTCTAGTTTCCAAAATGTGGTCACTTGTGGGGGTTTCCACTGTTTAGGCACATCAGGGACTCTCCAAATGCGACATGGAGTCCAATCTCAATTCCAGCCAACAAAGTCAAATGGCGCTGCTTCCCTTCCGAGCTCTGCCATGCGCCCAAATAGTGGTTTACCCCCACATATGGGGTATCAGCGTACTCAGGACAAATTGCACAATAACTTTTGGGGTACTTTTATCCTTGTGAAAAAAATATGATTTTTAAATTTTTCGGCTCTACGTTATAACCTTCTGTAAAGCCCTTGGGGGTTCAAAGTGCTCACCACAGATCTAGATAAGTTCCTTGGGGGTCTAGTTTCCAAAATGGGGTCACTTATGGGGGGTTTCCACTGTTTAGGTACATCAAGGACTCTCCAAACGCGACATGGTGTCCGCTCTCGATTCCAGCCAATTTGACATTCAAAATGTCAAATGATGCTCCTTCCCTTCTGAGCACTGCCGTGTGCCTAACGATTGGTTTTCCCCCACACATGGGGTATCGGCGTACTCAGGAGAAATTGTACAATAAACATTGTGATTCATTTTCTCCTGATACCCTTGAAAAAAATTAAAAAATTGTGTCGAAAGAAAATTTTGGGAAAAAAAGTTAAATGTTCATTTTTTCCTTCCACGTTGCTTCAATTCTTGTGAAGTACCTAAAGGGTTAATAAACTTCTTGAATGTGGCTTTGAACACCTTGAGGGGTGCAGTTTTTAGAATGGTGTCAATTTTGGGTATTTTCTGTCATATTGACCCCTCAAATTCACTTCAAATGTGAGGTGGTCCCTAAAAAAAATGGTTTTGTAAATTTTGTTGGAAAAATGAGAACTCGCTGGTCAACTTTTAACACTTATAACTTCCTAATAAAAAAAAAATTTGGTTCCAAAATTGTGCTGATGTAAAGTAGCCATGTGGGAAATGTTATTTATTAACTATTTTTTGTGACATATCTCTCTTATTTAATGGCATAAAAATTAAAAGTTTGAAAATTGCAAAATGTTCAAAAATTTTGCCATATTTCTGTTTTTTTCATAAATAAACACAAGTTATATCGAAGAAATTTTACCACTATCATGAAGTACAATATGTCACAAGAAAACATTCTCAGAATCGCCAAGATCCGTTGAAGCGTTCCAGAGTTATAAGCACATAAAGACACAGTGGTCAGCAATGTAAAAATTGGCCTGGTCATTAACCTACAAAATGGCTTGGTCGTTAAGGGGTTAAGCACACTAGGGCTCAGAAGGGAGAGGGGGATTTGAGAGCACAGAATTTGCTGAATTTGTTTTGGGGAGCGAGGAGCCATTTAGCTTTTCCAGAGCCTTTGTGCTACCAATAACGTGGAAGCCCCTATATTTCCGGAACAGAAATAGCTCAAGACAATTCAAAAAAGTATAATGAATTTTTAATTGAATATTTGAATACAAAATTTAAAATGACAAAAATAGTAACCTCAGATGTGAGAGACACTGAAGGATACAAATCTCTTTAAACACACCACTGAGTAGAAAATGTATCAAATGAGGCCAGTACAAAAATAATAATGCAAAAATTACAGCAATAATATATTCAGAAAAGGAAACGCTATATACCCATATGTCATATACAGCAAGACTAAGGCAATGCTGTTTGCCTCCAAAGTGTCATCTGCATTGGTATGATAATTTACTGAAATGCAGTCAATAAATATACTGTACTAAATTGCCAATGCAAACATGTACTGATAAGGCGCTCAAAAAATTATACTTATTAAGTGTGAATGGGCCGTGCCTGTCCCTCCACCCCGTCGCGTGTTTCCTCCACACTTCTTCAGGGCACGTGGGATTCAGTGTGACAGACGGGATATCTATATGCATGTTGAGAACAATTAATATTTTGGGATCAATTTTTTTATAATATAGAATTAACAAAAACCAGCAATTCAGTATTTGTTTTTTGTTTTTTATACCATTCCATATGTAGTAAAATTGGTAAGACCACTTTATTCTTCGGGTCAGTACATTACAGCGGTACCTCATTTATACTTTTTTTAATGTTTTGGCGCTTTTACACAATTAAATCTATTTATAGAAAAATAATTATTTTTGCATTGCTTTATTCTGAGAGCTTATAACTTTTTTATTTTTCTGCTGATGGAGCTGTATGGTGTCTTGTTTTTTGCATGTCAAGATGATGTTTTCAAGGGTACCATTTTTATTTGCATCCGTATTTTTGATTGACAGGATCTGACAAGCAGGGAAAGAGGCATGTCGGCACCTGCTCCTAGCAGGTGCTCACAAGCCACCTTCTCTCCAGGACCCAGAAGGACACCGTGGCCATCTTGGTGCCATGGGTCTCCATGGAGACCATCAGGACAGCGCAATCAGCTAGCATCGATCGTGGGAATTGCTGCGGGGTGTCAGCTGTCACATACAGCTGACATCCGCACACGATCACTGTGGCGCTCAGTGTGAGGCCAAGCAATCATGCCGCCATAGATATACTGCTCTTTGCGGAATACACCTACCGCAGAGCAGTATATGTACAGCACATGTCAGGAAGGGATTAAAAGCAATCAAAAAATGTCATGTGCTGAAAATTGTACTAAAAACAACGACAACTTGTCCTGCAAAAAATAAGCCATCATATGACTGTCGGAGGAAATTGGAAAAATTATAGCTCTCAAAATATGGTGATGCAAAAACTTGTTTTTGTAAAAAAAGAAGCTTATTGTGGTGTCTGACAGCAGCCAAACATCAAAACCCCATATAAATCTGTTAATTGCTGTAAACGTACAGACCCAAAGAACAAGGTAGCCTAATTATTTATACACCATGAGGAATGCGGAATGTTAATTTGTTCATTCTGCCTCACAAAGATCGCAGTAAAGCTTTGCTCACATTTATCTTGCGCTCTATGCTGAGCGCTTACATTGAGGTTTCCAGGTAAATCTCTGAAATACAAAATTCAGATGGAACCACCGGCGGAAGATTCCCTATATTGAGGCAGATGGACACACTGTGGATGCCATCTGACCTGTGATCCGGCGGTGTCAGTCTTTGCAGGCGTGCATAAAAGCACGTTCTGCCAGTTTTGTGCACCTCTAAAAAGAAGGACACCATTGAACAGAGGCCAGACAGACTCCAGAGTAACTGTGCTGCCTCACTGTAGTGAATAAATCCCATGTGGCTTTTATCTGAATCATGTCACTCAGAGATTTAGATGGAAACCCCGAAGTAAGTGCTCAGCGTAGCGCACAATATAAATGTAATCCCAAATGTTATGTAAAATGTTCCCAATAAAAGCGTCAACTCAATCCACAAAAAACAAAGTCCCCACTCAGGTCCATCATCTGTTAACAGAAATATAGGGGGCTTCCACGTTATTGGTAGTACAAAGGCTCTGTAAAAGCGCTATTGCTCCTTGCCTCCCAAAAGTAAATTCAACAAATCCAAATGCCCCTTTCCCTTCTGAGCCCCACAGTGTGCCTAAACCACATATTTTGCATTTCTGCAGTGATGAGAGCCTACTTAATTTACGGGTGCAAGTCTCCAGAAGTATAAGCTGGACATAACGTACTGATTATTGCAATGTACTGGTCACTAGAATGGCAGTTTTCAATTTTCACTCAGCAACATCCACTACTGCTTGCTTCTGGAAAACACTTATGGAGTGAAAATCGTCACTACACTTGTAGATAAATTCCCAATGGGGTGTAATTACCAAAATGGAGTTGCTTGAGGGGGATTCTGCTCTTATGGCATTTACGAGCTCTGTATATAGAGTCAGCAACCTATTCTATAATAATTTGATCTCCAAAAGTCAAAAAGCGCTCGGTCCCTCCTGAGTCTTGCTGTGTGGCTAAGTAGTCCTGTACATACGGGACATTGCCATGTTCAGTAGAAAATGTGTGACACATTTTGGCACCATTTTTACCCTTTTTCCACGTGAAAATTTAAAATCTGGGACTAAAACAATTTTTTGTGGGAAAAATTTAATTATTTTTTCTTCACTGCTCAATGGTATTAATTTCTGTGACACACCTGTGGTGTCAAAATGATTAGTGATGAGCGAATTTGTTTGAAAAATGATCGCCAAACATAAATTCGGCACAAATATGACACATTCGGATTCGTGATAGTCGTTGACCATCTTGTTCAACTTCTCCCTCCTTGACATTGCTACTGGTCCAGCTAGTCCTTGCTGATGAGCCAATTTATTGAATATGGCCCAGTTTGTGGACATTTTACCACCACCTCTTTTGGACCTGCTTGGCGTGTCTCTCGCCATTAATGCATGCTGTTGCACAGAGCTGGTACCTCTGCTAGCAGCGGTGTCTGATGGTGCTGTTGCCATCAAATGATCAGCAATGGCCCTCTTGAAGAATTCAATTGTGAAACCCCTTGGTGACTGCAACAGTAGTGAAGGAAATTTGTCCTTGTACCGTGGGTCTAGAAAGGTGGCCAACCAGTATAGGTTGCAATTGATAATGTGGATTACGCGAGGGTGTTGGCACAGACAGTCAGATATGAAGTGTGCCATGTGTGCCAAGCTGCAGAGAGGCAAATCTTCTGTGACCCCAAAAGGAGGAACAATACCCATCCTCTCCTCACGCTGACTCTCCTCCTCCACCTCCTCCTCTCCAGCCCACCCATGCTGTACAGACATGAAGCTGGGGTTGGGAGTCCCCTCTGTAGCATGAGGTGTCCCCTCGGTACCACTGAAAAAGAAGTCCCCTCCCTCCTCGTCTTCGTCATTATTTTCATCCCCCCAATCTTGCCTGATGATATTGACTGGGCTGGGTAGGATCACGCATTGTGAAATCTTGCTCCATACCCAGTTGCTGGGCACTCAAAGATTCCATTTTTAGATTATGCAGCGATTTTTTCAGCAGACATAGCAAAGGGATGATTACACGGATAATAGCCTGATCACCACTCACAAGCTTGGTGCCGTACTCAAAGTTATCAAGCACCTCACAAATATCAGTGATCCACACCCACTCGACATTTGTTATGTGTCTTGGCTGAGTCTAAGTGTGATGGGCATGTTTAAGCTGGTATTCAGCAAGTGCCCTTTTCTGCTCACTTATCCTTGCCAACATATGATATGTTGAGTTCCACCGTGTTGGCAGGGCGCAAATGAGTCGGTGGTTTGGCAAATTAATTTGCTTTTGAAGCGCTGTAAGACCGGCAACAGTGGTTGAGGAATGGTGGAAATGGGCGCAAAAAAGGCGCACCTTCTCAAGTAGCTACGGCAAGTCAGGGTATGTTTTTATAAATTTCTGCACCACTAGGTTCAGCACGTGAGCCATGCATGGCACATGCACCAGCTTCCAGAGCTTTAAAGCCGCCTCCAGGTTACGCCCATTATCGCAGACAACCAGACCAGGTTGGAGTTGCAGTGTGGAGAGCCACTGATCGGTCTGTTTTATTCCTTGCCACAGCTCTGCTGCAGTGTGTGGCGTTTCACCTAAGCAGTTCAGCTTCAGCAGAGCGTGTTGTCACTTTTCCGATGCGCTGCTGCACAGCTCCCAACTTGGGAGTGATGTGGAGGATAATTCAGCATAGAATGACGAGGTGGAGGAGGAGGAGGAGGAAGAGGAAAGACAGGACGTATATGATGAGGGGGAAACCCTGATTGAGTTTGGGCCAGCTATTCGTGGCGTGGGTAGGATATGTGATGGTCCAGTTTCAGACTTTGTCCCACCCTCCACTAGGTTGAGCCAGTGTGCCATGACAGAGATGTATCGTCCCTGGCAACAAGTACTTGTCCATGTGTCTGTTGTAAGGTGGACCTTCCAGGTTACGGCATTGGTGAGAGCACGCTTTAGATTGTATAAGACTTGCTGGTGTAACGCAGGGATGGCACACCGGGAAAAATAGGGTCGGCTGGGAACCGAGTATTGTGGGCAGCCACAGCCAACAGATCACGGAAAGACTATGTCCCCACAAGCCAAAATGGCAACATCTCCACGGCTAGCAACTTGGCAATGTGCGTGTTCCGTATTTGTGCTTGTGGGTGCGTGGCTTGGTATTTATGCCTCCTTTCATACATTTGGGGCACGGACAACTGGACGCTTGGCTCGAACAAACAAGTGGATGAGCTTGTTTTGTCCTGTGTCTGTGCAACCGCAGCTTGTGAGCAAGAGGTATGATGATCACCTGCTTCCTGCCCAGCAGATTGGGAAGGACGGATCACAGGCGACATGGCAGTGGTTTGACCCGCAGACACCGATTTGGTACCCTGTTGTTCCGCCCACCGACTAGGGTGCTTGGCTGCCATGTGTGTTATGATCTGCTACAAGCACTAAGGAAAGGTGGGAATTCTGTCCCTACAATAGGACTGAGCTGGATCCCTATGATGTAACGGGGGACCTGATCCTGCGACCAGACCCGCTAAAGTCCTCAGCTAGTCTGAACGAAGACCTATAGTTGCGAGGAAGGTATCCCTACAAGATCTAGGGACTGGGTGAAAAGGTGGACACCTCCTAACAGAAAGTGTAGCAGGGAATATAAAACAGAAAACAAATACTAAGAGATCCTAAGATCAAGCAAAACTGACAGAGTAAGGCACCTAAGCACCCAGCTAGCTTAAGAGTAGATAATACAATGAAGTCCAGCAAAGCCAGAAGGGCGGAGCCAGACTAAATAGGGAAAAAAGGTCATGTGACCAGCAAACTGAAACAAAATCTAACAAGAGGGTTCTAACAGTACCCTCCCTTCTAAGAGGATCCTCCGGATCCCCTAGGACTTAGGCTTATCCGGAAACCTCTTGTGAAACGCTCTGACAAGTCTAGACGCAGAAACATCATCCGCCCTCAACCATGAGTTATCCTCGGGTCCATAACCCTTCCAAGCGACGAGGTACTGCAAACTCCCTCTATACCGTCTAGAATTTAGGATGCGGGAAATCTCATATTGCCCGTCCTCCACCACCAGGGGAACAGTGGCCGAGACGTCTCCATCTGAGACCTCAGCTTTTTTCAAGAGAGAAACATGAAACACCGGATTAATCTTCCAGGAGGTAGGAAGCTCCAATTTAACAGCAGATTGGTTAATAACCTGAAGCACCTTAAAGGGCCCTACAAACTTGGGACCCAATTTCTTAGACGGAATCCTCAAGCGCAGATTCTTAGAGGACAACCAAACCATGCCACCAAAGGCAAACAAAACCTCTTGTCGCTTTCTATCAAAATACACTTTGGATCTTTTGTTAGCCTCCTGAATAGTGTTGAGCAATACGATAATGCAAATATCGTCTATCGGCCGATATTAGCTCTATCGGCCTTTCGATAATTTGTTTCGATATTTTCGTCTTATCGAATACCGGAATCGGATTTGTCACTGTCACTGTGAGTGTCCGTCGGTCGGGTCTGTCAGGAGTCTGCGGCACTTACCTGGCAGAAGATCTCAAGCGATCACGTCCTGGACTGCTTGATGGCCGCCATTATCTTCTCCCTGGCGGTCACATGCAGTTTTTCGCGATAACTGCAGTGACTGCAGGGTAATCCCGGCCGTAAAGCAGTCAGTCCGATGACGTCACCGCCGGGGAAGCAGGTAATCAGCTGTGCTGCGCCGGGATGACAGGCTCTGCCTGTCATTCTGATGTAGCAGAGCTGGATCGTCGTGGGACACTTGTTACTATGGACTGTGTCGGTCAGGTGGTATACTTTTTTTTTTTTTTTTTCATTTTTTTACAGGAGATCGATGGCGTCGCAGGATTAGACAGTAATAAAAGAAATGAAAACTGTGTTTTTTTTTTTTTTTATTAAATTAAAAAACTTTTTTAGGAACATTCACCCGTCCGGGTACATAAACAATTTAACTATTTACATACAGGGACCCTGTCCGGGTTATTTAGACTTCTTTGGCTGGCCTCTTCCAGGTACCACCTGGTACTCTTCTTGAGATTGCCAAACATCCGAGGCACCAAGGACCACCAGGACCTGATGACGTCGTGTGGCCTGTACAGTGACGTCGTGACCCGCTATCTGGGTCTGTGTGGCCACCTCTTTCATCTCCCTCCGGGTCTGGAACCCTATGTCCCGGACTGTACGAACCCCAGGGGGCCTAACAGGCGCCGGGTACGGGCCACGTATCGATATCATGTCGATGGGTGGGTCTGCTGAGGAGACCACTGAGGGAGGCTGGGGAGATTTACGGCGTGGGGTGGGCACTTTTGCAGAGGCCTGGATGTGGGAGGCTGAAGGCTTCGAGGGTCTCACAGGTTCCTCACACACTGGGGAGTAGGGGTCGCACCTGGTAACATTTAGGGCGTACCACCCATTGTAACCCCAGTGTCGGGTGTAAGTCACCAAGTCTCCTGGCAACAGGTCCCTCCCCGGGTGTCCTTCTGGGAGGTGAGCCTCCACGTCCCGCCGGGTCACAAAGACTTCTAAATATAGTCCAGGCTCCTTGATGAAGCCCCAACCACCTTTCAATTTAAAGCTCCGTACTGCACCCTTACGCCGCGGCTCACTCAGGGTTCCTTTATCCTTTCTCATCCGGTCCTTATCTGCCCGGTCCTTCTCCAGGTGACGTTGGCGAAGTTTTAGGGATTCTCGCTGCTCCCTTTGTCGCTCTGCTTCTCTCTCCCAACGTCTCCACTCTTCCTCCTGACGCCGGTTGAAATTCTCCTCCACCAGCTGCTCCATGTCTCCACCACTCCACTGCAGCTTACAGTGTCTGGTTTGCGGCAGCTCTCCTGTCGCCCCCCAGTCCTGGCGGCGCTCCCCTGCGGAGGAAGCAGACGGCTCTAAATCAGATGACAGTCGGGGCTCCGGTACAGGCAGGTAGTGCTCTGGTGCCTGCGCGGCCTCCTCCATGAGGACGGGTGTCGCTTCTTCTGTCTCAGCGACGGGGGCAGACAGCGGGATCTGGGGTGCTGCTGACGGTGCTGAGGAACGGGTGCCTCCACTGCGACAACGTCAACCGGATCACATTGCAAGGACTCCTCTACTAGAACGGGTGCCTCACCTTCCGGTACAGACACTTCAGGTAAGAGGGATTGGCGCCGCTCCAAGTTTAGTTTTAGGGCCCGCCAGCTGGCTTCCATCCTGGCGACCTCCTCCCGGTGCCGGGCCAGGCCTCTTAGGGTATCCTCCGCTTCTTGCAGCGTAGGAGGGTTTCCAGGCCGGGTGCCCAACGGTGATTATTTGGCGATCGGGTCGCTTCCGTGGGGGGAGAGCTCTGACTGCTCCATCCCTTCCCACTTCTGCTCGTCGTGTCCATTAGCCATCTCTGCCAAGTCACATGTGTCATTAGCATCTAGAGAGGGCCCCTCTTTTGTAGTGAGGCGGGACCTTCGTGTTAGTTTCCGCACACTGAGGAGGATGAGGAGGCGGAACTCAAGAGCTGTGGGGCACGATCTTACATTGCAGTACCATTTACAGTGGGCGGCCATCGTTTTCACGCCACTGAGTGAGTGACACCCACGAAGAGCACGCCCTTCTTCTTCACCAGTGCCTCGTCGTGACGCAGATATGGCGGAAAAATGGCAAATACATTCTCTGATGATTTTAGCAATTCTCAAGCACAAAACCAGTGCAATTCAGGCACACAGGACTCGCTTATAGCGAGCTACAGAATCCTGTTCGTGACGCCCAAGTTGAGTCGCACAGAGCCAGAGGTTTTTGGGGTACTCAGAACCGAGCCCGTCGACTTCTATGAGGTATGTCACGTCTCTACCCGGCAATTGAATTAGAGTCGATTTTACTATGTAGAAGTGTATAAACTATAAATATATGTATACATATATATATGTCACAATGACATGTATATATATATATATATATATGTATTCTATGTGTGTATATTTAGTGTTTACAAGGAAATAAAGTTTTTTTTTTAATTTCGATATTTTGTTCCCATAGACTTACATGGGACTTCCGCTATCGAAATCGGATATCGACGATATTTAGTGCTATCGGCGATACAATTTCGATACAATATTTTTAGATATCGAGCAATATCGCTCAACACTACTCCTGAAGATTACCACGTACATCAGTCCAAACTCTCTCCAAAACACCAGAAAAATTCTCCTCTTCAGGTACAGCCGATCCCAAAAGACGGATGTCTCCCAGTACAACAAAAAAAAGGCGAACAACCAGCAGAAGCGGATGTATGATTGTTAAGAGCAAACTCAGCAAGTGGCAGAAACTCAGACCACCCCTCTTGATTATCAGTCACAAAACAACGCAAGAACTGCTCAACATCCTGGTTTTTCCTTTCTGTCTGGCCATTAGACTCAGGATGATATCCGGATGAAAACGACAAATGAACTCCCAACCTGTCACAAAAGGCGCGCCAAAAACGAGCCACAAACTGAGATCCCCTATCAGAAACAATGTCAGTAGGAACACCATGTAGTCTGACTATTTCCTTGACAAAGGCCTTAGCGAGAGTCTTAGCGCAGGGCAGTTTGATGAAAGGAACTAAGTGACACATCTTGCTAAAACGGTCCACGACCACCCAGATGACAGTGAAACCCTCAGAGGGGGGAAGGTCAGTAATAAAGTCCATAGCCAAATGTGTCCAAGGTGCACTAGGGACCTCCAAAGGGCAAAGCAACCCCACAGCAGGAGAATGAGAAGACTTAGATCTAGCACACACAGTGCATTGGCGCACCCACTTAATGACTTCCTTCTGCCATCCTGGCCACCAAAAACTGCGACCCACAAGTCTCTTGGTCTCAGAGATTCCAGGATGACCTGCCAACCGAGAGTCATGACATTCATCAAACAAATTTCTCCTCAGGGTACCAGGCACAAACAACCTCCCATGCGGCGTGTTAGATGGGGCATTCTCCTGTGCTTTAAGAATCTCATCTTCCAACACGGAGTCCAAAACAGCAATAACAACCCCTCTTGCAAGATGTTTTCCTCCTCCTCCTCAGTACCCACCATAGGAGAAAAGCTGCGAGACAAAGCATCAGCTTTAACATTTTTAGTACCTGGGATGTAAGTAACGGTAAAATTAAACCGTGAGAAAAACAGTGCCCACCTAGCCTGACGGGCATTCAAGCGTTTGGCAGCATCAAGGTAGATCAGATTTTTATGATCGGTGAAGACTTGAACGGGAAATTCCGCTCCCTCAAAAAAATGACGCCAGTGTTCAAATGCGAGTTTAATTGCCAACAATTCCCGATTACCGATATCATAATTTAGTTCAGACTCAGAAAATTTCTTTGAAAAAAAAGCACAGGGATGTACTCCATCCGTCTTTGCCTGAGACAACACCGTGCCGACCCCCACAGAAGAAGCATCAACCTCAACCAAAAATGGTTTAGTCACATCAGGCTGTGTAAGGATGGGAGCAGAGCTGAACCTCTCCTTTAGCAACACAAAAGCCTCAATGGCCTCAGTAGTCCACTGAACCGCATCAGCACCTTTCCTGGTGAGATCGGTCAGAGGTTTGTCAATCACAGAAATTTTTTTTATGAATTTTCTATAATAATTGGCGAACCCTAAAAACCTCTGTATTGATTTCACACCAATAGGTCTAGGCCAATCCTGCACAGCTTGCACTTTCACCGGGTCCATCTCAAAACCTTCACTGGAGACAATGTAGCCCAAAAAACTAAGTCTCTGTACAGCGAACTCACATTTTTCTAATTTGGCAAAAAGTGAATTATCACTCAGTAACTGTAATACTTCACGCACACTCCTCCAATGAGACTCCAAATCCGGTGAATAAATCAAAATGTCATCCAAATACACAACCACACTTCTGCCGATCAAAGGTCTAAGGATGTCATTAATAAGATTCTGAAAAAATGCCGGAGCACTGGAAAGTCCAAAGGGCATGACCAGATTCTCAAAATGACCCAGTGGAGTGTTAAACGCAGTCTTCCATTCATCCCCCTCCTTCATGCGCAACAAATTGTATGCCCTCGAAGATCAATTTTCGAGAACCACTTGGCCCCCACTAACTGATTAAACAAATCAGGAATCAATGGCAGTGGGTAAGGATTGCGTACAGTAAACTTATTAATTTCACGAAAGTCTAGACAAGGCCGTAAACCGCCGTCCTTTTATTTAACAAAAAAAAATCCAACCGCCACAGGAGATTTGGAAGGCCTAATGTGACCGGCGGCCAAGCTTGTCTGTATGTATTCCTCCAAAGCCTTTCTCTCAGGAATAGTCAAATTAAATAAACGACTTTTAGGAAGAGTCGCTCCAGGGACAAATTCAATTGCACAATCATAATCTCTATGAGGAGGCAATACCTGCGATTCCTTATAGAAAAAACTTTCCAAAAATCCTGAATAGGTACAGGTAACTCCCCCTTAACTACAGCAGCAATACGCCCGTTACAACACTTGTCATAACACTTAGGACTCCAGGACTTAATTTCATTGGTAGACCAATCCAGTACGGATTGTGCAATTTTAACCAGGGTAACCCCAAAATCACCGGAGAAGGTAAATAATTCAAAACTACCAAATCCAAATTCTCTTGATGAACACCATTAATAGTAAGAGGAAATTCACAGATATGGTGAGTAACATTTTTCAAGTGAGAACCATCCACAGACACCACATTAATAGGAGAAGATAGAAGTTTGGGTTTTAATTTTAGTTTTTCCAAAAATTTCCCATCAATCACATTGAGAGTTGAACCACAATCCACAAATACCCGAAACTCCATTAATTCCTTCTCAACAGCAGTGGTAGCAGAAAGAAAGACTCCTTTATTGTTTAAACAAGCTATGCGGGCGAAACTGACCTCATTTTTTTTTCTCTCTTTATTCATTCGAAGCGCACAGTTCTTAATAAAATGCTCAGATTTACCACAGTAGAAACATAAACCTTAAGCAAATCTGCGTTCTTTTTCTCGAGAGTGAGGTGTCATTGCTCCAATTTCCATCGGCTCTGCAATGTCAGTACATTCCTTCTCCAAACTTGGAGTTGACAAGGCAGATTTACTCTCATTAACCCTTGCACGCAGTCTCCTATCCACCCGTATGGCTAATTGCATAGCCTCTTGCAAGTTACCAGGTATGGGATAAGCAATCAGCAAATCTTTAACCCTTTCACTTAACCCTGCAAGAAATAAACTTTTCAAAGCTGAATCGCTCCAGCCCACCTGAGCGGACCACCTTCGGAAGTGAGTACAATATTTTTCCACATTACCTGATCCCTGTCTCAAACGTCTCAATTCTGTCTCAGCTGATGAAACACGATCCGGATCGTCATACAATAACCCCAAAGCAGAAAAAAAACTATCCACTGATCTAAAGCATGGATCACTAGGCTGCAGATAAAAGACCCAGTCCTGAGGTTCTTTGCGCAAAAGTGATATTATGAACCCCATGCGCTGTGATTCATCACCAGAGGATCTGGGTCTCAAACGGAAATACAACAAGCAAGCATTTTTAAAAGAAAAAAAATCTTGTTGTTCACCAAAAAATAAATCAGGCAAACGTACCTGAACTGACACCATAATAGAAACTGAAAATCTTTCCTTAGAGATTTTTTTTTTTTTTTCTTTGGGCTGGACTTACTGTTATGATCTGCTACAAGCACTAAGGAAAGGTGGGAATTCTGTCCCTACAATAGGACTGAGCTGGATCCCTACGATGTAACGGGGGACCTGATCCTGCGACCAGACCCGTTAAAGTCCTCAGCTAGTCTGAACGAAGACCTATAGTTGCGAGGGAGGAATCCCTACAAGATCTAGGGACTGGGTGAAAAGGTGGACACCTCCTAACAGAAAGTGTAGCAGGGAATATAAAACAGAAAACAAATACTAAGAGATCCTAAGATCAAGCAAAACTGACAGAGTAAGGCACCTAAGCACCGGCTAGCTTAAGAGTAGATAATACAATGAAGTCCAGCAAAGCCAGAAGGGCGGAGCCAGACTAAATATGGAAAAAAGGTCATGTGACCAGCAAACTGAAACAAAATCTAACAAGAGGGTTCTAACAATGTGTTTGCGCATACTGGTGGTGCTTTGGTTGCCTTTGCCCTGGCCTCTGCTCAGCTTCGTATGGCAGATGCTACAGATGACAACGTTTGGTTCAGACAGTTTCCAGACAGTGGCTGAACGCACCCTTGCCTTGACTTGGGGCACAAAGGGATTGATCTTGGCAATAGTTGACACACTTCTCACTCTGCTCAAACCTGTAGCCCTTGGTGCCTTTGTTGGTGCTACGTATCCACCTTCTTCCTCTGTGCTGCTGTGCTGGCTATGCTTGCCAACTGTCGAGGTAGGATCGGTGGTCTCATCATCGATCACCTCATCTTCCATGTCATCCTCCTTCCGTGTTAATATTGTTGACTGGCCAGTTGGCAACTGTGTGTCATCACCATCAGCCTCCACCTTTTCACCTGGTTTATCATGTGGATGAAAGTGGCTTTCTTCTGGCCGTGGGGTTTCAAATTTTTGGCCATCATCAACAGACAATACCTACTCATGTTCATCTTCAATGTCGCGCGGTGAGAGGCCAGAGGCAGCGAAAGGAAATGGACCAAACAGATCCTCGGAGTGGCCAAGGTTGGGGTCAAATGTTTCCTGTGACTCCTGATGGGGTGAAGAACTAGGAACAGGTTGAGAAGAGGATGACCCAGCATTCTCTGTATGAACAAGAGACTGTTTTGTCATGGACGATTGGGTGCTGCTAGATAATTTCGTTGAGGCCTTATCAGCCATCCAAGACAGTATCTGCTCTTGTCCTTCTGGCTTCCAGACCAGTTTACATTCCAGACCGGTATATTTCGCCAGGAACCTAGATGCATCAACCTTTTTTGGTCTCCCAGACTTTGTGTCTTGTTGGGAAGCAATAACAACACCACGTCCACATCCATGTCCCTTTCCCTTCACAACAGCCTTTTTAGGAATTTTGGATTTTTTTGCCATTGTTGCAGATGTTCAGATGCAGATATTGGGGAACAAGGAGCAGTTAGTGCTTTGGGGAAGGTAGCACTACAGCCTAGTACTGCTTTGTGTTTTACAAAAAGCACCGCAACAGCACAAAAAAATTGCCCTGAGATTTAAGGCGAGATTACGCACCCCAGTCACCACACAAGACAGCAGTGCTGCCACAAAAAAATGCCCTGAGGTTTAAGGCAAGATTACCCACCCCAGTCACCACACAAGACAGCGGTGCTGACCCTAAAAAATTGCCCTGAGGTTTAAGGCGAGATTACGCCCCCCAGTCACCACACAAGACAGCGGTGCTGGCTGCTTGTCAGTTGTGCAGTACCGTGCGTCCTATTCGCTGTGAACACAGCACCGCAACAGCACAAAAAAATTGCCCTGCAGGGGTAAATGTGACCCCAAAAATAGCTTGGAAAACTGTCACTACTCAGTCCCTGACCTTATACTTTCAGCTTTGAAAAGAGCTTTTGGGTTTTACAGAGAATTTCTCGACGAATTGCACAAACAAACACAACTCTACCTAGCAGCTGCTCACACTCTCCCTACACTAGCTGTGTTTTGCATGCAATGTGCAGAAAATGATGGTGGCAGGGATATTATAGAGCCTATGAGTCATAGGCTATTAATCATGTATGACGCTGGGCGACCAGCCAATCACAGTAATGCCGCAACCAAGAAGGCTGCAGCATTACTGTGACTGTCAAATGCTGGGCGAGATATTGCTAGGCGAGTAGTGAAGTACTCGTTATGTTTTGAGTACCGTGAGTACTTCATTACTCACCGAGTACCGAATACTCGCGATTATACTCGCTCATCCCTAGAGGAGATGCATCAATGGCCATAATACGAATAGGACTAAGTAGCTTGTAGACACTAAACCCGGATGTGCGGGCAAAATGTTCATCAATAATATTCGCCACAGAACCACTATCCAAGAAAACCTCGATAGAAACTTCCCGATCCCCAGTGATTACTCTTGCGGGAAGTATACACTGGGACTCCATCATGGAGGATATACGTAGGCTCAGGCTGGGATTCTCCAAAACCCCTGAGCCTACCAGTTTTCTGCCAGCTCACCTTTTTTCAGAACCAAGGGAGTAGCATTAATAAAATGTCCCTTCTTGCCGCAGAAAAAACAGACCCATTTTTTTAATGGAAAAGGGGCGTTTTTTGTACTCATGTGATGTCCCAGAGATCTGCATTGGCCCTACAGAGGTCTCTGGGGTAACAATAGGTTATGCTGCCCCCTCCCACACAGATTTGGTCTCCTGGGACCACTGACGAAAACGGCAATCAATGCGGACTACTAGTACCATGGCCACCTCCAGAGAGACAGGAGTCTCATACATCACTAAAGCTTGCTTGATCCTCTCAGAAACCCCCTGCAAAAACTGACTTCTGAGAGCAGGGACGTTCCACTGTGTATCCACAGACTAGCTGCGAAATTCAGCACAATACTCCTCGGCCGGCCGATTCCCATGAATGATCGAAGAAATTTTGGACTCGGTCAAAGTCAGTTTATCTGGATCGTCAAAGATAAGGCCAAGTGCAAAAAAAAAACGTTTACAACGGGGAATCGGAGGGCAGAGAAAAAGCCCATGCTTGTGTGTCCCCACTCAACAAGGAGACCACTATACCCACACTTTGTGCCTTTCCCCCTGAAGAGAGAGGACGTAGACGGAAATACAGTTTGCAGGACTCACGAAATGAAGTGAACTTACTGCGATCACCTGAAAACCGCTGTGGAAGGGCCAATTTTGATTCAGATAACCTAAAAGAAGCCTCGGACTGCACCGCAGAAGATAACAAAGCTTGTTGCAGAACCTCCCCCTTTAAGCTCTGTAACCTGTATAGACAGAGCCTCCAACTGCCTAGTAAGAGAAGCTATGGAATCCATAGAAGATAAAGTTTTGAGCCGATTATAATGTCATGGGTATGTCACAGGAAAACAGGAGATGCGGAAACTGGGCTCCTGCACTGCCTCTAGGACTAAAGGAGGGCCCTATCTGTCCTTAAATTGGGGGTACCATTGAAGGTAGGGAGGCCCAAGTCACTGACCTTTCCCTATCTCCTGCTTAACCATGAGCTAAACCCCCAAACCCCACCCCAGGAGGTGTTGTGAACGTTCTGGAGACGACTTCTGAGCAGAGGCTCCCTCTGGTGGTTGCTGACTGTATTGAAGCTGTATTGAATGACAAGGCTTCCTCACCTTGAAGCGAGGACTGGTAATCAGGAGAGATGGACTGGGCTGATATAAGTGAGCTGCATTCCCATGATCCTCGCCGTTGATCAATTGTTGTTTCCTGGTTCATTTGGAAGTCAGCTGGTGTCTTGCCTTCGTCCGCTACTTTCAGATAAGTTATTTGCTGCTTGTTTCTATCGTGTTTACTATTTCCATTTTTTGTCTGCACTTTTGTGGGAAGTTAGCAGGGTTCCCTTCCAGGGGCCTGTGCTACTCTCTGTTTTTCAGTAGCCACTGCTTATTGTTCAATTGCTCTGTCCCTGCTATTTGAGTGGCTGCGGGTTAGCCGCTTTTTCACACCAGAGATCTGATTTAACGGGTGGCGAGATCGTGTGATCTCAGCATTTTTGAAATCAGAAGTGTTGGTAGTTTTTCTAGGGTTTTGCTGGGTTGCAGATAGTATTCTGTCCTGTCCTATCTAGGCAGTGTTTGGCCCCAGCGTTTGCTCACTCTATTTTCTGCCTGCGTTTGTATTTCGTCTTGTCTAACCGCCATTATATGTGTTGGGGCTACCTATTCCTTTGGGGCTCTACTCCGGGGCAGTTAGCTTTCCTGTTTCTATCTCTAGGTGTAGCCAGCTCTCTGGCTGTGCCGAGGCGTCTAGGTCACCGTAGGTAAGTCCCACGGCTGCTTCTAGTTGTGCGGTTAGTTTAGGGATCTGCAACCCATTAGTTCCCAACCTCTCTGGGTGTTCTGCTGCCTTGGCTGTTTTTTGCTCCTGTCCTCCTCAGCTACCAAATCATAACAAGGAGGTGTACAGCAAACCATATAATAAAATAAAAAAACAACAGGGGTTAAAGTAAACAACTGCACACTGTTAACTTAATAAACACTACAACATACGTGTGGGATAAACAGGGCTGCCACCTGGAATTTCAAGGCCCCATACTAGCAAAATTTTCAGGCCCCCTTGAGACTCCGCCCATGCTCCACCCTAGCTCCACCTCAACCTCTCGCACCTTCCACAGACCCACCGCTCACTCTTGGAAAATTCTGCCCATTGGAAACTGCATCAATCTAAAGAATGGGGAACTTTTATCCTCATTTTAAAATGCAGCGGTAGGTGAGATGTCTGACCGCGGCACAGTTCATGCTCTTTGGGGCTTCCAGAAAAAGCCAAGTGCAGCCATTGAGGGAACGAATGGATCACTGGTCGAATCGCACATGAGCTCCATTCTAATGGGGATAAAAGTTCCATATTCTGCTGATCAGTACAGATCCCAGAAGATAACCTCCACCAATCCTCAGGCCACGTTCAAACGTTCAGTATTTTACATCATTTATTTGTGTCAAAGAGGTTTTTTGTGGAGACCTTCCATGCTGCTGGGTTGTAGAAAGACGTCAGTCAGAGATAGCATTCAATAATATATTTTAGGTTTTATTATTCTACGCGTTTCAAGGAATATATATTATACAGATCAATTAACATTGCAAAGGATGGTAGAGGAAGGAACAAGAAGGTAGAAGGAGGAGTCAGTGAATAGACATGAATATTGTTATTAAATATAATGCAAAGAGGGAGAATCAAATGTTCCATCAAAGATGAATATGTCCATATTCAATGTCTTCCCTCTATCTCAGTCCCCACATCTTCATGTTACTCCATTCTTTAGTGAGGAACCATCTAAAAAAGGCCCATTTCTCTTTCCTCTTTTTAATATGTAAGGTGTCCATCATGTTGTTCACAATGAGGGAATGTGTACTCTTTATGAATGTTTGTATAAATAATGTATCTAATATGAGTGGGTTTGGCTTTTGTGGTGATTGGTGCAGACTTGGTCTCCACACTATATAAGCCAGCTCTTTGTGACTTTTTGTATACTGTATTTTTTGGATTATAAGACACACTTTTTTCCTCAAAATTTTTTGGGAAAATGGGGGTGCATCTTATAATGCGGATATACCTTACCAGCTGCGGTGGAGCCGAGTCCCAGGGTCACTGCTGGAGGAGACAAGAGTGGAGCGTTGCTGCAGGCCGCAGGTTGTGATAAGGGGGTGTTCCAATGTGCACCGCTGCGGGTGTTCGGTGGTGTAAGGGCTCTGTCGACATTTTGTGAAAGCCCAGAGCCCCCCGCACTTGCATGGTTTACTGTGCGGTGGATTCCAGGAAAATGGCTGTCGGGGCATGTGCAGATGGAGATCTCAGTATCGAGATCTCAGTATCAAAATCTCGGGAGATGAGGTCTCATTGATCCCATTTCCCGAGATCGCTATCTGCGCATGCCCCGGCAGCCATTTTCCCGGAGTCCACCGCACAGTAAACTATGTAGGTGCAGGGGTCTCTGGGGTTTCACAAAATGTGAGCAGAGCCCTAGCACCATCGAACATCTGCAGCGGCGCACATCGGGAACCCCCTCATCCCAGCCTGTGACCTGCAGCACCACCCCCTCTTGGCTCCTCCAGCAGCGACCCTGGGACCCTGCCTCACTGCAGCCACCACCCCAGAAAGCAATAAGACACATGGATTATAAGAAGCACCACCATTTTATTAAAAAAAGTTATTTTTCCTATTTTTTCCTTAAAATTTGAGGTGCGTCTTATAAACCGGTGCGTCTTATTATTCGAAAAATACAGTCAGGGCCGACGTCAGCACCCAGCATACCCGGGCAAGTGCTGGAGCCCTGAGCAGGCGGGGGGCCCACTCACCGTCGGGCACCCCGGCGCCCATCAGCGGAGGAGAGCGGTGCCAGCACTGCCACTGGCCCCCCCCACTTGCTCAGGGCCCCGGCAGCCTGCCCGGCACAATACTCACCTCTCCCCATGACTTCGCAATCCGCAGCTCCAGGCTCCCTCTGCAGGGCACCCGTGCTTCCTCTCACAGCAGCGCAGCTGAATGACGTATTCATTCAGCGGCCGGCTGTGGCAAAGAGAGTGAGATGTGTGTGTGTGTATCAGTGTGTGTGTGTGTGTGTGTAGTGCGGTGCTTTGTGTGTGTGTATGTGAGAGAGTGCTGCGGTGCTGTCTGTGTGTGTTGCTGTATGTGTGATGGTGGTGGGGGGAGGCAGTGATGGTGGTGAGGAGCCGGAGGCATTGATGATGTGGAGGTGATGATGATGGGGAGGCAATGATGATGATGGGGAGCCAATGATATTGATGGGGAGGAAATGATGATGATGGGGAGGCAATGATGATGATGATGGGGAGTCTTTCCACAGCACCCTTTACTGAGCCGTAACAGCGCAGAACGCAGCACAGTGCAGACGAGAGTTCCATATTTTGTATGGAGCATTATATGGGGACCAGTATCCTGTATGGAACATTATTTGGGGTCCAATATTCTTTATGGAGCATTATATTTGGCCCATAATACTGTATGGAGGACTGTACTGTCCAGTCTGTACTGTGCGCTGTGAGGATTTGGCGGTTTTTGAGCTATTGTAGAATTTACAATAGATATCACTCTTGTAGTGGAAGAAGTGAAGTGTTTGGCATTGTACTATACCTATATTTCTCTGCAGTATCTGTGCATCATGAATCGTGGTCTGTGTTAAAGGGACCCACTGAGACTCTTTCGCCGGGGCCCATAAAAACCTGGAGCCGGCCCTGAATACAGTACTTGATAAAGACCTGTTATAGGTCGAAACGTTGTATTTTTATGGCGGAATAAAAATCGTTTCTTTGAAATTCATCACCTGGGATTGAACGCTGTTATCTTTCTATTTGATGTCACTGATCTTCCAAGTAGGTTCCTTGGAGCTTGAATGGGCATCCACACTTAGTTAGTGCAGCCAGCCTTTCTCTTGTGTGCATGGAGGGGTTAAACATCAAAGAATTTAATCTCTATTGAAAATATAGAATCTTCCCCTTATTGAGATATAAGAGAACAAGTGATCTCCATACACAACACAATCCACTATATCAAGCAAGACCAATTAATACCACATACAAGTTAACAAAGAGCGCCACTCTATGACCAGACCACATGGTGACTGGATAATACAACATACAAGGGGCAAATACCACCACACCATGTACCAAAACACATATTACCACCACATGCAGACCAAATAATACCACACACAGTGAACAAATACTGTCACACCATTACCAGATCGCATATTACCACCACATAGTGACTGAATAAAACCGCATACAAGGGACAAATTCTGCCACACCATGACCAGACCACATATTACCACCACATAGTGACCGGACAATACCACATACAAGGGACAAATACCGCCACACCATCACCAGATCACATATTAGCATCACATAGTGACCAGATAATACCACATACAAGTGACAAATACCACATACAAGGACAAATACGCCACACCATGACCTGACCACATAATACCACCACAATATTGACTGGAGAATAGCACATACAATGGAAAAATACCGCCATGCCATGACAAGATCACAAAGTGACTGAATAATACAACATACAGGGGACAAATACCACAGGCCACAAACAGCTGATGATGGACAGGAGCGGTGGTGATAATACATGAAAATGCTTGAAGATGAGTATCAGACTTGGATTTGACGCACCTCTCCAGCGGTGACATAAAAAAAATGCTGGAATGGTTATGTATTTCCTGTGTTACTTGCAGCAAAATCTCCAGTATTTCCTAGTACCAGCTAAGTGAATGAGATTCCTGAAGTCTCATGCACATGTTGCTTAGCTTTGCCTTGCAGATTTGAAGCACTTTCTAATCTGCAGCATACCAATACTTTCAGGGTATGTTCCCACAGTCAGTAAACGCTGCGGGTTGGATGCTGCATACATCCACAGCTTCCAGATGTTACAGCTAGAGTTGAGCGATACTTTCCGATATCCAAAAGTATCGGAATCGGAATGGTATCGCCGATACCCCAAAAATATCGGCGATACCCGATACCGATATCGGAAATCCAATGTAAGTCTATGGGAACAAAATATCGGAATTAAAAAAAAACCATTCTTGCCTTGTTGGTTAATTGTACATGAAGGAAAACAACAAAGAGTAATGTAGAATGTATTGGGGGAGGTTGAGGAGACATTAAAGGCATAGATGTTTAACCCAATCCAATGGAATAGCATTAATATTTTTTTTTTAAAGATGTTCGGATTGACGAAGAAATTGACAATGTTGTTAACCTTTTTTCTATTTTGGCAAATATGTATGTTTCACAACTTCCATGCTCTTCACCTTTTTAACTTTTGCCACACTTTCTCCTTCATAATCTTCAGCAGCATCATCTTTTTCATCAAATTATTCTTCATCTTCACCTTCTTTATCTTCTTTTTAAACTTATTCCTATTCATCTTTTTGTTAACATTACTCATATTGTTATTATTAAACTATTATTCTTCTTCATCTTCTTCCTCTTCATCTTCTTCATCATATTCTTATTTGTGACAGAGATTCCTGTACTTGTAATCTTTAAAAGTATGAATATTTCATTCTTGCGTTCTTGCTGTCACAAAAGATTTAAATTACAACAGTATTTGTCCGTGTTCAGTTTAGCCTGCAGCAGCAGGCATTTTCCAGGGGCACCACGAGGAGGAACGGACTCACCCCCATACACTGCTTAGTCTTCTTCTGCTTATAATTTAGAGCATATATTTAGCTCTTCATTTTGGTCTTATACTTCATGTTCTGCTTTTTGATCTTCTGCTTATTGTTCTTCTGTCTCTTGTTCTGTATCTTGTAGTTTATCTTAACCTTCTTTGTCCTGTTGGTGATCTTCTGGGTAATCTTTTATTTCTTCTTTGTGATGGTGTTCAGGCTGGTTGGCTTGATGCTCGTCGTCCTTGTGGTCGTCATCTTCTTCGGGGTGGTCATCAGGGTCGTCGTCTTCATTGTTGGAGAAGATCCCGAGTGATTACCCAAAAAAACATTTCAAAAATCTTCAATTTGTAAATGTAGCTGAAGGTACAAGAAGGCTGACTAACTTCCGCGAACCAGCTGACGTTACTGGAACGCGGACGGGTATCAGATGGTACAAGAGACAATGGAAGTAACGAGGACCAGCTGACTGTGCTGGAACCCGGAGGGGCAGCAGAAGGAAAAGAGCCAATGGCACAACCGAGGACCAGCTGACGTTACTGGGACACGGTTACTAAGCAGGAGGTACCTGTGCTCCAAAGCACTACCAAGGACCAGCAGACGTTGCTGGAACTCGGATACCGAGATGGAGGCACCTAGGCCAAAGGCACTGCGGAGGACCAGTTGACGGTACTGGAACTCGGACGGGTAGCAGAAGGTACAAGAGCCAATGCAAGTAACGAGGACCAGCTGACTGTGCTGGAACCCGGAGGGGCAGCAGAAGGAAAAGAGCCAATGGCACAACCGAGGACCAGCTGACGTTATTGGAACCCGGACGGGTACCAGAAGGCACCCATGAAAATGTAAGTTGACAGGCCGCAAGCCGTCCGCAGTTACAGAATCACACAGTCCTACAGTGGGTGCTTGTTCTATTGTCACAACAGAAACAGTCTTTATTTACATATCCCACAGCACACATAGGAATGACCTAAACTGCAGGCACCATAGAGTCGGCTAACCAGAATGCAACACGACAAAACAACTTATTGGAGGCTTATTGACGTTGACACTGCCAGGAAACAGCTGTCGTGCTGTAACCAGGCTGGGCAGGAGTCAGTAGCCGTGCCAAGTACTTCCGAGCAACAACTGGCGGTGTTGGAGCCCAGGGATGAGAAGAGAACAGGGTGGAGGTAGCAGGACTTTTTGCCGTACACACAGCAGGGGAACAGCTGACATTACTGAACCCCAGTAACACAGGAGCAAGTGTTGACTGTGCTAACAGCACTTCCAGGCAACAACTGGCGGTGTTGGAGCCCAGGGTCAAGGAGGATGTTTAAATACTAGATCAAGTATTTTCCTTGTTACCTGTCAATTTTAAATGTCTATACTTCAAACAAGAGAAAGATAACCTTTACTACCATAAGATGATGATTTCATTTAAAATAATATCTAGATAAATAAAGAATTGACAAACATAAACACATACATTAACATGTTGAACAGCAATGCAAACCACAAAATAAATTAGTTAAGGAATCTGCTATACGGTTGTACATAAAAGCATACAAGTACATATCTGAATCCATTAATGATGGATAAGTAACAGTATGTACACCATTTTTATTGTATAGACAATGAATGTCTGACTTCAAAACATCATCAGCATTACAAGTTATCAGTGACATTAATAAAATGTTACATTTGCTGAATAATGTCACTAAACAGTTTATAAAAATTAGACAATTACCATCAGGTAATACTCATAATATGTGCCAATAATCATTTTTCTTAACAAACAAACCTTTAAAAAGTGCATAGTGCATAGTGAAAATTGCTATTTATGCCTGACTGTGGACTTGCAAGCATGACAACGGATAGATAAGGTATATATAGATGAGACTGCATAGCCACAGATGGTGAATGGCGATGTAATACTGTACCACAATAAAGTGTGCGTCACTACTACCTAATTTTTTTTTTACATAGCTTTATAAACAGGGTTCGTGCATGTATGCTTGCGCCTTTGTTTGGACGCACAGACTGCTTTCCTGCTGTGACGCGTTGGGTAGTGAACAGTTGTGTGCAGTGTTCACTGCAGTCTCTGCAGAATAAGCACACTTAGGCCTTATAACTTTTCAGACTTTCTTTATCAATCTACCAAGATGAAGAAGGCAGGGAGTAAGGCACGTGGTCGTGGACGTGGAGTTTCAGCAGGGAGAGGACGTGGGGATTCTGTGGCTGCTGCCGCCCCCAGTGACACAGCATCCACCAGTTTTCCCCATGAACGTTCCTTTATGCGCACTTTTGTAGGAGGTCGGCGTAACCCCCTGCTGCGGGAAGAACAAATTGAAGCCGTTGTTGGTTGGATGTCAGCCAATTCATCGACTTCAATTGCTTCCACCTCCTCTCAGGACCACAGCACTGTTGAGCAACCATCTGTCTCTTCACCGCCTGCTAAATTGCCCAGGCAGTCAGACATTTCTGTACAGGAGCCAGCTGAGTCTCTGCTTCTGTTCTCAGAATCTGTTGGCTTGCAAACAGGGGCCCAGCCAAGCAGCATTATGGAATGTGAAGAAGAAGGAGTATGCAGTGATGCGCAACAGCTGTGTCTCTCTGAAGCTGAAGAGGCGGGTGAGACAGTGCCGATGGTCAGACACACGCAGAACGCATCTGATGATGATGAGACTCAGGTGCCAGTTTATGTTGAGCATGGTGCTGGCCAGACCACCCAACAGCAGCAGGTGTTGGAAGAGGGTAGTGGAGATGATGAGGTCCAAGACCCAACATGGCGTGAGGAGCAGGAAGGTGGTGGGAGCAGCTCAGAGGAATAATAATAATATTTATTTATATAGCGCCATCATATTCCGCAGCGCTTTACAGTTTAGCAGATTCAGAACAGAAGTCATAAGTAACAACGTTAACAATACAATAATTAAAGCAAAATAAGTCGCCCCTGCTCGTGACAGCTTACAATCTACAATGAGGTGGGGGAGATACAAAGTATAGGTGTTTATATACAATGGTGCATTTACAATGATGGTCCAGCCATCTTAAGGGAGTGACGGATGGAGATAGTGAATGGGCTAGGGTGCTCTAAGAGTCTCATTGTAGTGCTGAACAGCCAGATCAGGACAGGAAAAATAGGAGATTGGGGACAATGATGAGTGTAGGGAATCTGAAAGTGTCTGAGGGTTAATGGCTTTTAGATATCTGAATGTGTGGTAGGTAGTAGTGGCTGGGGTGGTGGAGGATTTGTGAGCCTGAAGGAGAGAATGTTGTGGTCAGACAGTGGAAGCGGTGAGTTATTTAGGTGGGAGATTGAACAGAGGCGGACAAAGACCAGGTCAAGGGTGTTAGCATCCTTGTGTGTCTCAGAGGTTGAAAGCTGTGAGAGGCCTAGAGAAGTGGTTAGTGATAGAAGGAAGATAGAGGAAGACATTGCCCCAACGGTACAAACAGGATGGAGAGTTAGGCTGCAGACTCGGTTGCCTGTAGCCTCCAGTTTGCCACCTGTTCGGAGCAGTTGTCTTCCAAAAGTCAAAACGTGCGCTCCCAGGACTTGCACTGCGTGGTCCTTTTTGGTCACACTTGTAGATGATATTTGCTATGTCAAATGCTAGCTGTGAAAGTAAAAAGAGGTAAAAGTGTCATTAACCTCAATACCACTAATATGTGGAAACATGTGCGGACAAAGCACGTAGTTGAGTTACAAAGACACACTGGAGATGTAGGCCAACCTACAGCAGCACCTACATCTTAAGGTCGTGTTGAAGCCTCTTCATCAAGCTCACACACAGCTGGTTCTGCTTCCTCACAGTATCGCCATGGAAGAACCTCGGTCACTGTTGTCCAGAGACAAAGTGTTATTTCACCCACAGCAGCAAGTTCCCTGTCATCCTCACACTCCAAGGCCACAAAACAGCCATCGGTAGCACAGGAATGGGATAAAAGACGGCCATACTCGGCAAACCATCCAAGAGCACAGGCTCTGAATGCTGGCATTGCAAAACTCGTGTCCCTTGAAATGCTGTCATTCAGGCTGGTGGAGACTGACACTTTCCGTAACTTAATATCATTGTCAGTCCCACAATACAATGTGCCAAGCACATTTCATTTCAGCAGGCAAGCCATCCCTGGTCAGCAAAAGCATGTTGATGGAAAAATTAAACATGCGCTAGTAAACGCCATCAGTAGCAAGGTCCACCTGACCACCGATGCGTGGAACAGTACCCATTATTATGATCTGCTACAAGCACTAAGGAAAGAAGGGAATTCTGTCCCTACAATAGAACTAAGCTGAATCCCTACGATGTAACGGGGAACCTGATCCTGCGACCAGACCCGCTAAAGTCCTCAGCTAGTCTGAACGAAGACCTATAGTTGCGAGGGAGGAATCCCTACAAGATCTAGGGACTGGGAGAAAAGGTGGACACCTCCTAACAGAAATTGTAGCAGTGATAATTAAACAGAAAGCAAAATACTTAGAGATCCTAACATCAAGCAAAACTGACTGAGTAAGGCACCTAAGCACCCGGCTAGCTTAAGAGTAGATAATACAATGAAGTCCAGCAAAGCCAGAAGGGCGGATCCAGACTAAATAGGGAAAAAAGGTAATGTGACAAGCAAACTGAAACAAAACCTAACAAGAGGGTTCTAACACCCATGGCCAGGGACGATACCTTTCCCTCACTGCCCATTAGGTCAATGTTGGTGAGCCGGGTACTGTTCTTGCGTTTGGCGCTGTACATGTTCTGCCAACTCCAAGGATTGCAGGAATCAAGTCTGTACACATTGACTCCTCCTCCTACTCCAGTTCCTCAGAATCATCGCTGCAGGACCCGTCACGGTCTACCTCCACATGGACCCGTGAACACTAATCTGTTGCGACCGATATGAGCACAGCCGTGGCCAAACGTCAACAGGCCGTCCTGAAATTAATTTCCATGGGGAATGGAAGCCACACAGCGCAGGAGCTCTGGAATGCCATCAAGCAGGAGAGCGACGTGTGGTTTTTGTCAGCGAATCTCCAGCCAGGCTTGGTAGTGTGTGACAATGGCCGAAATCTGGTGGCAGCTCTGGGCCTTGGCAACCTCACTCACATACCATGTCTGGCACATGTGCTCAACTTGGTCGTGCAGAGTTTTTTGAGGGACTATCCGGATCTTGATGCACTGCTGCACAAGGTCCGCCTACAGTGCGCTCCCTTGCGACGTTCCAGCATGGCCAGATCGCTGATTGCAGCTCTGCAACGCTGATTTTGCCTTCCTGAACATCGCATCATATGTCATGTACCCACCAGCTGTAATTACACGTTACATATGTTGGAGCGGTTGTGTGAGCAGCAGCCAACAGTAATGGAGTATCAGCTGCATCAGGCGCAATCAACTCGCAATTTGCGCCGTTCACACTTCACCAGTACTGAGTGTGCCTCTATAATAATAATAATAATCTTTATTTATATAGCGCCAACATATTCCGCAGCGCTTTACAGTTTAACAGTTTCAGAACACAAGTCATAAGTAACAACGTTAACAATACAATAATTAAAGCAATATAAGCCGCCCCTGCTCGTGAGAGCTTACAATATAAAATGAGGTGGGGGATATACAAAGTACAGGTGTTTATATACAATGGTGTATTTACAATGATGGTCCAGCCATTTTGAGTGAGTGATGGATGGATGGAGATAGTGAATGGGCTACACACACAGACTTACACATAGAATGACTTTGATTAGTGAATGTGATAGGCCGCTGTGAACAAATGTTTTTTGAGTGAGCGCCTGAAACCATGCTAATTGCGGATAGTCCTAATTTCTTGGGGTAGAGCATTCCAGAGGATTGGCGCAGCACGGGAGAAGTCTTGGAGTCGGGAGTGGGAGGTACGGATTAGTGCAGAGGTTAGTCGAAGGTCGTTTGCAGAGCGCAGCAGTCGGTTAGGCCGATAGATAGAAATGAGGGAGGAGATGTAGGGGGGTGCTGCACTGTGGAGAGCTTTGTGGGTGAGAACCAGTACTTTGAATCGGATACTATAATGAATGGGCAGACAGTATAAGGACTGGCGAAGGACTCTATGAAGGACATCTGCCACGTTTTGCGTGCGTTTGATGAGTCAACGCAGATGGCGAGTGCAGATGATGCACTAGTCAGCCTGACTGTCCCCCTTATCTGCTTGCTTAAAAAAACACTGCAAGCACTAATGGATGAGGTTTGGGAAGAGGTGGAGGATGAGGAGTCACAAATTCCATCACCTTCTGGACAGTCAGCGCAATGTGGTTCCTCACAAAGGGCTGGGCAGGGCTCACTTTGTGAGGAGGAGTCAATGGAGGAGGAAGACATCGCTCCAGAGGGAGGTACACAACGCTGTAGTCAGTATGTATAGCGAGGGTGGGGTGATGCAGAGCAGGCAGAGATGACGCCTCTTGCAGGGGACAGCGTTTCTTGGCCAGTTGGGAGTCTGCAGCACATGGTTGATTTCATGCTGCAGTGCCTGAGAAACGACCGCCGCATCGCCCACATTCTCACCACGTCTGATTATTGGGTGTCCACCCTCCTAGACCCTCGCTACCAGTACAAGTTACAAAGCCTCATCACACCGTTGAACCGTGAGCGTAAAATGCGGGAGTACCAACACACACTGGTGCAATACATAATGTTCTCCATTCCAGCTGAGAGCACTGCTGCTGCTACTGCTTTACAAAGCAGCTGTGTGCGTCGAGGCAGTGGAGACAGCTCTGCAACAAGAGGGAGCACAAGCAGCGCCTCTGCACAGGGCAAGATGTTATGATTTGGTAGCTGAGGAGAGCAGGCAAAAAAGGCAATACACCAGAGAGGTTGGAATCTATGGGATTGCAGTACCCTGAATAACCACCACAACTAAAGGCAGCCGTGGAGCGTACCTACGTTGGTCCTAGACGCCTCGTCACAGCCTGAGAAGCTAACTACACCTAAAGATAGAAAGAGGAAAGCTATCTGGCCCGGAGCAGATCCACAAAGAACATAGAAAGCCCCCAAACATGTAATGGCGGTTAGACAAGAAGAAATACTGACACAGACACAAAATAGTATGATCAAACGTTGGTGCCCAAACTTCCTAAATAGAAAAGGATAGGAAGGGCACTTACTGCAATCGAAAAAAACACTGAAAAGTAACAACTATACTAATTACAAAAACAGCTGACATCACACGACCTCTACCACCTAAATTAGTTCTCTGGTGTAACAAAAAATAAACAGCAGCCACTGAAAAACTGGAAAAGGCAAATGAACAAACAACAGTGGCTGAACTAAACTGAGAGGAGCACGAGCCCCCAAGGGGACCCGGCAGACCCCCACAGAAGTGCATTACAAAATGCAAAAAACAAGCACAAAAAAATAAAATAAGACAATGTCTTATCTGTTAGCAAAACATGCAGGCACGAAACAGCAAGCTACAAAGTGTACAGAAATCAAAGATGAGACCAGAACAATTGATCACCGGCAACCGAGATGGGAGGGAAACTCCCTTATATAAGACCAGTCACTAACAATGGATCTCCAATCTTCACAATCTTCATTGGATAGTTCTGTACTGTTTGTAACCACCAGAGGGAGATTGTTCTCAGAATTCATTTTTAGCACATTCACAACAGCAAGACCAGTATGTTACAAATGTGGCTAAGTTTTGTGGCAGCGCCACCAATGTCTACACCATCCGAGACGGCTCCAGTCAGCAGGAGGCAACGTTTCCGTAAGATGGTGACAGACTACATGTCTTGCCCTCTCAGTGTATTCCCAGATGGCTCTTCCCCATTCAAGTTTTGGGTCTGTAAGCTGGATACATGGCCATAGCTTAGCCAGTATGCATTGGAGGTGCTGGCTTGCCCTGCTGCCAGTGTATTATCGGAGCGCTTCTTTAGTGATGCAGGTGGTGTACTAACAGACCGTCGCATGCGACTATCCTCCGATAATGTAGACCGGATTCATTTTCTGAAAATGAACAAGTCATGGACCTGGCCTGAATTTGACTGGCCGGTTTCAGATTACATAACTGGTTGGCAACGTTATCCATGTCTCCTGTTATGTTCATCTTTCTACCACCTGAACTCTACTCCCTGGGCTACAACACTGCCAGTTGCTGCTCAGAAGTGTCGTGTCCACAGACCAATACACAAGCTATAGTGTTAGTGTGGTTCAGTAACGCCTGCTGTTCCCCTGCTGTGTGTCTGGCGAAAATTAATGCTGCTAACTCCAAATTAAACTTCAAACATCTCATACTAGGCCTCTGCCTACACCCTCCTTGACCCTGTGTTTCAACACCGCCAGTTGCTGGTCACAAGTGTTGGATGCACAGCTCAAAACAATCGCTGATGTGTTTGTGGGGTTCAATAACGCCTGCTGTTCCCCTGCTGTTTGTCCGGCAAAAATTAATGCTAGCTAGATACACATGTTGAATAAAACATTACATGTTAAAGTGGCTACTGCTACACATAGATAAGAGGCTACACCCTTAGTTCTAAGCTGTAAACAAGTGAAACGTCACCTTTAAAACCATAAAATTATTAGTGTTTGTCACAAATCTGTAACAAAATAATTGTGACCTATTACTGCAATGAGAAAAATGTCAAGGATGAGACAGTGAGACACGCTCAGCAGAGTACAAGCAGTGGTGGTTGAAGAAATAACTGGAGCGGGATCTGCACTCCAATAATGAAAACCTCAGATTACAGTGAAAACTGCACACAACTGTTCAGTATCTGTGAAAGGCCCGTTTGTGTACTTCTATATTGTTTGCAACCAATGTATTGGATAATGATGGAAGCACGTCACACTAATACATTTGATTATTTGAAATATAATGTAGCAGCAACAATTAGAGAAAAATGTCAAGGATGAGACAGTGAGACACGCTCAGCAGAGTACAAGCAGCGGTGGTTGAAGAAATAACTGGAGCGGGATCTGCACTCCAATAATGAAAACCTCAGATTACAGTGAAAACTGCACACAACTGTTCAGTATCTGTGAAAGGCCCGTTTGTGTACTTCTATATTGTTTGCAACCAATGTATTGGATAATGATGGAAGCATGTCAAACTAATAGATTTGATTATTTTGAAATATAATGTAGCAGCAACAATTAGAGAAAAATGTCAAGGATGAGACAGTGAGACACGCTCAGCAGAGTACAAGCAGCGGTGGTTGAAGAAATAACTGGAGCGGGATCTGCACTCCAATAATGAAAACCTCAGATTACAGTGAAAACTGCACACAACTGTTCAGTATCTGTGAAAGGCCCATTTGTGTACTTCTATATTGTTTGCAACCAATGTATTGGATAATGATGGAAGCACGTCACACTAATAGATTTGATTATTTTGAAATATAATGTAGCAGCAACAATTAGAGAAAAATGTCAAAGATGAGACAGTGAGACACGCTCAGCAGAGTACAAGCAGCGGTGGTTGAAGAAATAACTGGAGCGGGATCTGCACTCCAATAATGAAAACCTCAGATTACAGTGAAAACTGCACACAACTGTTCAGTATCTGTGAAAGGCCCGTTTGTGTACTTCTATATTGTTTGCAACCAAGGTATTGGATAATGATGGAAGCACGTCACACTAATAGATTTGATTATTTTGAAATATAATGTAGTGTCTCGACCACGCACCACAATTGTGGGTTACCAGGGCAATGGGGTACTCAGAGCCGAGCCCATGGAAGTCTATGGGGATGTCACAGGTAGCGGTGGCTCGGTCTGTGGCCCTGGCGGTCAGGCGTATGTTGGGGGGAATATTTACAGGGGATAGATTTATATACAGTTCGTGACGCCACCTGTAGTCTCTGGTAATTTGCACCAGCGCTGCTGTAGATCTCTGAGGGGATGGTGAGGCAGCTAGATGTCGGGTCCCCTACAGGTGGGACTCTTCCCTCAGGTCGATGGTTATGATGGGGTAGTGCAGGAATGCAATCAAATAACACAGTCTCACACATCAGCGTCTTTCCATACCTTTACTTCAAGTTGTTCAGGCAGGTCCCAGGGAGGCTGATGGGGTTGATGGAGGATGAGCTTTGAGGCAACGGCTAAGCAAGTTAGGGGCCTCCTTTACTTTCCAATGATGAAGAGTCCAACCAGCGTAAAGCGTAGTTCCCTCTATAACTCCAGCTATTCCAAAGCTGTGCTGCCCGGTCAGTTTTGTGGTTGGAGCCTTCTTCTGAGAGAGCTGAGTTCCAATTCCTGTCGTGCACTGACTCAAGGTTCTCACTCTCCCTGACCCCAGTTACGTACTGACTCTTCAGGGGCTGCTTTCCGTTACCTAAGGTCCGGTAAGCCTCTGGGTTTCCTACCACCATGCATGAAGCTATGGTGATGCTTCGGTCTCCAGTGACCGGTAACAATGTGCAGGTATTCTATACCGATGGCACTTTTCTGTT
Source organism: Oophaga sylvatica (assembly GCA_033576555.1). Taxonomy (NCBI): domain Eukaryota; kingdom Metazoa; phylum Chordata; class Amphibia; order Anura; family Dendrobatidae; genus Oophaga; species Oophaga sylvatica. The sequence goes on from JARQOD010000004.1 coordinate 312,837,367, forward strand.
CTCTTCCACTATGCCCTTCGATTTGCTCAGACTCTCAACAGATGTCTCAGTCCGTCCTCTAGTGGGGCACAGCTCTGACCAGGCTGAGGTGAACTGGCTCACCTTTACTGGACTCCACTTTCTGAACTGCACAAAGACTGCACTTCCTAACTCTTTCGAGTCACTGACTGAACTGAACTCAGACTACTCAGCACTCCCCTCCACACCCCTGCTGGGTGTGTCCGAAGTGTACGTGATATCATGGAGAGCCCTTAACCGTTACCTCTCCACTCATCCTCCTGGTATTGTGTACCAGGGCTACACATTCCCCCATGGTAAACGACAGCACTCCCGGGCTGTGAAATACAAGAGACATTTTTGTTTATGCATTAAACATCAACATTAAACATTAATTCGTCCCATCCGGGAGGTAAGGATGTCTTGAACGTTGCTAACAACACATTGAATATAGAAAAAATACGAAATATTAAATAAACATGTTCATAAATAAACGACAATATTCTTGTGAAGGACCCGCACCAAACCTTCAACGTGGGTCCTGGGTGGGCTGCAGGACATCCGAATGCAGACCTCACTCAGTGCCTCACCACACGGGTTTTATGTTCAGAGGTAAGTCAAGGCTTCGTGTGAAACCATTATAAGGCACCTTAGTGCAACTATTTACAAGATAAGTTCTGGGCTGGCACAGTCCTCAGCCTCTGAGTCCATTATAAGACACAATAAGGAAAAGACACATATATATATACTTTTTACAATATTCACATTAATTTGTTATAATTACTGCTGGTATCGAATGGGTATCTTCCCTTTTGTGATTCGCTCTGATCTACGTGGAGTAGCTTCAGGTATATTAAGTTGTGATCTGTCTGCACTACGTAACGGCAAACTATAGAACTGCCTCAATCTTTCTATGGATCTGGCAAGCGTACTGATGGCTGGGCGGTGTGAGTCAGCTTCACCAGGGGATCCCATAGTATGGGGCGCTGCTTCAGATGATCCTTCTTGAGATTCCGTAGGTTGAGGTGTTGCTGGAATGGGTAACTCCTGAACTGGCTCAACTGGTACCACGGGCATAACTGGAGGTAGAACTTCCTCTGGTGGCTGATAAAACTGCAATACTGGAATTATTACAGCATCTCCCAGTCTGGGCCAATCCGCAGGAAAATCTCCCAGATCCGTGTGTATGACCTCTTCCTTCCTTTCTTCTTGATTGATGACAGGGTTCTTTTCACAACGCTTTAAGGGTTCTGTACACAATTTCAAATGGTCTCTGGACACAGTGGTTATTGTTCTTCCTCCGTCCTTACTAATGATACAAACTTTTCTGTTGTCATATTTAGAATCTTGTACGACGTAGGGTTCTTGCTCCCACTGGTTATCCAATTTGTGCATTTTCCTTTTTCTTTTTAATACCACTTCTCCAGGCATCAAAGGCTTGGCAGGAGCATTTCTGTTGTAAATATCTTCCTGTTTCTCCCGTGCCTTGTTGAGACTTTCCTCCACACAGATTTGCACTCTTCTGTACTGCTCTTGCCGATTTGTGTCCCAGTTTTCAACGGCGTCGTCTGCCTCCGGTTCTACTACTCCAAGTTCTAAATCCATTGGTAGTCTTCCGGGCCTTGCTCTCATAAGATAGGCTGGAGTGCAGTTAGTAGAACTTACAGGTATATGGTTATACAAATCAACCAAATCAGGTAGTAAGTCCGGCCATCGATTTCTGTCTTCCAACGGTATGGATCTCAACAAGTCAAGGACAATATGGTTCATTTTTTCACAAAGACCGTTGGTTTGAGGGTGGTATGGCGTTGTTCTAATTTTCTTGCACCCGTACATGTGACAGAATTCCTTGAATAAATCAGCTTCGAAAGCAGGTCCTTGATCGGTTAATACTTGCTCCGGATACCCATGCGGTCTGCAGAAACTTGCTTGAAAGGTTTTCGCGGCCGTCACTGCGGTCTGATCCTTAACTGGAACAACCACCAGAAATCTGGAGTAATGGTCCACCATGGTCAGGGGTATGAGTATCCAGATCTACTTGGCGACAGTTTGACGTGGTCCAGGGCCACAATCTCCAGGGGCGAGTCGTCCGGATAGGTTGCAGGGGTGCCTTCTGACTACCGTAGTCCTTTCTTCTGAGACCACAGGGTCCACAGTTCCGACACCACCTCTCGATGGAGCTGCGCATCCCTACCCAGTAGAACCGGCATCTCAACAGGGTCTCCAGCTTTCTCCAGCCAAAGTGTCCTGCTTGATCGTGGTATGCTTCCAACACCATTGGGACGTCTGCCTTGGGGACCACGATTTGCCAGACCATCTCATGGGTTCTGGGGTTGACGTATCTCCTGCACAACTTCTCACGGTATAGGAACAACCTGCTTTTCTCGTTCCACAGGAGCTTGGCTGACATAGGTGCATCCTTTTCCAAAGAGGAGCCTTCCTGTCTTAACAACTCCTTGATGCGGCTGACCACTGGATCACTGTCCTGAGTCTCTTTCCAGCTGTGATGGGTAAAGGATTTAATGTTGCACCATACTGCTTTCTGTTGACTCGATGCTCGTGGACTACCCCATTTCGATGGAACGCAGGTAGCTCAATTTCTTCCAGGTCGTCCGATTCTTCTTCCGTATCAGAGTCATGCGGCATTCGAGACAATGCGTCAGCATTAGCATTCTTTCGACCTGCCCGGTACTTGATAGTAAACTGGTAATTGGACAACCGAGCCATCCATCGCTGCTCCATGGCACCCAGCTTGGCAGTTTCCAGGTGCGTTAAGGGTTGTTATCTGTAAACGCAGTGAACTGATTGAGGCCAGATAATGCTTAAATCTTTCAGTAATGGCCCAGACCAGCGCCAGAAACTCCAGCTTGAAGCTGCTATAATTTTCCGGATTCCTTTCAGTTGGCCTGAGTTTTCTGCTGGCATATGCGATGACTTTTTCTTGGCCATTCTGCTTCTGACTGAGAACTGCTCCCAACCCTTCATTACTGGCGTCGGTGTACAACAGGAACGGTTGGCTGTAATCAGGATAGGTTAAGATCTCATCACCTGTAAGGATCTCTTTCATCTTTTGGAATGCTTCAGCCTGTTCTTTACCCCAATTAAAGGGAGGGTTTCTGCTCTTTAAGGATTGTCCTACCAGGAGGTCCTGTAAAGGAGCTGCCTTCTTCGTGTAATCTTTCACGAACCTTCTGTAGTAACCCGTTAGTCCCAGGAACTGTCGCACTTCCTTAAGGTTCTTCGGCTCCGGCCACTTCTGGATGGCAGTGACTTTCTCTGGGTCCGGCGCTACTCCTTCCGAACTGACGATGTGCCCCAAGTATTGTACCTTCTGTTTGAGTAGATGGCATTTTGAGGGTTTTAATTTCATCCCGTACCTGGACAGGGACTCAAACACTTCTGCCAGGTGTTTCAGATGGTCCTCATATGTCTTGGAATACACGATAACGTCGTCTAGGTATAGCAGCACGGTTTCAAAATTGAGATGTCCCAGACAATTTTCCATCACTCTCTGAAATGTTCCTGGGGCACTGCTGAGCCCAAACGGCATTCTGTCGAACTCACAGAGCCCCATTGGGGTGGTGAAAGCCGTTTTCTCACGATCCTCCTCAGCCACAGCCACTTGCCAGTAACCACTAGTCAGATCAAGGGTAGAAAAGTAGTTAGCCGTTTTCAGAGCAGCTAATGATTCCTCTATCGTGGTAACGGGTATGCATCCTTGTGTGTTATGCGGTTCACCTGCCTGTAATCCACACACATTCTCATACTACCATCTTTCTTTTTAACCAGAACTAGAGGGGCTGCCCAGGGGCTACAACTATCCCTTATCACCCCGGCTTTCTTCATATCATTCAACATTTCTTTAGCCTTCTGATAATGAGCTGGAGGTATGGGCCTATACCGCTCTTTGATGGGAGGATGACTGCCTGTAGGGATATGATGTTGTACTCCCTTAATTATCCCAAAATCAAGTGGATTCTTGCTAAACACTTGGGCGTACTCTTGCACCACCCGTAATACCCCTTGCTTCTGGTGAGCGGGAGTGGTGTCCGTCCCAACATGGAGTTGCTGACACCATTCCGCCACCTGAGTTGCTGGGTCATTGTCCTCCGCTATTTGACAGGAGTCTAAGGACTCAGCCGGGAGAATAGAATTATTATCAACAGCATGTAGTTTAGCAATGGTTGCGTAACGGGGTAAGTTTACCTCATCATCTCCCCAATTGAGAAGCCGTACCGGTACTCTTCCATTCACCACTTCTACTACTCCTCTAGCAGTCATAAGTGTAGGTCTATGTTCTGAATGGTGGGGTTCTACTACAGCTTGGTAATTCTGTCCTCTCAGACCTATGGCTGCCCTGCACCAAATGATCATTTCACTCATTGGGGGTATCACAATAGGATCCGAGTCAGTGACCCGTACATTACCAATTTCGCCGTCTGTAAGCTTCGCTTGCTGCTGACACACCAGGGCCCGGATCTCTCTTTGGATTACTCCTCTCTGCCTTGGTCGGGCAATCTCAGCGAGCTGTTGGAGCAAGAACACAACTTCTCCCAAACAATTACCGATAATGTTAGTACCCAAAATTATATTTAAACCGTTCTCCTCATTTACAGTCTTTACTACCAGAAGCCCCTGGTCTTTCAACTCCTCTCTGCCCACCTTTACATCTACACATTTTGTCCCAAGTACTTCTACAGGAAGACCATTAGAAGCATACACGGTAAAGTCAGAGCTCGGGGGTTTAAGACTGTCCATTGACCAGTACTTAGTATAGAGGGCATCAGGAATTAGGGTCACCTGGGACCCAGTGTCTAACAATGCCGGAACTGCAATACCATCTAAGATGATAGACAGGTAGGGTCGCCCACCCACATACCTGCGGTTCCAGTCTAGGGGGCCTGACGGGTATTCTCCTGGGTGTTGGCCCTCGGACCCAGGTTCTGCCCGTTTAAAGGACACTGTGGAGACAGATGACCTTTCCGGTTGCATCGGTAACAGATGATCTCTCGACGAGGAGGGTGTTGATCAGAGGTCGCTCCTGGGGGTGGCGTTGTCCTCCTCCGGGGGGGCGACGTCTTCTTTCTTCTCCGGTGCATCCACGGGACGTCTTCTGGGCAGTCTGCTAACAAGATCTTCCCTTCTTCCTCTTTCCGCAGTTGCAGGGCACTCATTACAGCAGCCAGATTTTTAGTCAGCTGGCGCACCTCTGAGCGCAGACAATCCAATTCACTAGGAGGGGTCACCTGCGCTTTGGCTTCGGCCACTAACGGGGAAAAGGGGTTTACTGCCGGTTCCAGAGTGACTTCAGCCTGATGATGTTGGGTTGCCACCTCAAGTTTGCCCAGGGGCCGCAGCCCTTTTATTGCCATGTCTTTTAGGGCATCAAAGGTAGCATCCGGATGATCTAAGGACCACCAGTTTACAGTTCTGCGTTCCTCTTGGGATCTCAATCCCTGTATAAATTGTTCTTTCAGCATTTTATTCTCATCAATAGCATTTAAATTATTAACCTGCTTAAGAGCTCTCAGGGCTCCTTGTAGTCGGCAAGCGTAGTCCCGGATGCTGTCACCTGGCTGTTGTGAACAGTGATAGAAGGCCATCCGGAGATCCGTTTCTGTGCGGTCTTCAAATATGGCATGCAGCTTAAGGAAGATCGCAGGTACCGACTCCTGATCAACGGTATCCCAAGTCTCCACTTCCCTCTCAGCAGCGCCAGTTAGCTGCCCTATTAGCACAGCAGCTTTTTGTCTCTCAGGCATGGAGTACATTTCTAGGATGCTGCATAACTTCCGCTTGAAGCCTGCTAATGTGCCTGGCTCACCGCTGTACTGGGGAAGCCATTTCGCCCCAGGCATATATGGGAGCGTTAGTGGCATGATCGGGACTACCGGACTGGGTGCAGGGCCTGCGCCCCCATCTGGCGCTACAATACCAGACGGTGCGGGATTGGGGACTCCGGCTGGGGCCGCACTGTCAGCCGGTTGTTGTGACATCTTAGCGCCCCCTTGGTTAAACGGAGCCTACCGGTTTCAGACGCTGCTATTTCACAGGCACCGCAGTGGGAACAGGACCTTCGTCGCAGGCGCTCTGATGTCAGAGCGTTCACTTCCTGTTGCAGGACCTGCCGATGAGTCAGAGCCAGGGGGCGTGTCCAAGACTCTGCGCGCTCTTTCAGGTACGCCCACCTTCTTCTCCAGCGCCTTAGGGCGCGAATCTGGCGGCAAATATGGCGGTATTTGGCGCCAAACAACAGCAACAGTCTTTTTCGCCAAAACACTCCACAGGCACACAGGGCTCGCAATGCTGCAAGTTTCGTATCCTGTTCGTGACGCCAATTTGTCTCGACCACGCACCACAATTGTGGGTTACCAGGGCAATGGGGTACTCAGAGCCGAGCCCATGAAGTCTATGGGGATTGTCACAGGTAGCGGTGGCTCGGTCTGTGGCCCTGGCGGTCTGGCGTATGTTGGGGGAATATTTACAGGGGATAGATTTATATACAGTTCGTGACGCCACCTGTAGTCTCTGGTAATTTGTACCAGCGCTGCTGTAGATCTCTGAGGGGATGGTGAGGCAGCTAGATGTCGGGTCCCCTACAGGTGGGACTCTTCCCTCAGGTCGATGGTTATGATGGGTAGTGCAGGAATGCAATCAAATAACACAGTCTCACACATCAGCGTCTTTCCATACCTTTACTTCAAGTTGTTCAGGCAGGTCCCAGGGAGGCTGATGGGGTTGATGGAGGATGAGCTTTGAGGCAACGGCTAAGCAAGTTAGGGGCCTCCTTTACTTTCAATGATGATGAGTCCAACCAGCTAAAGCGTAGTTCCCTCTATAACTCCAGCTATTCCAAAGCTGTGCTGCCCGGTCAGTTTTGTGGTTGGAGCCTTCTTCTGAGAGAGCTGAGTTCCAATTCCTGTCGTGCACTGACTCAAGGTTCTCACTCTCCCTGACCCCAGTTACGTACTGACTCTTCAGGGGCTGCTTTCCGTTACCTAAGGTCCGGTAAGCCTCTGGGTTTCCTACCACCATGCATGAAGCTATGGTGATGCTTCGGTCTCCAGTGACCGGTAACAATGTGCAGGTATTCTATACCGATGGCACTTTTCTGTTCTCTTCCACTATGCCCTTCGATTTGCTCAGACTCTCAACAGATGTCTCAGTCCGTCCTCTAGTGGGGCACAGCTCTGACCAGGCTGAGGTGAACTGGCTCACCTTTACTGGACTCCACTTTCTGAACTGCACAAAGACTGCACTTCCTAACTCTTTCGAGTCACTGACTGAACTGAACTCAGACTACTCAGCACTCCCCTCCACACCCCTGCTGGGTGTGTCCGAAGTGTACGTGATATCATGGAGAGCCCTTAACCGTTACCTCTCCACTCATCCTCCTGGTATTGTGTACCAGGGCTACACAGTAGCAGCAACAATTAGAGAAAAATGTCAAGGATGAGACAGTGAGACACGCTCAGCAGAGTACAAGCAGCGGTGGTTGAAGAAATAACTGGAGCGGGATCTGCACTCCAATAATGAAAACCTCAGATTACAGTGAAAACTGCACACAACTGTTCAGTATCTGTGAAAGGCCCGTTTGTGTACTTCTATATTGTTTGCAACCAATGTATTGGATAATGATGGAAGCACGTCACACTAATAGATTTGATTATTTTGAAATATAATGTAGCAGCAACAATTAGAGAAAAATGTCAAAGATGAGACAGTGAGACACGCTCAGCAGAGTACAAGCAGCGGTGGTTGAAGAAATAACTGGAGCGGGATCTGCACTCCAATAGTGAAAACCTCAGATTACAGTGAAAACTGCACACAACTGTTCAGTATCTGTGAAAGGCCCGTTTGTGTACTTCTATATTGTTTGCAACCAATGTATTGTATACGGATGGAAGCACGTCACACTAATAGATTTTTTTTTTTTAAATATAATGTAGCAGCAATAATTAGAGAAAAATGTCAAGGATGAGACAGTGAGACACGCTCAGCAGAGTACAAGCAGCAGTGCTTGAAGAACTAACTGGAGCGTGATCTGCACTCAAAAAAAAAAAAAACCTCACAGACTAGAGTGAACACTGCACACAACTGTTCACTATCTCTGAAAGCCTCCTTTGTGGGCTTCTATACTGTTTGCAACCAATGTATTGTATACGGATGGAAGCACGTCACACTATTAGATTTGTTTTTTTAAAAAAAGAGAATGTAGCACCACCAATTATAGAAAAATGTCAAGGATGAGGCAGTGAGACACGCTCAGCAGAGTACAAGCAGCAGTGGTTGAAGAACTAAGTGGAGCGTGATCTGCACTCCAAAAAAAAATACCTCACAGACTACATTGAACGCTGTACACAACTGTTCACTATCTGTGAAAGGCTCCTTTATGTAATTCTATAGTGTTTGCAACCAATGTATTGGATACGGATGGAAGCACGTCACACTATAATTTCAATTGAATGGAGCAGCAAGATTTACAGTAAAGAAAAAAAAAAGAGTCTGTGAGTGACACGTGCAGATGCCTACAAACAGCGTTGGATGCAGAGCAAACAGCAGCGTCACCTGCACTCTCACACACACACCTTGCAGAGCTGTTAAAACAACACTGCAAGGCAAAAGGAAGCTTTACACAGCGGTTGGTAAACTAGCCTGCCTAGAGCACAGTACACAAAATCGCAATCTCTAACTGTCCCTCAGAGTCAGCACAGCAGCGTTCTGTCCCTAACTGAATTCACAGCACAGTGACGCTAAAATGGCGTTGGCGCCTTTTATAGTGCATTCTGACATCATTTCAGCATCCAATCACAGCCATGCCATTAGTTAACATGACCGCAGCAGTACAGGATGTGCCCACACTTCTTAGGATTCCTCATTGGCTGACTAAAATCACATTGCCTCTCAAAGAATTATGGGAACTTCCGATTCCGGTATACGATATATGGAAAAAATCGGAACTAAGTATCGGAATTCCGATACAGCGAATATCGACCGATACCCGATACTTGCGGTATCGGAATGCTCAACTCTAGTTACAGCATAGTGGATGGGATTTCAAGAAATCCCTTGTCCACTATGAGTGCTGAGATGCCTACGGCTTCCCTGCGGAGACGGACATGCGGCGCGTCTTTCCAGACCGTAGTATATCTATTTACCTTGCGAAGATGCGAATCTCTGCAAGATAAATAACACCAGTGCAATGTACCGTATATACTCGCGTATAAACCGAGATTTTCCGCCCATTTTTTAAGGTTGAAAGTCCCCCTCTCGGCTTATACGTGAGTCATACACTGGGGGTCGGTGGGGGAGGGGGAGCGAGGATGTCAGATCATTCTTACCCCCTGGCCGGCGCCTTTCTGCAGTCCTCCTGCTTCTTCCACGATCTCAGGCTCCTTCCTGCAGCGGTCACGTGGTACCGCTCATTAAAGTCATGAATATGCACATATTCATGACTTTAATGAGCGGTACCACGTGACCTCTGTAGGAAGTAATAGCTGCCGGAGAACGTGGGAGAAGAGCAAGGGCTGCAGAGACGCGCCGGCGGGGGGGTGAGTATATTCGATATTTACCTGTCCACGGTCCACTTCTGCGCGCCACTCTGACCTCCTCATCCGACTCCTCTGGCTGTGATGTTCAGGCAGAGGGCGCGATGACGTAGTTAGTGCGCGCCGCACACTCTGCCTGAGCACATGCTGACAAGAGGACCCGGAAGACAGAGCAGCGCGTAGTGGTGGACCGGGAACAGGTGAATATCTCAGGTGCCGAGGCCCTGAGCGAGCGGTGACACCGGCACCTGTCCCCCATAGCACGCCGGTGTCCCTGCCTGCTCAAGGTGTCCCCAGCGATGAGAGGTGAGTATGTAATTTTTTTTTTAGTTGCAGCGGCAGCATAAGGGACCTATACTATGGAGCATATGGGGCATAATCTATGGAGCATATGGGGCATAATCTATGGGGCATATGAGGCATAATCTATGGAGCATATGGGGCATAATCTATGGTGCATATGGGGCATAATCTATGGAGCATATGGGGCATAATCTATTGTGCATATGGGACATAATCTATGGTGCATATGGGGCATAATCTATGGAGCATAATCTATGGAGCATATGGGGCTTAATCTATGGAGCATATGGGGGCATAATCTATGGAGCATATGGGGCATAATCTATGGAGCATATTCTATGGAGCATATGGGTCATAATCTATGGAGCATATGGGGCATAATCTATGGAGCATATTCTATGGAGCATATGGGGCATAATCTATGGAGCATATGGGGCATAATCTATGGAGCATATGGGGCATAATCTATGGAGCATATGGGGGCATAATCTATGGAGCATATGGGGGCATAATCTATGGAGCATCATATGGGGCATAATCTAAGGAGCATCATATGGGGGCATAATCTAAGGAGCATCATATGGGGGCATAATCTAAGGAGCATCATATGGGGGCATAATCTAAGGAGCATCATATGGGGGCATAATCTAAGGAGCATCATATGGGGGCATAATCTATGGAGCATCATATGGGGGCATAATCTATGGAACATCATATGGGGCATAATCTATGGAGCATTTTAGGGGGGCATAATCTATGGAGTATTTTAGGTGGGCATAATCTATGGAGCATTTTAGGGGGGCATAATCTATGGAGCATTTTAGGAGAGCATAATCTATGGAGCATCATATGGGGCATAAAATATATGGAGCATCTTATGGGGGCATTACTTTTATGGACCAGCATATGGGGCATATTATTCTATGGAGCATCTTATGGGGCCATTATTAACCTTTTGTGGAGCATTACATTGGGCTCCTGATTCAATATGGATATTCAAAAACATTTAACCTACTGATGTCTCAATTAATTTTACTTTTATTGGTATCTACTTTTATTTTTGTAATTTACCAGTAGCTGCTGCATTTTCCACCCTAGGCTTATATGCGAGTCAATAAGTTTTCCCAGTTTCTTGTGCAAAATTAGGGGGGTCGGCTTATACATGAGTATATATGGTATAATGTGTTCAATAAACACATGCAGAATCCCCTGCGTTCAAAAGCCAGAAGCACTTTGGACGGAGCAGACATGTGCTGCGTTCAAAGCGCTGCCAGTTACTGACCGTGTGGACGTAGCCTCGGTGTTTTTCACCCTATCCAATGCAATGGAGGAAAGAAAAGCAAGTAAAAAACAAATAAAAAATGCAAGTAGAAAATGATGTAAAACCGTGTGTGTTTTATATTGCGTTTTTCCTATCACAAGGTACATTTTTGGTGTAAAAATGTCTGCAGCAAATACTTAATGTGTGCACATACCCATACACAGGCTATTTAATCCACACAAATTCAGATATATGCCTTATATATACACAAATGTACACATATAGGAATTGCAGTGCACACAGACACAAACATGCATTACACACAGCACATTTATTAGACATATACAGTACATCACATGTACTGTGCATATATGATACACATGTGCACTGTGCAGAGGACTGGGTATCATGCATTCTCAGTGTAATGCAATGGGGGGCACAGGACCCTCACTAAGTGCTCCATGTGCAGCTCTGTGCACAGCAGTCTGCTCCCCTCCCCTCCTGTTTGCCGACTACTAGCTGTGCTGGAAAGGCAGGAGGGGGAGTTGTAATAACTGCTGTGTGGTTGGTTAGAAGCCATAGTGCTGAATAGGGGGCAGAAGTATTAGTGTCCCTCATCCTGTTGTAAGTACAAACATGTGGGTAGCAGAGAGGAGGCTTCTTCTTCCTGGAGGCAGCAATCAGCTTTGTTCTGCAGGAGGTTTCGGTGAGTGGGTGGAGTCTGCACTGTCTGAAGATTGCAGCAGCCAGAGCAGAGCAGTTCAGACTGATTTTAGCCACGCGGCGCTCATGTGTACAAGTAGCTGCTCTCCTGCGTGGAGCACAGGCACATGCTGGAGCTGTCACGTTTGTGTGTTGTGCTCCCAGACGCAGGAGAGGAGTCTGCTGTGTCAGGCTGCTCTGGAATAACGTGCCCTTAGGTGGTTCGGAGCCAGGGGTGGGATTCAGCCGGTTCTCCCCGGCTCGATGGAACCGATTGTTAAAAAAGTAGCCGGTTCCCCGAACCGGGTAGATTCAGGGCCGCGATCCGGTACTGGCCCCACTGCCGCAGCACATGTACAGGGCCGGCCGCACAGCAAATTGTGTGCTGCCGTGCCTGCTGTACTGTGACGCGGCCGGCAGCAGACACAGCCGCCCGTGTCACACTGTATGGGGCTGGGAGCTGTGCACAGCCGTCACCTTGATGGCTGTGCGCAGCTCCTTCTTCCTGGCTAAATGCTAGACTGTCTGCGCTCCTTCCAGGTGTGACATTGTTTCTGGAGGCGCGTCATACCAGGAGGGGGCGTGTTCTGCCAAAGCCAGGAAGAGAAGCGTCCATTGGTCTCTGCAGTCTGATGCCGGCGACTGTAGCTGCAAGAGGGAAATCACAGGTCAGAGTCCTCAGTGACACCAAGGAGGATTAATTAACGGGTTGGGGGTTGATACTTGAGGCTGTATAGTGGGGTTTCAGGGGATGATTGCACACTTGTGGGGGTCTGTGTGTGCTCCTAGGGGGTTCTGCATGCTTGTGGGGTCTATGTGTGCTCCTGGCGGTTCTGAACACTTGTGGGGTCTGTGTGTGCTCCTAGGGGGTTCTGCACGCTTGTGGGGTCTGTGTGTGCTCCTGGGGGGTTCTGCACACTTGTGGAGTCTGTGTGTGCTCCTGGGGGTTCTGCACGCTTGTGGGGTCTGTGTGTGCTCCTGGGGGGTTCTGCACACTTGTGGGGTCTGTGTGTGCTTCTGGGGGTTCTGCACACTTGTGGAGTCTGTGTGTGCTACTGGGGGCTCTGCACGCTTGTGGGGTCTGTGTGTGCTCCTGGTGGGTTCTGCACACTTGTGGAGTCTGTGTGTGCTCCTAGGGGGTTCTGCACGCTTGTGGGGTCTGAGTGTGCTCCTGGGGAGTTCTGCACGCTTGTGGGGTCTGTGTGTGCTCCTGGGGGTTCTGCACACTTGTGGGGTCTGTGTGTGCTCCTAGGGGGTTCTGCACGCTTGTGGGATCTGTGTGTGCTCCTGGGGGGTTCTGCACACTTGTGGAGTCTGTGTGTGCTCCTGGGGGTTCTGCACACTTGTGGGGTCTGTGTGTGCTCCTGGGGGTTCTGCACACTTGTGGGGTCTGTGTGTGCTCCTGGGGGGTTCTGCATGCTTGTGGGGTCTGTGTGTGCTCCTGGGGGTTCTGCCCACTTGTGGGGTCTGTGTGTGCTCCTGGGGGGTTATGCACACTTGTGGGGGTCTGTGTGTGCTCCTAGGGGGTTCTGCACACTTGTGGGGTCTGTGTGTGATCCTGGGGGGTTATGCACACTTGTGGGCTCTGTGTGTGCTCCTAGGGGGTTCTGCACACTTGTGGGGGTCTGTGTGTGCTCCTAGGGGGTTCTGCACACTTGTGGGGTCTGTGTGTGCTCCTAGGGAGTTCTGCACACTTGTGGGGTCTGTGTGTGCTCCTGGGGGGTTATGCACACTTGTGGGGGTCTGTGTGTGCTCCTGGGGGCTTATGCACACTTGTGGGGTCTGTGTGTGCTCCTGGGGGGTTCTGCACACTTGTGGGGTCTGTGTGTGCTCCTAGGGGTTTATTGCACACTTGTGGGGGTCTGTGTGTGCTCCTAAAGGTTTGTATTTGTTTGAGGAAAAGGTGCGTGTAAATGGGTGTGGCTTAAAATGGGTGTGGTTTAAAATGGGTGTGGTTTTCCACAGAACCTGTTGTTAAAAATTTGAATCCCACCCCTGTTCGGAGCATCATGCTTTTGATCCAGGGCTCAGATCACAAATGTAACTGCCTACTGACGTCCCTGCCCTAGTGTCATGTGTGCATCGCCACGAAGATCGTCGCGGTTGCACATTCTGACTTCTCACAGCTGAGTTGCTGTTTCTTTGTGTTTGGCAGTTAGGGAGTTAATTCTGTCTGTGCTCAGTTCTGGGAATGGGTGCAGTTTCTCCCGGCTGCAATTAATTATTTGTTGATTGGTTTCCTTTAAATCTCTGGTTGTCTGTTTGGGAGTTGCCAGTGAAATTCTTCATGCAGACCACAGATAGGATTGTATCTGTATAGACTTAAGTTAAAGAGCTCCTTAGTTGTTTTAAGCTCACCTTGCTTAGAGTTTAATATCCCAGATCATTTATGTTCCTTCTGTGTTTGAGTGTGTATGCAAGTCTGTGTTTTCTCCAGTCTGTCTTATATTTCTAATCTGTGTATTTAGCAGAGATCAGCCCATATCCCTTTGGTGGTAATCAGAATCCTTCTTAGGACTGATTACAGGGTTCAGGGACTGATAGGAGACAGGGTTAGGCTGGAGACTTGGACCTCTGAACCATTATCAGTACCTCCAAGGTGAGGGATTAGTTAGGACCCCAGTTTAGGGTCAGGTTAGACCCCCGGTCCTCTTCTTTCCTGTGACAGTGTATCAAGTCCTCAAGATTAATCCTGAGTTCAACGGATATCGTGTCAGGTAAATCTATTCTATATTTACATGCTGATGTTGCTAATCTATATGTTTTATAGAGTGTTGTTCTTTTAAGAATAGTTTACTGACATTGTACACATATCATAAGACCGCGTGACATTTTCACTGGCCTATAAAATTATTCCCAGTTGCCATGGATCCAGTAGCCCAGCTGGCTCTGCAGTTGCAGGGATTATCCATGGAGCTGACGGACATTAAGTCCAAAGTTTTGTCTCCCCTGGAGCAAACCAGAGTTGAACCTAAGGTTGCTCTCCCGGACAGGTTCACTGGTGGGCGAGACAAATTTTTTACCTTCAGGGAAGCATGTAAATTGTATTTTCGGCTTCGGCCTCGATCATCAGGGAGTGAAGAGCAGAGAGTGGGAATTGTTATCTCGCTCCTACAAGGGGACCCTCAATCCTGGGCATTTTCCCTTCCTCCGGGATCCCCGGCTCTACAGTCAGTAGATCGATTTTTTACTGCCCTGGGTTTGGTATATGATGACCCAGATCGGGTCTCTCTTGCTGAGACAAAATTACGTAAGATACAGCAGGGAAATCGTCCGGCGGAGGAATTTGCTTCTGAGTTCCGTAGATGGGCCACAGATACTCAGTGGAATGACCCAGCTCTTAGGAGCCAGTTTTGTCATGAGCTTTCTGACAAATTAAAGGACGTTTTGGCTCAGTATGATTCTCCTCCATCACTGGAGGCTGCTATGGCCCTGGCTATCCGTACTGATAGACGGCTCCGGGAGAGGTGCGAGGTAACTCCGCCCCTGTTGTTACTCCACCTACTACTAAAGTCCCTTATGTTGAGGTTCCCCTTGTCTGTTCGGAGGAGCCTATGCAGTTGGGAGGGACATCATTTCGTAGGAGGGGATTGGCGGTACGCCGCAGGACTAGAAGGTGTTTCTTCTGCGGGAAAGAGGGACATTTTGTTGGGGGATGTCCGTCCCGTGCCTTGTTGAGCAAGAAGTCGCCGGAAAACTGTTAATCCCAGGTTGTGTGGTGGACGACAACCTGGGAGTATGTATTTCGTCCGCTAGTTCTTCTCAGTTCCTTGTACCAGTGGAGGTGGTGGTTGGTACGAGAGTGGAGAGATTTTCTGTTCTTCTTGATAGTGGGTCCGGGGCTAATCTGGTTGACGCTCAGTTTGCTCAGGCTCAAGGTATGCATCTGAGTGTATTGGTCAAACCGATCCCTATATTCTCCATTGACGCCAGGCCTCTCGGCCAAGGTAGCTTTGTTCATGAGGTTCATAACATTGACCTTCGGGTAGGGGCAATACATAGGGAACTATTATCTTGTTATGTGTTGGAGGGTCTACCTACTCCTATTGTGTTGGGACTTCCTTGGTTGGTTAAACATAACCCTGTGATTAATTGGCAGTCCAGAGAGATAAGCCAATGGGGTGAGTTTTGCAAAAGTAACTGCATGAACACAGTCATCAGTGCGGTCGTGCCTAGTACTCTGCCTCCTTTTTTGGAGGACTTTGGGGATGTGTTCTCTGAGGAGGGGTGTCAGGAGTTGCCTCCTCATCGTGTGTATGACTGCTCTATTAATTTACTTCCTGATGCTAAGTTACCTAAAGCTAGGTTATATAACCTTTCTGGTCCTGAGAGGCAGGCTATGAAAGATTATATTTCGGAAAGTCTGGCTAAAGGGCATATTAGACCTTCATCTTCCCCAGTGGCCGCGGGGTTCTTCTTTGTGAAGAAGAAAGATGGAGGCCTACGCCCTTGCTTGGATTTCCGCGAACTTAATCGGATTACTGTTCGAGATCCGTATCCACTCCCTCTGATTCCTGATCTCTTCAATCAAATTGTTGGCGCCAAATGGTTCTCTAAATTGGATCTCAGGGGGGCGTATAATCTGATTAGGATAAAAGAGGGGGATGAGTGGAAAACGGCGTTTAACACGCCGGAGGGACATTATGAGAACCTTGTCATGCCTTTTGGTCTGACTACTGCACCAGCAGTATTCCAACATTTTGTTAATGACATTTTTCGTCATCTGGTGGGGCTGTTTGTGGTCGTATATTTGGACGACATTTTAATTTACTCGCCAGATCTTGTGTCTCACCAGGAGCATGTGAGACAGGTGTTGCAGATCTTGCGAGACAATAAACTATACGCCAAACTGGAAAAGTGTGTATTCGCCGTACAGGAACTTCAGTTTTTGGGTTTCTTGGTGTCAGCCTCCGGTTTCCGTATGGACCCTGAAAAGGTGAGAGCAGTGCTTGAATGGGATCAGCCAGAGGATCTTAAGGCTCTGCAGCGTTTTCTGGGGTTTGCTAACTACTACCGGAAATTTATTTGTAATTTCTCATCTGTTGTCAAACCTCTCACTGACATGACAAGAAAAGGGACGGATTTTTCTAAATGGTCGGACAAAGCTTGCCAAGCTTTTTCCTCTTTGAAAAAATGTTTTGCTTCGGCACCCGTTCTCATCCAACCAGATGCATCACAGCCGTTCGTTGTGGAGGTGGACGCGTCTGACGTAGGGGTGGGTGCAATATTGTCCCAGGGTCCGTCCCCTGGTAAATGGCATCCGTGCGCTTTCTTTTCTAAGAAATTGTCGTCCGCCGAAAGGAATTATGATATCGGCAATAGGGAACTTTTGGCCATTAAGTTGGCTTTTGAAGAATGGCGTCACTTTTTGGAGGGGGCAGTCCACCCGGTCACCGTCATTACTGATCACAAGAACCTGCTGTATTTGGAATCTGCTAAGCGTCTGAATTCCAGACAAGCTCGATGGTCGTTGTTTTTTACCAGGTTTAATTTTGTTGTCACTTATCGCCCTGGATCTAAGAATGTTAAGGCGGATGCCTTGTCTCGCAGTTTCCCAGGGCCGGGAAAATGGATGACCCGATTCCTATCCTTCAGGAGGGGGTGGTAGTGTCGGCTGTATGTTCTGAGCTTGAGGAGGAGGTATTAGAGGTTCAGGGGGACGCCCCTGCAGGACCTCCAGGGAGACTGTTTGTCCCAAATCAGTTGAGACAAAAGGTTATTGAGGCACATCATAATTCTGCTTTAGCAGGACATCCAGGGAGTAAGGCTACTTTAGATCTCCTTTCTCGCCGGTTTTGGTGGCCTAACGTTAATAAAGATGTTTTAACTTTTGTCGCGTCCTGTGGGGTTTGTGCTCGCTCTAAGACCCCTCATACCCGTCCGTCTGGGACCCTCTTACCCTTGAAACTTCCGGAGCGTCCATGGACTCATTTGTCTATGGACTTCATCACGGACCTTCCTCAGTCGTCAGGGAAGACTGTCATACTGGTGGTTGTTGACAGGTTCAGTAAGATGGCACATTTCATTGCTCTTCCTGCCCTCCCTAATGCTAAAACTCTGGCGCAGGTGTTCATTGGGGAGATTGTGAGACTTCATGGGTTGCCTTCTGATGTGGTGTCAGATAGGGGGTCTCAGTTTGTGTCCAAGTTTTGGAGGGCATTTTGTTTACGTCGGGGGATGCAATTGTCATTTTCCTCAGCTTTTCATCCGCAGACCAATGGTCAGACAGAGCGTCTGAATCAAAGCCTAGAGACTTATCTTCGGTGTTTTGTCTCAGAGAACCAGGAGGACTGGTCTTCTTTCTTGCCTCTGGCAGAGTTCGCTCTTAACAACAGGCGGAGCGAGTCCACTGGTAAATCCCCGTTTTTTGGGGCATATGGTTTTCATCCCCAGTTTTGTACTTTCAATGGGGGGGGCCCTTCTGGGGTTCCTGAGGAGGAGCGTTTCTCGTCGTCACTTGCTTCAGTGTGGAGAGGTGTATTGAATAATCTGAGTGCTATGGGGAACCGTTATAAACGTATGGCTGATAGGAGGAGAGTTTCTGGTCCAGATCTTAATGTGAACGATCTGGTATGGTTGTCTACCAGGAATATAAAACTTAAAGTTCCCTCCTGGAAGCTGGGCCCCAGATTCATCGGGCCGTACAGGATCAGTTCCATAATTAATCATGTGGCATTTCGTCTGGACCTCCCTCCTACGTTTAAAATTCATAATGTGTTCCACAAGTCATTACTTAAGAGGTACGTGGCACCAGTCATACCATCACCTCTACCTCCTACTCCAGTGGTGGTCAATGGTAATTTGGAGTTTCAAGTGTCAAAGATCATTGACTCACGTCTGAATCGCCGGTCCCTTCAGTACTTGGTGCATTGGAAGGGGTATGGTCCAGAGGAGAGGACGTGGGTTCCTGCGTCTGACATTAACGCAGATCGTTTGGTGCGGACCTTCCACAGAACTCACCCGGGCAAACCTGGCCCTGAGGGTCCGGAGGCCCCTCGTAGAAGGGGGGGTACTGTCATGTGTGCATCGCCACGAAGATCGTCGCGGTTGCACATTCTGACTTCTCACAGCTGAGTTGCTGTTTCTTTGTGTTTGGCAGTTAGGGAGTTAATTCTGTCTGTGCTCAGTTCTGGGAATGGGTGCAGTTTCTCCCGGCTGCAATTAATTATTTGTTGATTGGTTTCCTTTAAATCTCTGGTTGTCTGTTTGGGAGTTGCCAGTGAAATTCTTCATGCAGACCACAGATAGGATTGTATCTGTATAGAATTAAGTTAAAGAGCTCCTTAGTTGTTTTAAGCTCACCTTGCTTAGAGTTTAATATCCCAGATCATTTATGTTCCTTCTGTGTTTGAGTGTGTATGCAAGTCTGTGTTTTCTCCAGTCTGTCTTATATTTCTAATCTGTGTATTTAGCAGAGATCAGCCCATATCCCTTTGGTGGTAATCAGAATCCTTCTTAGGACTGATTACAGGGTTCAGGGACTGATAGGAGACAGGGTTAGGCTGGAGACTTAGACCTCTGAACCATTATCAGTACCTCCAAGGTGAGGGATTAGTTAGGACCCCAGTTTAGGGTCAGGTTAGACCCCCGGTCCTCTTCTTTCCTGTGACAGTGTATCAAGTCCTCAAGATTAATCCTGAGTTCAACGGATATCGTGTCAGGTAAATCTATTCTATATTTACATGCTGATGTTGCTAATCTATATGTTTTATAGAGTGTTGTTCTTTTAAGAATAGTTTACTGACATCGTACACATATCATAAGACCGCGTGACACCTAGGACTCGGTAAGCAGAAGCAAAGTGGTGGGCCCGGAGTGAGTGAGGTGCTGCCGGCATATCTCACCCACTGCAGGCCACTAATCCTTGCATCTGCTCACCTTACACCATACACCAGTAAGAGTAGTAATGCCCTGATGGCGGCCCTGGGGATAAACATGACACCAATAACGAAGTAAACAACACAGAATACTTCACCAAACTCCTAGTTGAAGACACGAGCAATAACAGAAACTCCAACAGTGGACCACTTTGCAAAAGGTAATCAAATGCTATAATCGGCATCCAGGAATGTTCTGAGACATACTAAAAGGAAGAAGGCGTTCCCAGAAGCCTCAGCCAGAAATCAAAATGTTAACTCCTGCCAGGCTGGACATCAGTGAATGAACCAAAGTCGACGCCCAACCTCAGGTTTGGCAACAGAAAAGTCTAAGACTGCACAACAGACTCCACAATGTGAACACAGTCCCAAGCCGGTATGAACAAATTGTAGCATTTCAGGCATCCATTCCACTGTTTTTGCTGTCTTTTACCCTAGTTCAATATACTATTTTGGGATAAAAATTAAAAAAAAATACTGGCCACATATTGAAGAGTGTGATATCTCAGTCAGATGCCTCATCTATCTGTGGGCTACAAAATGTGTCATTTCAGGCCACTATTCCACTGTTTTTGCTATCTGTTACCCAAGTTCAATACACTATTTTGGGGTAAAATTTAAAAAATATTGGACATATATTGAAGAATCTGGTATCTCCGTCAGACGCCTCATCTATTCGTTGACTACAAATTGTAGCATTTCAAGCCTCCATTTCAATATATTTGCTGTCTGCTACCCTAGTTCATTACACTATTTTGGGATAAAAATTAAAAAAATACTGGCCACATATTGAAGAGTGTGATATCTCCTTCAGATGCCTCATCTATCTGTGGGCTACAAATTGTAGCATTTCAGGTATCCATTCCACTGTTTTTGCTGTCTGTTACCTTAGTTCAACACACTATTTTGGTTTAGCCAAATCAGATCTCTCCTACTTTGCACTGACGAGGACCAATAGTCCAAAACACCGTGTCTGCAAATGGAGATACTGATTTGGCTTTTATCCTAAGTCACATTACAAGACTCGTTAAAGGGTTGATTGTGACTTGTAGAATCGCTACTTCCAATAGGTGGCGCTATAGAGTACAAGACCTCTTTTTTTGAAGAGGCAATTTGCATATTAAATTTCCCAGAGGAGCATTGCATGGCGAATAAGCCTCCTTACCTCGACACGCCAGAGCTGGTATGTCACTCTCCACAAGGAGAAACCTTACCCCTTAGACCCTAGTCCAGAGACTCTCATCCAGCCAAATCAGATCTCTCCTACTTTGCACTGACGAGGACCAATAGTCCGAAACACCGTGTCTGCAAATGGAGGTACTGATTTGGCTTTTATCCTAAGTCATATTACAAGACTCGTTAAAGGGTTGTTTGTGACTTGTAGGATCGCTGCTTCCAATAGGTGGCGCTATAGAGTACAAGTCCTCTTTTTTTGGAGAGGCAATTTGCATATTTTGGTTTAAAAATGTTAAAAATAGTGGCTACATATTGAAGAGTCAAGTATCTCAGTCAGCCACCTCATCTGTCGGTCGGCTACAAATTGTAGCATTTCAGGCCTCCATTCCACTGATTTTGCTGTCTCTTACCCTAGTTGAATAAACTATTTCAGGGTGAAAATTTAAAAAATAGTGGCCACATATTGAAGTGTGTGGTGTCTCCATCAGATGCCTCATCTATCTGTGGGCTACAAATAGTAGCATTTCAGGCCTCCATTCCACTGTTTTCGCTGTCGGTTACCCTAGTTCAATACACTATTTTGAGATAAAAACTAAAAAAATACTGGCCACATATTGAAGAGTCTGGTATCTCCGTCAGATGCCTCATCTATCTGTGGGATACCAACTATAGCATTTCTGGCTTCCATTCCACTATATTTGCTGTCTGTTACCCTATTTCATTACACTATTGTGGGATAAAAATTAAAAATATACTGGCCACATATTGAAGAGTGTGATATCTCCTTCAGACGCCTCAATTATCCGAGGGCTACAAATTGTTTCATTTCAGGTATCCATTCCACTGTTTTTGCTGTCTGTTACCCTAGTTCAATACACTCTTTTGGTTTAAAAATTTTAAAAATAGTGTCTACATATTGAAGAGTCAGGTATCTCAGGCAGCCACCTCATCTGTCTGTCGGCTACAAATTGCAGCTTTCAAGCCTCCATTCCACTGTTTGTGCTGTCTCTTACCCAAGTTGAATACATTGTTTTGGGGTAAAAATTTGAAAAACACTGGCCACATATTGAAGAGTGTGATATCTCCGTCAGACACCTCATCTATATGTGAGCTGCAAATTGTAGCATTTTAGGTTTCCATTCCACTGTTTTTGCTGACTGTTACACTAGTTCAATACACTGTTTTGGGGTAAAAATTTTAAAAATACTGGCCACATATTGAAGAGTGTGATATCTCCGTCAGATGCCTCATCTATCTGTGGGCTACAAATTGTAACATTTTAGGCCTCCATTCCACTGTTTTTACTGTCTGTTACCTTAGTTCAATATACTATTTTGCGGTAAAAATTTAAAAAATGCTGGCTACATATTGAAGAGTGTGATATCTCTGTCACACGTCTCATCTATCTGTGTACTACAAATTGTAGCAGTTCAGGCCTCCATTCCACTGTTTGTGCTGTCTCTTACCCTAGTTGAATACACTGTTTTGGGGTAGAAATATAAAAATTACTGGCCACATATTGAAGAATGTGATATCTCAGTAAGACACCTCATCTCTATGTGAGCTACAAAATGTATCATTTCAGGCCACTATTCCACTGTTTTTGCTATCTGTTACCCAAGTTCAATACACTATTTTGGGGTAAAATTTAAAAAACACTGGACACATATTGAAGATTTTGGTATCTCCGTCCGATGCCTCATCTATCTGTTGACTACAAATTGTAGCATTTCAGACCTCGATTACACTATATTTGCAGTCTGTTACCATAGTTCATTACACTATTTTGGGATAAAAATTAAAAACTAACTGGCCACATATTGAAGAGTGTGATATCTCCTTCAGACGCCTCATCTATCTGTGGGCTACAAATTGTAGCATTTCAGGTATCCATTCCACTGTTTTTGCTGTCAGTTACCTTAGTTCAACACACTATTTTGGTTTAAAAATTTAAAAAATACTGGCTACATATTGAAGAGTCTAGTATCTCAGTCAGCCACCTCATCTGTCTGTCGGCTACAAATTGTAGCATTTCAGGCCTCCATTCCACTGATTTTGCTGTCTCTTACCCAAGTTGAAAACACTACTTTGGGGTGAAAACTTAAAAAATAGTGGCCACATATTGAAGAGTGTGGTATCTCCATCAGACACCTCATCTACCTGTGGGCTACAAATTTTAGCATTTCAGGCCTCCATTCTACTGTTTGTGCTGTCTCTTACCCAAGTTGAATACATTGTTTTGGGGTAAAAATTTAAAAAACACTGGCCACATATTGAAGAGTGTCATATCTCCGTCAGACACTGTTAAGGGTTGCGGAACGCACCAAATAAATATAAATACTAGTTGCGTTCGCAACCCGGTGTCCACCGTGCAGGCAGAGCCTGCTGCTAGTAAGATGGCACTATATGGCGGTATAAGCAAACTCTGTTACTCCACAGAGTCGCTGACAGAGATGCTGTGGCACTATATGGCGGTATAAGTGAACTCTGTTACACCACAGAGTCGCTGACATAGATGCTGTAGCACTAGATGGCATGGGCGTACCCAGGATCAAAACTAGGGGGGGGCAAGCCATGGTCGTTCAGGTTGTAAAATATAAGAACAAAAAATGTGAATAAAACGAAAATGAACGCCATACACAACATAATTCCTTAAACCAAGACCAATAATATCACATACAAGGAGAAATACCACCATGATCAATCCTATTATGTAAACAATTTATTGATTTTAGGCTTACCTTTGCAGTCTTCTCTTCTGTTCAGCAGGGGGACTTCAAGCTCATGCGTGTTTATCACACACTGACACTGAGCCATTCACACTGCCCTTTCTAAACACAGCAATTGGATTGATCTTTGGGGAAAAAAAATGAATGATAGATAGATAGATAGATAGATAGATAGATAGATAGATAGATAGATAGATAGATAGATAGATAGATAGATAGATAGATAGATAGATAGAAAACCAGACAAATTGGAGGCAGCACATAGTTTGTAGTGAAAAAAAAAGCTATTTAATAAGGTCAAAAGGCGACATTTCGGTCCAAACAACACAAACCTTTCTCAAGCCTTGAGAAAGGTTCTGTTGTTTGGACCAAAACGTCGCCTTTTGGTCTTATTAAACAGCTTTTTATTCACTACAAACGGTGTGCTGCCTCCAATTTGTCTGGATTTCTATAACTGATGTTTGGTATTTGCCTGGGGGGCTCTGCACCAGGACTCTTTCTTTGTGCTGCTCTAATTTTCTTCTTTTTAGATAGATAAATAGATAGATAGATAGATAGATAGATAGATAGATAGATAGATAGATAGATAGATAGATAGATAGATAGATAGATTTAAGCATGGAATGCAAGTAGATTCCACCCTGAAATATGCCCCATCATTGTCCCCTTCTTGTAGCAATATGCCCCATCATTGTCTCCTTCTTTTAATAATTTGCCCCAGACCAGCACCTGTATATACATCAGCCCCAGCCCAGCCTCTGTATGTCAGATATACAGTATATTACTGAAGATATAGACTGTACGGGCTCCTGTCAGGTATATATTACAGTAGATATAGACTGTACGGGCTCCTGTCAGGTATATATTACTGTAGATATAGACTGTATGGGCTCCTGTCAGGTATATATTACTGTAGATATAGACTGTACAGGCTCCTGTCAGGTATATATTACTGTAGATATAGACTGTACAGGTTCCTGTCAGGTATATATTACTGTAGATATAGACTGTATGGGCTCCTGTCAGGTATATATTATTGTAGATATAGACTGTACGGGCTCCTGTCAGGTATATATTACTGTAGATATAGACTGTATGGGCTCCTGTCAGGTATATATTACTGTAGATATAGACTGTATGGGCTCCTGTCAGGTATATATTACTGTAGATATAGACTGTACGGGCTCCTGTCAGGTATATATTACTGTAGATATAGACTGTACGGGCTCCTGTCAGGTATATATTACTGTAGATATAGACTGTACGGGCTCCTGTCAGGTATATATTACTGTAGATATAGACTGTATGGGCTCCTGTCAGGTATATATTACTGTAGATATAGACTGTACGGGCTCCTGTCAGGTATATATTACTGTAGATATAGACTGTACGGGCTCCTGTCAGGTATATATTACTGTAGATATAGACTGTACGGGCTCCTGTCAGGTATATATTACTGTAGATATAGACTGTACAGGCTCCTGTCAGGTATATATTACTGTAGATATAGACTGTATGGGCTCCTGTCAGGTATATATTACTGTAGATATAGACTGTACGGGCTCCTGTCAGGTATATATTACTGTAGATATAGACTGTACGGGCTCCTGTCAGGTATATATTACTGTAGATATAGACTGTACGGGCTCCTGTCAGGTATATATTACTGTAGATATAGACTGTATGGGGTCCTGTCAGGTATATATTACTGTAGATATAGACTGTATGGGCTCCTGTCAGGTATATATACTGTAGATATAGACTGTACGGGCTCCTGTCAGGTATATATTACTGTAGATATAGACTGTACGGGCTCCTGTCAGGTATATATTACTGTAGATATAGACTGTACGGGCTCCTGTCAGGTATATATTACTGTAGATATAGACTGTATGGGCTCCTGTCAGGTATATATTACTGTAGATATAGACTGTACGGGCTCCTGTCAGGTATATATTACTGTAGATATAGACTGTATGGGCTCCTGTCAGGTATATATTATTGTAGATATAGACTGTACAGGCTCCTGTCAGGTAATAATTACTGTAGATATAGACTGTACAGGCTCCTGTCAGGTATATATTACTGTAGATATAGACTGTATGGGCTCCTGTCAGGTATATATTACTGTAGATATAGACTGTACAGGCTCCTGTCAGGTATATATTACTGTAGATATAGACTGTATGGGCTCCTGTCAGGTATATATTACTGTAGATATAGACTGTATGAGCTCCTGTCAGGTATATATTACTGTAGATATAGACTGTACAGGTTCCTGTCAGGTATATATTACTGTAGATATAGACTGTATGGGCTCCTGTCAGGTATATATTATTGTAGATGTAATATATACCTGACAGGAGCCTGTACAGTCTATATCTACTGTAATATAAACCTGACTGGAGCCTGTACAGTCTATATCTACAGTAATATGACAGGAGCCCGTACAGTCTATATCTACAGTAATATATACCTGACAGGAGCCCATACAGTCTATATCTACAGTAATATATACCTGACAGGAGCCCGTACAGTCTATATCTACAGTAATATATACCTGACAGGAGCCCATACAGTCTATATCTACAGTAATATATACCTGACAGGAGCCCGTACAGTCTATATCTACAGTAATATATACCTGACAGGAGCCCGTACAGTCTATATCTACAGTAATATATACCTGACAGGAGCCCATACAATCTATATCTACAGTAATATATACCTGACAGGAGCCCATACAGTCTATATCTACAGTAATATATACCTGACAGGAGCCTTACAGTCTATATCTACAGTAATATATACCTGACAGGAGCCCGTACAGTCTATATCTACAGTAATATATACCTGACAGGAGCCCGTACAGTCTATATCTACAGTAATATATACCTGACAGAGCCCGTACAGTCTATACCGTAATATATACCTGACAGGAGCCCGTACAGTCTATTATCTACAGAATATATACCTGACAGGAGCCCATACAGTCTATATCTACAGTAATATATACCTGACAGGAGCCGTACAGTCTATATCTACAGTAATATATACCTGACAGGAGCCCATACAGTCTATATCTACAGTAATATAACCTGACAGGAGCCCGTACAATCTATATCTACAGTAATATATACCTGACAGGAGCCCGTACAGTCTATATCTACATAATATATACCTGACAGGAGCCTACATCTATATCTACAGTAATATATACCTGACAGAGCCCATACAGTCTATATCTACAGTAATATATACCTGAAGGAGCCCGTCAGTCTATATCTACATAATATATACCTGACAGAGCCCATACAGTCTATATCTACATAATATATACCTGACAGGAGCCTTACAGTCTATATCTACAGTAATATATACCTGACAGGAGCCCTCAGTCTATATATACAGTAATATATACCTGACAGGAGCCCGTACAGTCTATATCTACAATAATATATACCTGACAGGAGCCCATACAGTCTATATCTACAGTAATATATACCTGACAGGAGCCCATACAGTCTATATCTACAGTAATATATACCTGACAGGAGCCCGTCAGTCTATATCTACATAATATATACCTGACAGGAGCCCATACAGTCTATATCTACAGTAATATATACCTGACAGAGCCCGTACAGTCTATATCTACAGTAATATATACCTGACAGGAGCCCGTACAATCTATATCTACAGTAATATATACCTGACAGGAGCCATACAGTCTATATCTACAGTAATATATACCTGACAGGAGCCTACAGTCTATATCTACAGTAATATATACCTGACAGGAGCCCTACAGTCTATATCTACAGTAATATATACCTGACAGGAGCCGTACAGTCTATATCTACAGTAATATATACCTGACAGAGCCCGTACAGTCAAAACAGTAATATATACCTGACAGGAGCCCGTACAGTCTATATCTACAGAATATATACCTGACAGGAGCCCATCAGTCTATATCTACAGTAATATATACCTGACAGGAACCCCAACAGTCTATATCTACAATAAAATCCTGAAGGAGCCCTACAGTCTATTTCTACGAAAATATATCCTGACAGAGCCCAACAGTCTAATTACATAATTTTAACCTACGGGGCCCTAAGTCTTTATCTACAGTAATATATACCGACGGACCCACAGTCTATATTAAGTAATATTACCGACGGACCCATAATCAAATTTCTACAAAAAATAACCGACAGGACCCCGTTGTCTTTTAAACAGAAAAATTTATACCTACGGGAGCCCTCAGTCAAAAATCTACAAAAATAAACCGACAGGAGCCCAAACGTTATATTACTAATATAACCTGACAGGACCCTACGTTATATCTCTAAAAAAAATACCCTGACAGGAGCCCTACGTCTAATCTACAGTAATTTTTAACTGACAGGACCCCTACAGCATATCTCAGAAATATATACCTGACAGAGCCCGTACTCTAACTACAGTATATATACCTCCCAGGAGCCCACAGTCTTATTACGTAATATATCCTGAAAGGACCCTACATCTTTCACATAATAAAACCCTGAAAAAGGGGGCCCGACAGTCTATAAAATACAGAAATATAACCGACGGACCCGTACGCTATATTACAGTAAAAATTCCCGGAAGGGACCCTCTCTAATCTACATAAAAATCCCCTGACAAACCCTACTCTTTTCTACAGTAATATAAAACCTAACAACCTTACTCTATAAATACATAAAATTAAACCCTACAAAACCCTACACCCCTTTTAAAAATAAAAAACCCCTACCCAAAGCCCTAAACATTATACATAAAATATACCTACAGCCCCCATACATTAAATCTACAAATATAACCTAAAAACCCGACAACATACTCAGAAATATATACCAAAACATTTACCCCTACATAAAAAAACCCGACAACCCTTACATTATCTACTAATATAAACCTAACAACCTTTACATTAAAAAAAAACAGTAATATATACCTAAACCCTACACTAACAGTAATAAACCCAAAATCCCCCATACGTCTTTCTACAGTAATAAACCACAGGCCCTAAGCTAATCTACAGTAAAAAAACCTGACAGACCCCGTACGAATCAAGTAAAATTACCTGACAGGAGCCCCGTACATCTATTATACATAAATATACCTACAGGAGCCCACATTTACAAAATATATACCCGGAGCCCTACATCTAAACTACAAAAAATTTATACCTGAAGGGCCTGTCAATCTATATCTACAAAAATATATACCTGAAAAGGGCCCGTACAATCTATATTACGTAAATATACCTGAAGAGCCCGTACACTATACTACTAATAAAACCTGACGGACCTTTAAACAGTCATATATCATAAATATACCTGACGGGACCCCATACTCATTCAACAGATGTAATAAGCGTACAGGCCCCTTCAATTAAACGTAAAAAGGAGAAAAACCCTTAAATTATAAATCCCCTATTCACTGAGGAACTGACTACCTCGATTTCCCCCCCCAGCAAGCAAAACGGGCTTCTCTTCCGGTTTCCCGGGGCTTTGCGAACACGCCCCCGGGAAAGATGTCCACCGCTGGAAAGAGCCCATACAGTCTTTTGTGAGTCGCAGCCAGCCCGGGAAGAAACCTTTTTAAAAGGGCCCGGGCTGATGGAGGGCCCATCTTGGCCGGGCCCCCTGCTCCAGGGGGGGAAGGCCCCCCCCTGCCCCCGGGTGGGAAGCCCAGCTAGAGGGGTTTAAAAGCTCTTTTTACTCCCAGAGTCGCTGTGGTAGAGACTGGCCTGTTAACCCCAAAATTCACAGTAACAGCAAGCGGATAGAGCCGTGGTCATGCAACAGAACGCAAACACAACCCCCCTCGGAGTGCCGGTAACTTAAACATTCCCAAGCCCGAAACGTGCATTCAAAACTCCTCCAGGAGGTGCCGGTATTTAGAGCTTATTTCAGGGCCCAAGCCCCGAAAACTTAAGGGCCTGCGAACGCACCTAAAAATATTAAGGGGAGGGGCGTTCGCCTCGGGGTCCACCCTGCAGGCAGAGCCCCCTGAAATAAGATGGGGCAAAAAGGCGCAGAGCGAACTCGTTATCCCCCAAGTGCAATGTAAACGCCGAGCACATATGGGCGGGATGGGGGGAATCTGTTTTTTTCCACAGAGTCGCAATTAAAAACTGTAGCCTATTGGCGATTAAGCGAACTTGTTTTAATTTACAGAGCCCCTGTGCAAAAACTGTGTCCTGTTAGGGCCCCAGGGGACAAGTGACTGCTAACGGATTGCACTGTGGTCATGCAATCAGAAAACAACAATAAATTTCCCCACCGGGAAACCGGGATTTTAAGGCATTTTCCCGACCCTGAACACTGCATACAAAAATCCTCACCGGGGGGTGCCGTATTCTAGGGGCTTATTTCGCCGACCTAACCCATGCAACATGACCCCACGGCCAAACGTAACAGATTTGATCAAATTCCGGCCGGCGGTTATGCACCTTTTTATGTAGCCTACAGGACCTTCCAGAAAAAGGGGCCAAAAGAGAAAGCTCCGAACAAAGCCTTTTTGGCCCCTTTCCCGGGGGACCCAAAGGGAGTTTTGGGTGTAAAAACCCAACAGTACCCCTGATCTTCAAAGGGGGATCTTGCCCGGGCATGCCAGATGGGGAAAGCGAGGCTTTTTCCCCCGGCTACTTTTCCAGCATGGTTATAATAGGAACCCAAAAGGACAACAAGCCTCTGCCAGCATTTTGACCGAGGAGCGATGGACCGAGTCCGCTGAGCGGCTCCACTGTTTTCCGGGGAAAGGATGGGGGACCCGCGGGGCTGGTTCGAGTTCCCTTTTTTGGGAGCAGCGGGAATTGTCCCAACATTTCCCCCCCTCCAAGGGGCCCCCTTTTGGGCCTCTGTGTTCAAAGCCGTAATTTCGGGGGGTGACGGCCGGGGGTCCCGGACCTTTCCTCGGCCCAACCCCCCCCAAATCCACCCTAAAATTTTTTGCCCCGCCCACCTAACCCTACATGGCTTCACCTTTTTGGTCTTGGGAGCAAACCTGATTCCTTGGGAAGACCCGGGAAAACCCGGGACTACACGGGTTTCAGGAGGGAACTGAAAGGTTTTGGGAACCCCGGCGTGGGGGGAAGGGGCCAAAAGGTATACCAAGAGTTAACCTCCGAGGCTTTTAAAAGGACCCAGGTTGGGGGCCAAATTGGTGGCTCAACCGCAGCCTGTGTTTCGGGCGGAAAGGGGCCCACCCAAACCCCAGGGGGAAATGTCGGGGCAGACCCGATGGGCGTCGGCGGAGGACCCCACCCCTCCTTGGGGCCTGAATGGGATCCTGGGATGATCCCAAATGTCCCGGCCCCTACAGCCCCCTTACCACCCCGATTTCCCGGGAAAACACTGGGATGGGCAC
>JARQOD010000004.1:312868463-313004737 GCA_033576555.1 Oophaga sylvatica
GGGTTTTTTTATCCAATCACATTACAAGACTCTTTAAAAAGGGTTGATTGTGACTTGTAAATCGCTACTTCCAATAGGTGGCGCTATAGAGTACAAGACCTCTTTTTTGAAGAGGCAATTTGCATATTAAATTTCCAGAGGAAGCATTGCATGCGAATAAGCCTCCTTACCTCGACACGCCAAGCTGGTATGTCACTCTCCACAAGGAGAAACCTTACCCCTTAGACCCTAGTCCAGAGACTCTCATCCAGCCAAATCAGATCTCTCCTACTTGCACTGACGAGGACCAATAGTCCAAACACCGTGTCTGCAAATGGAGGTACTGATTTGGCTTTTATCCTAAGTCATATTACAAGACTCGTTAAAGGGTTTTGTTTGTGACTTGTAGGATCGCTGCTTCCAATAGGTGCGCTATAGAGTACAAGTCCTCTTTTTTGGAGAGCAATTTGCATATTTTGGTTTAAAAATTTAAAAATAGTGGCTACATATTGAAGAGTCAAGTATCTCATCAGCCACCTCATCTGTCGTCGGCTACAAATTGTAGCATTTCGGGCCTCCATTCCACTGATTTTGCTGTCTCTTACCCTAGTTGAATAAACTATTTCAGGGTGAAAATTTAAAAAATAGTGGCCACATATTGAAGTGTGTGGTGTCTCCATCAGATGCCTCATCTATCTGTGGCTACAAATAGTAGCATTTCAGGCCTCCATTCCACTGTTTTCGCTGTCGTTTACCCTAGTTCATACACTATTTGAGATAAAAACTAAAAAAATACTGGCCACATATTGAAGAGTCTGGTATCTCCGTCAGATGCCTCATCTATCTGTGGGATACCAACTATAGCATTTCTGGCTTCCATTCCACTATATTTGCTGTCTGTTACCCATATTTCATTACACTATTGTGGGATAAAAATTAAAAATATACGGGCCCAAACATATTGAAGAGTGTGATATCTCCTTCAGACGCCTCAATTATCCGAGGCTACAAATTGTTTCATTTCAGGTATCCATTCCACTGTTTTTGCTGTCTGTTACCCTAGTTCAATACACTCTTTTGGTTTTAAAAATTTTAAAATAGTGTCTACATATGAAGAGTCAGGTATCTCAGGCAGCCACCTCATCTGTCTGTCGGCTACAAATTGCAGCTTTCAAGCCTCCATTCCACTGTTTGTGCTGTCTCTTACCCAAGTTGAATACATTGTTTTGGGGTAAAAATTTGAAAAACACTGGCCACATATTGAAGAGTGTGATATCTCCGTCAGACACCTCATCTATATGTGAGCTGCAAATTGTAGCATTTTAGGTTTCCATTCCACTGTTTTTGCTGACTGTTACACTAGTTCAATACACTGTTTTGGGTAAAAATTTTAAAAATACTGGCCACATATTGAAGAGTGTGATATCTCCGTCAGATGCCTCATCTATCTGTGGGCTACAAATTGTAACATTTAGGCCTCCATTCCACTGTTTTTACTGTCTGTTACCTTAGTTCAATATACTATTTTGCGGTAAAAATTTAAAAATGCTGGCTACATATTGAAGAGTGTGATATCTCTGTCACACGTCTCATCTATCTGTGTACTACAAATTGTAGCATTCAGGCCTCCATTCCACTGTTTGTGCTGTCCTCTTACCCTAGTTGAATACACTGTTTTGGGTAAAAATATAAAAATTACTGGCCACATATTGAAGAATGTGATATCTCAGTAAGACACCTCATCTCTATGTGAGCTACAAAATGTATCATTCAGGCCACTATTCCACTGTTTTTGCTATCTGTTACCCAAGTTCAATACACTATTTTGGGGTAAAATTAAAAAACACTGACACATATTGAAGATTTTGGTATCTCCGTCCGATGCCTCATCTATCTGTTGACTACAAATTGTAGCATTCAGACCTCGATTACACTATATTTGCAGTCTGTTACCATAGTTCATTACACTATTTTGGGATAAAAATTAAAAACTAACTGGCCACATATTGAAGAGTGTGATATCTCCTTCAGACGCCTCATCTATCTGTGGGCTACAAATTGTAGCATTTCAGGTATCCATTCCACTGTTTTTGCTGTCAGTTACCTTAGTTCAACACACTATTTTGGTTTAAAAATTTAAAAAATACTGCTACATATTGAAGAGTCTAGTACTCAGTCAGCCACCTCATCTGTCTGTCGGCTACAAATTGTAGCATTTCAGGCCTCCATTCCACTGATTTTGCTGTCTCTTACCCAAGTTGAAAACACTAACTTTGGGGTGAAAACTTAAAAAAATAGTGGCCACATATTGAAGAGTGTGGTATCTCCATCAGACACCTCATCTACCTGTGGGCTACAAATTTTAGCATTTCAGGCCTCCATTCTACTGTTTGTGCTGTCTCTTACCCAAGTTGAATACATTGTTTTTGGGGTAAAAATTTAAAAAACACTGGCCACATATTGAAGAGTGTCATATCTCCGTCAGACACTGTTAAGGGTTGCGGAACGCACCAAATAAATATAAATACTAGTTGCGTTCGCAACCCGGTGTCCACCGTGCAGGCAGAGCCTGCTGCTAAGTAAGATGGCACTATATGGCGGTATAAGCAAACTCTGTTACTCCACAGAGTCGCTGACAGAGATGCTGTGGCACTATATGGCGGTATAAGTGAACTCTGTTACACCACAGAGTCGCTGACATAGATGCTGTAGCACTAGATGGCATGGGCGTACCCAGGATCAAAACTAGGGGGGGCAAGCCATGGTCGTTCAGGTTGTAAAATATAAGAACAAAAAATGTGAATAAAACGAAAATGAACGCCATACACAACATAATTCCTTAAACCAAGACCAATAATATCACATACAAGGAGAAATACCACCATGATCAATCCTATTATGTAAACAATTTATTGATTTTAGGCTTACCTTTGCAGTCTTCTCTTCTGTTCAGCAGGGGGACTTCAAGCTCATGCGTGTTTATCACACACTGACACTGAGCCATTCACACTGCCCTTTCTAAACACAGCAATTGGATTGATCTTTGGGGAAAAAAAATGATGATAGATAGATAGATAGATAGATAGATAGATAGATAGATAAGATAGATAGATAGATAGATAGATAGATAGATAGATAGATAGATAGATAGAAAACCAGACAAATTGGAGGCAGCACATAGTTTGTAGTGAAAAAAAAAGCATTTAATAAGGTCAAAAGGCGACATTTCGTCCAAACAACACAAACCTTTCTCAAGCCTTGAGAAAGGTTCTGTTGTTTGGACCAAAACGTCGCCTTTTGGTCTTATTAAACAGCTTTTTATTCACTACAAACGGTGTGCTGCCTCCAATTTGTCTGGATTTCTATAACTGATGTTTGGTATTTGCCTGGGGGGCTCTGCACCAGGACTCTTTCTTTGTGCTGCTCTAATTTTCTTCTTTTTAGATAGATAAATAGATAGATAGATAGATAGATAGATAGATAGATAGATAGATAGATAGATAGATAGATAGATAGATAGATAGAATTTAAGCATGGAATGCAAGTAGATTCCACCCTGAAATATGCCCCATCATTGTCCCCTTCTTGTAGCAATATGCCCCATCATTGTCTCCTTCTTTTAATAATTTGCCCCAGACCAGCACCTGTATATACATCAGCCCCAGCCCAGCCTCTGTATGTCAGATATACAGTATATACTGAAGATATAGACTGTACGGGCTCCTGTCAGGTATATTACAGTAATATACGACGGCTCTGTCAGGTATATATTACTGTAATTAGACGTATGGCTCCTGTCAGGTATATATTACTGTAGATATAGACTGTACACTCCTGTCAGTATATTTTACTGTAATATAGACTGTACAGGTCTGTCAGTATATATTACTGTAGATATAGACTGTATGGGCTCCTGTCAGGTATATATTATGTAAAATAACTGTACGGGCTCTGCAGATTTACTGTAAAGACTGTATGGCTCCTGTCAGGTATATATTACTGTAGATATAGACTGTATGGCTCCTGTCAGGTAATATACTTATCCTGTAAAAGTAGATAAGACTGTAACGGGCTCCTGTCAGGTATATATTACTGTAGATATAGACTGTACGGGCTCCTGTCAGGTATATATTACTGTAGATATAACTGTAGGGCTCCTGTCGGGCGATATATTACTGGTATGATATAGACTGTACGGGCTCCTGTCAGGTATATATTACTGTAGATATAGACTGTAAAACGGGCACTCCTGTCAGGTATATATTACAAAAACTGTGGTAAGATATAGACTGTACGGGCTCCTGTCAGGTATATATTAAAAACTGTAGGTGTAGTATATTACTGTATCTGTACGGCTCCTGTCAGTTAAATATATTAAACTGTAGATATAAACTGTACTGGCTCCTGTCAGTATATATTACTGTAGATATAGACTGTAACGGGCTCCTGTCAGGTATATATTACTGTAGATATAGACTGTACGGGCTCCTGTCAGGTATATATTACTGTAGATATAGACTGTACGGCTCCTGTCAGGTATATATTACTGTAGATATAGACTGTATGGCTCCTGTCAGGTATATATTACTGTAGATATAGACTGTACGGCTCCTGTCAGGTATATATTACTGTAGATATAGACTGTATGGGCTCCTGTCAGGTATATATTACTGTAGATATAGACTGTACGGCTCCTGTCAGGTATATATTACGGGTAATTATAGAAACTGTATAAACGGGCTCCTGTCAGGTATATATTACTGTAGATATAGACTGTACAGGCTCCTGTCAGGTATATATTACTGTAGTTTAAATAGACTGTACTGGGCTCCTGTCAGGTAAAATATTACTGTAGATATAGACTGTATCAGGCTCCTGTCAGGTATAATATTACTGTAAAAATGATAGCTGTACAGTCTGTCAGTAATATAATATAACTGTAGAAATAGCCCTGTACGGGCTCCTGTCAGGTATATATTACTGTAGATATAACTGACGGGCCCGTCAGGTATATATTACTGAATATAGACTGGTATGGCCTCCTGTCAGGATATATTACTGTAATAATAACTGTACAGAGCTCCTGTCAGTTATATTACGTAATATATAGACTGTACAGGCCCGTCAGTATATATTACTGTAATATAGACTGAGGGCTCTGTCAGTATATATATTGTAGATAAGTAATATATACTGACAGAGCCTGTACAGTCTATATTACTGTAATATATACCTGACGGAGCCCTGTACAGTTATATTACTTTACTAGTAATATGATCTAGACCCGTCAGTCTATATCTACAGCAATATAACCTGACAGGACCCATACAGTCATATCTACGTAATATATACCTGACAGAGCCCGACATCTTATCTACAGTAATATATACCTGACAGGAGCCCATACAGTCTATATCTACAGTAATATATACCTGACAGGAGCCCGTACAATCTATATCTACTGTAATATACTACAGAGCCGTACAGTCTTATCTACATTATACCTGACAGAGCCCTACAATCTATATTACAGTAATATAACCTGACAGGAGCCATACAGTCATATCTACAGTATATATACCTGAAGGAGCCGTCAGTCTATATCTACTATAATATATACCTGACAGGAGCCCTGTACAGTCTATATTACGTAATATAACTGACGGGCCTGATATATTATAATATACCTGACAGGAGGCCTGTCTAATATACGTATATATGACGGGGTACAGTCTATATCTACTAGATATAACCTGACAGGAGCCCATACAGTTACTATAATAAGACTGTAGGAGCCTCAGTATTACGAATATACTGACAGGAGCCCGTACAGTCTATATCTACAGTAATATATACCTGACAGGAGCCCGTACAGTCTATATCTACAGTAATATAGACCTGATCAGAGCCCGTACAGTCTATATCTACAGTAATATATACCTGACAGGATGCCCTGTACAGTCTATATACTAATATACTAGGCCTAATATATACCTAGAATAACTGAGGGCCCGTACAGTCTATATCTACAGTAATATATCCCTGACGGAGCTCCTGTACAGTCTATATCTACAGTAATATATACCTGACAGGAGCCCGTACAGTTATATCTAGTAATATAACTGACAGGGCCGTACAGTATATACGTAATAAATACCTGACAGGCGCCCTAATACAGGTCATATATTACAGTAATAATACTGACCTAGTATAAATCGAGAGCCCTGAACAGATACTAAATCTACTAGTAATATATACCTGACAGGAGCCCGTCAGTAAATCTATATTACTGACAGGCCTACAGTATTATTACTACTGACAGAGCCCTACAGTCTATATATACAGTAATATATACCTGACAGGAGCCCGTACAGTCTATATCTAAGTAATATATAACCTGACAGGAGCCCGTACAGTCTATATCTACAGTAATATATACCTGACAGGAGCCCATACAGCTATATCTACAGTAATATATACCTGACAGGAGCCCGTCAGTCTATATCTACTATAATATATACCTGACAGGAGCCCGTATACAGTATTAACTATAATCTATACAGTAATATAACCTGACAGGAGCCCTGTACAGTCTATATCTACAGTAATATATACCTGAAGGGCCCGTACAGTCTATATCTACAGTAATATATACCTGACAGGAGCTCCGTCAGTCTATATCTACAGT
Source organism: Oophaga sylvatica (assembly GCA_033576555.1). Taxonomy (NCBI): domain Eukaryota; kingdom Metazoa; phylum Chordata; class Amphibia; order Anura; family Dendrobatidae; genus Oophaga; species Oophaga sylvatica. The sequence continues at coordinate 312,875,131 of JARQOD010000004.1, forward strand.
AATATATACCTGACAGGAGCCCATACAGTCTATATCTACAGTAATATATACCTGACAGGAGCCCATACAGTCTATATCTACAGTAATATATACCTGACAGGAGCCCAGTACAATCTATATCTACAGTAATATATACCTGACAGGAGCCCGTACAGTCTATATCTACAATAATATATACCTGACAGGAGCCCATACAATCTATATCTACAGTAATATATACCTGACAGGAGCCCATACAGTCTATATCTACAGTAATATATACCTGAAAGGAGCCCGTGCAGTCTATATCTACTATAATATATACCTGACAGGAGCCCATACAGTCTATATCTACTATAATATAACCTGACAGGAGCCTGTACAGTCTATATCTACAGTAATAAATACCTGACAGGAGCCATACAGTCTATATATACAGTAATATATACCTGACAGGAGCCCGTACAGTCTATATCTACAATAATATATACCTGACAGGAGCCCATACAGTCTATATCTACAGTAATATATACCTGACAGGAGCCCATACAGTCTATATCTACAGTAATATATACCTGACAGGAGCCCGTACAGTCATATCTACAATAATATATACCGACAGAGCCCATACAGTCTATATCTACAGTAATATATACCTGACAGGAGCCCGTACAGTCTATATCTACAGTAATATATACCTGACAGGAGCCCGTACAATCTATATCTACAGTAATATATACCTGACAGGAGCCAATACAGTCTATATCTACAGTAATATATACCTGACAGGAGCCTGTACAGTCTATATCTACAGTAATATATACCTGACAGGAGCCCGTACAGCCCTATATCTACAGTAATATATACCTGACAGGAGCCCGTACAGTCTATATCTACAGTAATATATACCTGACAGGAGCCTGTACAGTCTATACAGTAATATATACCTGACAGGAGCCCGTACAGTCTATATCTACAGCAATATATACCTGACAGGAGCCCATACAGTCTATATCTACAGTAATATATACCTGACAGGAGCCCGTACAGTCTATATCTACAGTAATATATACCTGACAGGAGCCCATACAGTCTATATCTACAGTAATATATACCTGACAGGAGCCCGTACAATCTATATCTACAGTAATATATACCTGACAGGAGCCCGTACAGTCTATATCTACAATAATATATACCTGACAGGAGCCCATACAATCTATATCTACAGTAATATATACCTGACAGGAGCCCATACAGTCTATTTCTACAGTAATATATACCTGACAGGAGCCCGTGCAGTCTATAATCTACTATAATATATACCTGACAGGAGCCCATACAGTCTATATCTACTAATAATATATACCTGACAGGAGCCTGTACAGTCATATTCTACAGTAATAAATACCTGACAGGAGCCCATACAGTCTATATATACAGTAATATATACCTGACAGGAGCCCGTACAGTCTATATCTACAATAATATATACCTGACAGGAGCCCATACAGTCTATATCTACAGTAATATATACCTGACAGGAGCCCATACAGTCTATATCTACAGTAATATATACCTGACAGGAGCCCGTACAGTCTATATCTACAATAATATATACCTGACAGGAGCCCATACAGTCTATATCTACAGTAATATATACCTGACAGGAGCCCGTACAGTCTATATACTACAGTAATATATACCTGACAGGAGCCCGTACAGTCTATATCTACAGTAATATATACCTGACAGGAGCCCGTACAGTCTATATCTACAGTAATATATACCTGACAGGAGCCATACAGTCTATATCTACAGTAATATATACCTGACAGGAGCCCATACAGTCTATATCTACAATAATATATACCTGACAGGAGCCCATACAGTCTATATCTACAGTAATATATACCTGACAGGAGCCCATACAGTCATATCTACAGTAATATATACCTGACAGGAGCCCATACAGTCTATATCTAACAGTAATATATACCTGACAGGAGCCCATACAGTATATATCTACAGTAATATATACCTGACAGGAGCCCATACAATCTATATCTACAGTAAATATAATACCTGACAGGAGCCCGTACAGTCTATATCTACAGTAATATATACCTGACAGGAGCCCATACAATCTATATCTACAGTAATATATACCTGACAGGAGCCCGTACAGTCTATATCTACAGTAATATATACCTGACAGGAGCCCGTACAGTCTATATCTACAAGAATATATACCTGACAGGAGCCCATACAGTCTATATCTACAATAATATATACCTGACAGGAGCCCATACAGTCTAGATCTACTATAATATATACCTGACAGGAGCCCGTACAGTCTATATCTACAGTAATATATACCTGACAGGAGCCCGTACAGTCTATATCTACAGTAATATATACCTGACAGAAGCCCATACAGTCTATATCTACAATAATATATACCTGACAGGAGCCCGTACAGTCTATATCTACAGTAATATATACCTGACAGGAGCCCATACAGTCTATATCTACAGTAATATATACCTGACAGGAGCCCATACAGTCTATATCTACAGTAATATATACCTGACAGGAGCCCGTACAGTCTATATATACAGTAATATATACCTGACAGGAGCCCATACAGTCTATATCTACAATAATATATACCTGACAGGAGCCCGTACTGTCTATATCTACAGTAATATATACCTGACAGGAGCCCGTACAGTCTATATCTACAGTAATATATACCTGACAGGAGCCCATACAGTCTAATCTACAGTAATATATACCTGACAGGAGCCCATACAGTCTATATCTACAGTAATATATACCTGACAGGAGCCCGTACTGTCTATATCTACAGTAATATATACCTGACAGAGCCCGTACAGTCTATATCTACAGTAATATATACCTGACAGGAGCCCGTACAATCTATATCTACAGTAATATATACCTGACAGGAGCCCGTACAGTCTATATATACAGTAATATATACCTGACAGGAGCCCGTACAGTCTATATCTACAGTAATATATACCTGACAGGAGCCCGTACAATCTATATCTACAGTAATATATACCTGACAGGAGCCCGTACAGTCTATATATACAGTAATATATACCTGACAGGAGCCCATACAGTCTATATCTACAGTAATATATACCTGACAGGAGCCTGTACAGTCTATATCTACAGTAATAAATACCTGACAGGAGCCCATACAGTCTATATATACAGTAATATATACCTGACAGAGCCCGTACAGTCTATATCTACAATAATATATACCTGACAGAGCCCATACAGTCTATATCTACAGTAATATATACCTGACAGGAGCCCGTACAGTCTATATCTACAATAATATATACCTGACAGAGCCCATACAGTCTATATCTACAGTAATATATACCTGACAGGAGCCCGTACAGTCTATATCTACAGTAATATATACCTGACAGGAGCCCGTACAGTCTATATCTACAGTAATATATACCTGACAGGAGCCCGTACAGTCTATAATCTACAGTAATATATACCTGACAGGAGCCATACAGTCTATATCTACAGTAATATATACCTGACAGGAGCCCATACAGTCTATATCTACAATAATATATACCTGACAGGAGCCCATACAGTCTATATCTACAGTAATATATACCTGACAGGAGCCCATACAGTCTATATCTACAGTAATATATACCTGACAGGAGCCCATACAGTCTATATCTACAAGTAATATATACCTGACAGGAGCCCATACAGTCTATATCTACAGTAATATATACCTGACAGAGCCCATACAATCTATATCTACAGTAATATATACCTGACAGGAGCCCGTACAGTCTATATCTACAGTAATATATACCTGACAGGAGCCCATACAATCTATATCTACAGTAATATAACCTGACAGGAGCCCGTACAGTCTATATCTACAGTAATATATACCTGACAGGAGCCCGTACAGTCTATATCTACAAGAATATATAACCTGACAGGAGCCTGTACAGTCTAGATCTACTATAATATATACCTGACAGGAGCCCGTACAGTCTATATCTACAGTAATATATACCTGACAGGAGCCCGTACAGTCTATATCTACAGTAATATATACCTGACAGGAGCCCATACAGTCTATATCTACAATAATATATACCTGACAGGAGCCCATACAGTCTAGATCTACTATAATATATACCTGACAGGAGCCCGTACAGTCTATATCTACAGTAATATATACCTGACAGGAGCCCGTACAGTCTATATCTACAGTAATATATACCTGACAGAAGCCCATACAGTCTATATCTCACAATAATATATACCTGACAGAGCCCTACAGTCTATATCTACAGTAATATATACCTGACAGGAGCCCATACAGTCTATACTACAGTAATATATATCCTGACAGGAGCCCATACAGTCTAAATCTACAGTAATATATACCTGACAGGAGCCCGTACAGTCTATATATACAGTAATATATACCTGACAGGAGCCCATACAGTCTATATCTACAATAATATATACCTGACAGGAGCCCGTACTGTCTATATCTACAGTAATATATACCTGACAGGAGCCCGTACAGTCTATATCTACAGTAATATATACCTGACAGGAGCCCATACAGTCTATATCTACAGTAATATATACCTGACAGGAGCCCATACAGTCTATATCTACAGTAATAATATACCTGACAGGAGCCCGTACTGTCTATATCTACAGTAATATATACCTGACAGGAGCCCGTACAGTCTATATCTACAGTAATATATACCTGACAGGAGCCCGTACAATCTATATCTACAGTAATATATACCTGACAGGAGCCCGTACAGTCTATATATACAGTAATATATACCTGACAGGAGCCCCGTACAGTCTATATCTACAGTAATATATACCTGACAGGAGCCCGTACAGTCTATATATACAGTAATATATACCTGACAGGAGCCCGTACAGTCTATATCTACAGTAAATATACCTGACAGGAGCCCGTACAATCTATATCTACAGTAATATATACCTGACAGGAGCCCGTACAGTCTATATCTACAGTAATATAAAACCTGACAGGAGCCTGTACAGTCTATATATACAGTAATATATACCTGACAGGAGCCCGTACAGTCTATATATACAGTAAATATACCTGACAGGAGCCCGTACAGTCTATACAGTAATATATACCTGACAGGAGCCCATACAGTCTATATCTACAGTAATATATACCTGACAGGAGCCCGTACAATCTATATCTACAGTAATATATACCTGACAGGAGCCCGTACAGTCTATATCTAACAGTAATATATACCTGACAGAGCCCGTACAGTCTATATCTACAGTAATATAAACCTGACAGGAGCCTGTACAGTCTATATATACAGTAATATATACCTGACAGGAGCCCGTACAGTCTATACAGTAATATATACCTGACAGAGCCCATACAGTCTATATCTACAGTAATATATACCTGACAGAGCCCGTACAGTCTATATCTACAGTAAATATACCTGACAGAGCCCGTACAGTCTATATCTACAGTAATATATACCTGACAGGAGCCCGTACAGTCTATATATACAGTAATATATACCTGACAGGAGCCCGTACAGTCTATACAGTAATATATACCTGACAGGAGCCCGTACAGTCTATATCTACAGTAATATATACCTGACAGGAGCCTGTACAATCTATATCTACAGTAATATATACCTGACAGGAGCCCGTACAATCTATATCTACAGTAATATATACCTGACAGGAGCCCGTACAGTCTATATCTACAGTAATATAAACCTGACAGGAGCCTGTACAGTCTATATATACAGTAATATATACCTGACAGGAGCCCATACAGTCTATATCTACAGACTGTAGATATAGACTGTACAGGCTCCTGTCAGGTTTATATTACTGTAGATAAGGAGACATCAACCCATTAATTAATAAATCCTCCTATGTCACTGAGGACTCTGACTGACCTCAGATTTCCCTCCTGCAGCAAGCACACGGCTTCTCTTCCTGGCTTCCTGGCTTTGCAGAACACGCCCCCGGGAAAGATGTCACACCGCTGGAAAGAGCCCATACAGTCTAGTATGTGAGTCGCAGCCAGCCCAGAAGCACCTTTTAAAGGGCCGGCTGATGCGATGGCCTCATCTTGGCACGGCGCGCCCCTGCTCCTAGGGGGGGCAACGGCCCCCCCCTGCCCCACGGTGGGTACGCCCATGCTAGATGGTGGTATAAGCGAACTCTGTTACTCCACAGAGTCGCTGTGGTAGAGACTGTGTCCTGTTAACCCCACAAGAGTACACAGATAACAGCAGAGCGGATAGCAGTCCGTGGTCATGCAGACAGAAACGCAAACAGCAAACTCCTCATCGGAGTAGCCGGTATACTAGAAGCTATTTCAGCCAAGCCCTGAATACGTGCATTCAAAACTCCTCACAGGAGGTGCCGGTATTCTAGGAGCTTATTTCAGCCAAGCCCTGAATACGTTAAGGGCCTGCGGAACGCACCTAATAAATATTAAGGAGAGGTGCGTTCGCAGCTCGGGGTCCACCGTGCAGGCAGAGCCAGCTGCTAGTAAGATGGCGCAAATAGGCAGCATGAGCGAACTCTGTTATCCCGCAGAGTCGCAGATGTAAACGCCGTAGCACTATATGGCGGTATGGGCGAACTCTGTTATTCCACAGAGTCGCTAATTAAAATGCTGTAGCGCTATATGGCGATATAAGCGAACTCTGTTAATTCACAGAGCCGCTGTGACAAAGACTGTGTCCTGTTAGGCTCACAGGGGACACAGATGACTGCTAAGCGGATTGCAGTCTGTGGTCATGCAATCAGAAAACAAGCAATAATCTCCTCACCGGAGTAGCCGGTATTCTAATGGCATTTTCAGCCGAGCCCTGAACACGTGCATACAAAACTCCTCACCGGAGGTGCCGGTATTCTAGGGGCTTATTTCAGCCGGACCTAACCACATGCATACATGACCACACTGGCGCAAGCAAGTAACAGATTTGATACTAGTTCGCGGCCGTGCGGTTATGCCACCTTTTTATAGTAGCAGCTACAGGACCTTCCAGAAAAGGACCAATGAGAAACTGCTCCAGAACACAAGCACTTTCAGGACCTTCCTGGTGGACCAATGGGAGTTGCTGCTGTAACCGAACATGTGACCCCTGATCTTCAATGGGAGATCTTGCCCTGGGCATGCTCAGATGGAGAAAGCGAGGACTTTGTCCCAGGACTACTTGCTCCAGCACTGGTTATAATAGAGGAACCAGGAGAGGCAGCAACAAGCCTCTGCACAGCATTAGACCGAGCGAGACGATGGGACCGACGTCTCTGCTGAGCAGGCTCCACTGTGGCCGGAGATGGATGGGGGACCGCAGCGGGACTGGTTCGAGATTCCCTTTGTGCAGCAGCGGGAACTTGATCCCTAACATTACCCCCCTCCTAGGGCCCCCCTTCTTTGGGCCTCTCTGTGTTCAAAGTCAGCGATGAGCTGCGGAGTGTGACTGTGCTCGGTAGGCTCCCAGGACCTTTCCTCAGGCCCATAACCCCTCCAATCCACCAAATAAAATTTTTTGCCCCGTACCACCTTACACCCTACGATGGCGTTCACCTTATGGTCATTGGTAGACAAACCTGATGTCCTGGCAGATGACTCGGAAAACCTGGGACATGAGCACGGGTTTCAGGAGGGATACGTGAAAGGTGTCGGAGATACCCAGGCGTGGTGGAAGGGCCAAACGGTATACCACAGAGTTAACCTGCTCGAGGACTTTGAAAGGACCCAGGTAGCGGGGTGCCAACTTGGTGGACTCAACTCGCAGCCTGATGTTACGGGCGGAGAGCCACACCAAGTCCCCAGGGGCAAATGTCGGAGCGAGACGCCGATGTGCGTCGGCGGAGGACCTCATCCTCTCCTTGGAGGCCTGAATGGCATCCTGGGTATGATCCCAAATGTCCCGTGCCTCTACAGCCCAGTCTACCACCCTGGATTCAGCGGAAGACACTGGCATGGGCACCGGGACCCGAGGATGCTGACCGTAGTTCAAAAGGAATGGGGTCTGTCCGGTGGAGTCAGCCACAGCATTATTGAGAGCAAACTCAGCCCACGGTAGCAAAGATGCCCAGTCATCCTGCCTGACTGAGACAAAATGTCGCAAATATGTGACCAAGGTCTGGTTGGCCCTTTCTACCAACCCATTCGTCTCGGGATGATACGCAGAGGAGAGATTTAACTCAATGCTGAGTAAACGACACAGCTCTCTCCAGCACCGAGACGCAAACTGGGGACCTCGATCACTAACGATTTAGTCTGGCATACCATGTAAACGGAAAATATGCCTCATAAATAATGCTGCCAAGGCCCGTGCAGACGGTAACCGTGGTAACGGCACCAAGTGCACCATTTTGGAGAAGTGGTCGGTTATCACCCAGATGATGGTGCAGCCCCGAGACTTGGGTAAGCCCACCACAAAATCCATCCCGACCATCTCCCAAGGCCTGTCTGACACCGGCAAAGGAAAAAGTAACCCAGCTGGCCGTTGTCGAGGGGACTTATTCTTGGCGCAGGACACACACGCCTGAACATATTCCCTGATGTCACGAACCATATGTGGCCACCAGTATGTCCTCGCCAGCAACTCAGATGTCCTTTTTGTCCCAAAATGTCCACCCACCCTGGATGAATGTGCCCAAGAAAGTACTTCCGGTTGCAAATTGGTGGGCACAAAAGTCTTGCCCGGAGGCACAGACTCAAGCGAAACCGGAGCCACAGTTCTTAGGCTCTCAGAGGGGACAATAAGCCGAGACTCCTCCTCCACCTCCTTTGAGGACACAACGGAGCGAGACAGAGCGTCGGCCCGAATGTTCTTCTCACCGGAAAGGAAATGGAGGGTGAAATGGAACCGGGAGAAGAACAAGGACCATCTGGCCTGGTGAGAATTTAGCCACTGGGCAGTCTGTAAATAGACCAAGTTTCTGTGGTCAGTAAAAACTTGAAAGGGAAAACGAGCCCCCTCCAGGAGATGTCTCCACTCGGAGAAGGCCAACTTCATGGCTAGCAACTCCCTGTCCCCAGTGGAATAATTCCTCTCTGCTGGTGTGAAGGTCTTGGAAAATAAGAAGCAAGGATGCTTCCGACCTTGAGCATCCTTTTGGAAGAGGACTGCTCCAGCAACAACGGATGAGGCATCTACCTCCTATATAAAAGGCTTATCAACATCGGGGCGATGTAGGATGGGAGCGCTAGCAAAATGGGACTTAACTGAAGTAAAGGCCTTTTAGACCTCCTCTGACCACAACTTGGGATTGACTCCCTTCTTGGTGAGGGCTACCAAGGGAGCAACCAGAGTAGAGAAGTGGGGAATGAATTGGCGATACACCGCTGTAAGAGAGTGGGGTTCTTGCCAATTCATTACCGCCTGTAGTTTGGCAGGATCCATTGCCAGTCCCTGGGCGGAGATGATATAGCCCAGGAAAGGTAAAGACTCCTGCTCTAACACGCACTTCTCCAATTTTGCATACAGGAAATTTGCCCGCAAGAGGTCGAAGACTTTGCAGACATCTCTCCGATGGGAATCTATATCTGGAGAAAAGGTGAGAATGTCATCCAGATAGACTACCACAGAGGTGGCAAGCATATCCCGGAAGATGTCATTTACAAAATCTTGAAAGATGGCTGGAGCATTACAAAGCCCGAAGGGCATCACCAAGTATTCGTAATGCCCGTCCCTGGTATTGAATGCCGTCTTCCATTCATCCCCCTCACGGATGCGTTATATCAGGTTATATGCACCCCGCAGATCTAACTTGGCAATAACATTGCTCCCCGAAGCCTATCAAGAGCTCAGAGATTAGCGGCAAAAGGTATTTATTTTTCACGGTGATAGCGTTAAGACCCCTATAGTCTTTACACGGACGTAACTCTCCGCTCTTCTTCTGCTCAAAGAAAAACCCCGCTCCCGCTGGTGATACCGACATCCTAATGAATTCTCTTGCCAAGTTCTCATGAATATATTCGGACATGGCCTCCGTTTCAGGGAGAGAGAGGGGATAAACCCTTCCCCTAGAAGGCTCAGCTCCATGCAAGAGATCGATAGGACAGTCGTAGGGGCGATGAGGCGGGAGAGTCTCCGCAGCTTTTTTAGAGAATAAGTCTGCGTAGGGCCAATAAACCTTGGGAATAGGAGTGAGGCCTATAGGTGGTGGTGACCTGAACGCTGTCCCTAATGCATCTGCCTTTACATGAATCACCCGAACCCAGAATTCTCCCAAAAGACCACTCAATATGGGGAGAGTGGTGGCAGAGCCAAGGTAATCCCAACAGAACCTCGTCCATTCCCTCAGGAAGGACAAAAAGAGATAATTCTCCTGATGGGACGGCGACATAGATAGGGAGAGAGGGACGGTCAAATGGGTGATTTGTGAGGACAGAATGGCTCCATTCAGCATTCGCACCGACACAGCATCGACAAGCATCACCAGAGGTATGGAGTGGTGTAGAAGCAAAGGTGGATGACATAAAATTTCCCTCTGCCCCAGAATCCACACAGAGCTTGACAGGAAGAGTGGATGAACCTCGGGTAATTCTCCCTTTTGGAGCAATTTAGGAGCAAAAGTCAACGCATCCTGTGACCCTGCTCCTACGGTTACTGGACGCGACCGTTTATTCGACCGCTGTGGACATCTGTTGGCATAGTGTCCTGTCTGCTGGCAAAGATAACAGATCACGGGTACTCGGGAGGCCTGAGACGGTACTGCTCACAAAACCTCCATGTCTTTGTGGAACTCGAGCGCCTGTACGGAAGATTCTAGAGGTTAGGCGAAGGTGGGAGCCAGCTGAAACCTCTGACTGCACTGGATCTGCTCTAACCTCCGCTCGTTAAAATGGAGGTCGATGCGGGTAGATAGGGAAATGAGCTCCTCCAGTGTGGCAGGAATCTCCCTGGTGGCCAAAGCGTCCTTTACATGGTGAGCCAGTCCTCTCCAGTACACCGGAATGAGGACTTTATCCGTCCACTCTAACTCAGCGGCCAGAGTCCAAAATTGGATGGCAAACTGGCTGACCATGGATGAACCCTGATATATTGCCAGCAGTTGGAGCGCCGTATCGTGGGTGACACGAGGTCCTAAGAAGACCTGTCTCAGAGAGTCCAGGAAGAAAGGAGCACTCTGCACCACACGATCGTTGCGCTCCCACTGCGGTATTGCCCACTCCAACGCCCTGCCCGACAGGAGTGATAATACGAAACCCACTCTCGCCCGCTCCGTTGGAAAACGTGCAGCCAGAAGCTCAAGATGTGTGGAGCACTGAGTCACGAATCCCCGACATTGCTTACTGTCACCAGCAAACTTGTCTGGAAGTGGGAGACGGGATAAAGTCGGAGCAGGGGTGACAGAGGACAAACTGGCTGCAGCCACGCTAGCAGCCTGAACAGCGACTGCGGTAACATCCACAGCTGAGGTTGCGCGCTCTAAAGCCACCAACCTACCCTCCAGCTGCTGGATGTACGGCTGTAGATGCTGGTCATCCGCCATTTTACTAGCCAGACCCTGGCGCTAGTATTATGTTAACGGTTGCGGAACGCACCAAATAAATATAAATACTAGGTGGGTTCGCAGCCCGGGGTCCACCGTGCAGGCAGAGCCTCCTGCTAGTAAGATGACACTTTATGGTGGTATAAGCGAACTCTGTTACTCCACAGAGTTGCTGACATAGATGCTGTGGCACTATATGGCGGTATAAGCGAACTCTGTTACACCACAGAGTCACTGACATAGATGCTGTGGCACTAGATGACAGTGTAAGCGAACTCTGTTACTCCACAGAGTCGCTGTGGTAGAGACTATGTCCTGTTAACCCCACAAGAGTACACAGATAACTGCAGAGCGGATAGCAGTCCATGGTCATGCAGACAAAAATGCAAACAACCAACTCCTCACTGGAGTAGCCAGTATACTAGAAGCTATTTCAGCCAAGCCCTGAATACGTGCATGCAAAACTTCTCACCGGAGGTGCCGGTATTCTAGGGGCTTATTTCAGCCAAGCCCTGAACACGTGCATACAAAACTCCTCACTGGAGGTGCCGATATTCTAGGGGCTTATTTCAGCCGAGTCCCAACCGCTTGCGTACATAACCACACTGGCGCAAAGCACATAACAGGATTGATACTAGCGCATGGCCATGCGGTCATGTGCAATTTTATAGTAGCAGCTACAGGACCTTCCAGAAAAGGACCAATGGGAAACTGCTACCAGAACAAAAGCAGCTTCAGGACCTTCCTGTAGGACCAATGGGAGTCGCTGCTGTAACCGAGCATGTGACCCCTGATCCCCAATGGGAGATCTTGCCCTGGGCATGCTCAGATGGAGAAAGCGAAGACTTAGTCCCAGAGCTGCCTGCTCCAGCACTGGTTATAATAGAGGAACCAGGAGAGGCAGCAACAAGCCTTTGCACAGTATTAGACCGAGCGAGAGGTTGGGACCGACGTCTCTGCGGAGCAGGCTCCACTGTGGCCGGAGATGGATGGGGGACCGCAGCGGGTTCGAGATTCCCCTTGTGCAGCAGTGGGAACTCGATCCCTAACAAACACCTCATCTATATGTGAGCTACAAATTGTAGCATTTTAGGCATCCATTCTACTCTTTTTGCTGTCTGTTACACTAGTTCAATACACTGTTTTGGGGTAAAAATTTAAAAAATACTTGCCACGTATTGAAGAGTATGATATCTCTGTCAGATGCCTCACATATCTGTGGGCTACAAATTGTAGCATTTCAAACATCCATTCCACTGTTTTTGCTGTTACCCTAGTTCAATATACTATTTTGTGGTAAAAATTTTAAAAATACTGGCCACACATTGAAGAGTATGATATCTCCGTCAGACGCCTCATCTCTCTGTGGTCTACAAATTGTATCATTTCAGGCCTCCATTTCTCCATTTTTGCTGTCTGTTACCTTAGTTCAATACACTATTTTGGGATAAAAATTAAAATAATACTGGCCACATATTGAACTGTGTGATATCTCTGTCAGACGCCTCATCTATCTGTGTGCTACAAATTGTAGCATTTCAGGCCTACATTCCACTGTTTTTGCTGTCTATTACCCTAGTTCAATACACTATTTTGGGATAAAAATTTAAACAATACTGGCCACATATTGAAGAGTGTGGTATCTTCTTCAGACTCCTCATCTATCTGTGGACTACAAATTGTGGCACTAATCCAAGCTGGACAAGTGGTATGAACTGGCTCTCTGTGTCTTGTACATCCTGGCCTGCCCTGCCATTAGCGTTTTATCAGAGCGTGTTTTTAGTGCCGCTGGTGGAATTATAACTGATAAGCGCGCCCACCTGTCAACTGAAAATGCTGACAGGCTGATTTTTATAAAAATGAACAAGGGCTGGATTGGGGCAGACTTCTCTATACCACCGAATGATAACAGCGAAACACAACCTCCAATGCAGTGTCTTATTTTGGGAGGTGTATTATCATGCACCTCTTCACACCCACACATGGATATACGCTTCCTGAGTTTGGCTATTTGGTGTGTTATCCTCCTCCTTCTCCTCATCCTCATCATTCACCACTACTAGATCAACATGGTGACCGTGGTCCGTGATGCAACAGCCAACTTATTGTGTAAAAGGATGTTTTTGATGCCTTTTAAAAAAAATGTTTGCACAGTTTTTTGATGTGTACCCCCCAGGGGGAAATGTTTGTCAGCCCATATACTTTGTGTATGGGCATTCCAAGTATAGGCGAGCCGCTCCTTTAAACTGGGAAGACCTTTTTTCTGAGGCCATCCTCCACGTCTTTTCCGACTGCACCACTAGATCACCAGGGTGACAGTGCTCCTTGATGCAACAGCCACATTAGTGTTTTCAAGGGTGTTTATGATGCCCGTGACAAAAATGTTGACACAGTATGTTGATGTGTACCTCCCAGAGACCCGCTCCTTTAAACTGGGAAGACATTTTTTGTAGGCCATCCTCCGTGTCTCTTCAGACACCACCACTAGAACACGAGGGTGAACGTGTTCCGTGATACAACAGCCACTATATTGTTTTGCAAGGGTGTTTATGATGTCCGTAACAAAAAATATTTGCACTGTAAGTTGATGTGTACCCCACCAGTGGAAAATGTTTGTCAGCTCACACACAGTGTATGGGCATTTCAAGTTTAAGAGACCCGCTCCTTTAAACTGGGAAGTCATTTTTCATAGGCCATCCTCCATGTCTCTTCAGACACCACCACTAGAACACGAGGGTGAACGTGTTCCGTGATGCAACAGCCACTATAATGTTTTGCAAAGATGCTTATGATGTCCGTAACAAAAAGTATTTACACAGTATGTTGATGTGTACCCCCCAGTGGAAAATGTTTGTCAGCCCATACACTTACTGTATGGGCATTACAAGTATAGGAGACCTGGTACTTTGTTATGGAAACAGATTTTTGGAGGACTTCCTCCACTGCTCTTCCAAGTGGTATTTGGGTGCATCAAGATTTGGGGCAGGCCTTGCATTCACTGCAAAGGCAAACACTATGGGAGAGCCACTTCCTAATAATGTGAACGTTGTTGGTTGTTCTTCAACAATGCAACTCTCCACTGCCAGTTCTTCATCCTCACCACTGTAATGCTACAATGCAGGGTCTTCAGCCTCAACATTGCAATTCTCCACTGCTGGTCCTCCAGGCTCAACACTGAAATGCTCCACTGCTGGGTATTCTTCCTCAACATTGCAATGCTACAATGCAGGTTCTTCGGTCTCAACATTGCAATGCTCCACTGCTGTGTGTTCATCCTCAACACTGCAATTGTCCATTGTTGGGTCTTCAGCCTCAAACACTGCAGTTGTCCACTGCAGGTACTTCTGGCTCAACACTGAAATGCTCCACTGCCGGGTGTTCTTCCTCAACACTGCAATGATACAATAAAGGTTCTTCAGCCTCAACACTGAGATTATCCACTGGAGTTTTTCCAGACTCAACACTAAAATTCTTCACTGCCGGGTCTTGATCCTCAACACTGACATTCTCCAATGCAGGTTCTCCATACTCAACAATTCACTGCGTAGCCAAACAATATGAAAGTAAAAAATTACAAGGAACAATGCTTTCAACTGGCCATCCAATAAGTTGGTTCAAAGGGTTATTGGGGTGCGGGTAACGTTGGGGCAGGGCAGGCCTTGCATTCAATGCCTAGGCAAACAGTACCAAACAGTACCAAACAGTACCAAATAAAGCTTAATGGAAACTTTGGTTTCATGTGGCCATCCAGTACGTTGCTTCAAAGGGTTATTGGGGTGCGGGTAACGTTGGGGCAGGGCAGGCCTTGCATTCAATGCCTAGGCAAACATTATGGCAGTACCAAATAAAGCTTAATGGGAACTTTGGCTTCATGTGGCCATCCAGTATGTTGCTACAAAGGGTTATTGGGGTATGTGTAATGTTGGGGCTGGGCAGGCCTTGCATTCAATGCATAGGCAAACTGTATGGCAGTACCAAATAAAGCTTAATGGGAACTTTGGTTTAATGTGTCCATCCAGTACGTGGGTTTAAAGGCTTATTGAGGTGTGTGTAACTTTGGGATAGGGCAGGCCTTGCATTCAATGCATAGGCAAAAAGTATGGAAGCACCAAAAGAATACTTGGAACTTTGGTTGCCTGTGGTAATCCATGACGTCTGTTCAAAGGTTTGTTGGGGGGCATCCAAATTTTGGGCAGCCCTGCTACTCACTGCATACGCAATAACAGTGCAAGGGATACACTGATTAATAATGGGAACAACAAAGCATAGCTGGCTGATGGCTCTCTAAGAAAAGTGAGGCCCAACTGCTGGCACTACAAAAATAGACTTTGTGACTTTTAGAGTCCCTCCTTCATAAATGAAATAGGATGTGTCTGATAATGTGTCACACACCACATGGCCAAATAAGGTTTTAAAATGTTAAAATGACATTTCACAGTGAATGCATTTGTTCTGGTTGAAAGCAATGGTAAAGTTGAAAAACGCATCAAAAAAGCTACATGTGAACTTAGCCCAAGTTATCCAGGAACATTTTTGTTTTGGGTTATTAATTTTGCCATGCATCCAAATAATTACCCTGGAAAGGATATTCCTTAACATATTTCCCAGCCAAATTCGTTTTGGTTTTGTGTTGGTATGTTTTATTGTGTGCCTGTAAAAGTGGCGTAAGACTCTGACAACATTGTCTACAGCTGTGACCTGGGTGTTAGAAATTATTCCAGGGATATTCCCCATGATTTTCCAATGTCATTTGAGCACTGTTTCCATCAAGTTCAGATGTTTTTAGACCCTAAAAGGACCCCAGGGGGGATTGCGGCAAAAATGCTCGGTTTTCCCATAGACTTACATTGGGCTTGTTGCTCGGGTCAAGCACCCGAGTATTCCAATTTGCTTGACCCGAGCAACAAGCACCTAAGCATTTAAGTGCTTGCTCATCACTACTCTTTATTTGTACTTTCTGTCTCCAAAAAATTTAAATAAAAAGTGATTATAAAATGTTTTTGGCCCCAAAAGGTGCCAATAAGAGTTTCAACTCATCCTACAAAAACAAGCCCTTATTCAGAACTGTCTTCTCACAATAGAAAATGCGGAGTCCTTTTTCAACTATAATCAGTTGTTAAAATGAAGGATTTAGCACTAAAACATAATTTAGCACTAAAACATCGTTTAAGTAGAAAAAGCTAAAAAATAATTTTGGTTCCTTATCCAAGAATTATATAATTATGTGAATCTGTGATTTCAAAGTGCTCACGGGAATTTTTTGAGGGGTGTATTTTAAAAAATGGAGTCAATTATGGAAGATTTCTGCTGTTCTGGAAGCTTTGAAGCTCTGCAAGTGATGATTGTAAACTATTACATCCAAATTTGAGCTCCAAAAATAAAATAATTTTCTTCCTTTCCAAGTCCTTCCATTTGACCAAGCAGTAGTTTTCAACCAAATTTAAGGGATTGTCACACTTAGGAGAAATTGTGGAGCAAATTCCACCATTTTCTCTTGCTACCCCTTGTGAAATTGACAAATTTCCAGCTGAGGTAACATTTTATTGGAAAAAAAATATTTTTATTTTTACATTCCAATGTTATAAGCTTTGTGAAGAACCATTGGGTTCAAAATGTCCTCTACATCCCTAAATTAATTATTTGACAGGTGTAGTTTGAGAGTGACACTCGAAAATAGACAGTTTCACTCACCAATCTGAGCCTTGTAAGCTTGTCTTTAGTTTAATTACCTCAAAAATGAGTAATCAGCAGCAAGAGGAGGGGAGGCAGTGTGTAAAGTGATGGTCTTTACATGAGGCCCTGTTTTTCTGCACACCATCCCCTTCACCTGGTTGTTGGTTGCTTATTTTTGCAGAGACACAAGTCGAACATTAACATAAAAGGGTTTGCTTTATACTACATTATGGTATGTGGGCAAGCAGTGCCAGTTTCAAAGTACTCTTTTTATGGAGGAAGTTTTCACAATGGGTTTACTTGTGGGGAATTTGTCCAGTGCCTGCAAATTTAGGGCTCTGCAAATGTAACATCATATTGGCAAACTATTCCTGCCAAAATTGAAATTCAAAACTGAAATAAATCACCTTTCCTTCCATGCAATGCCGTGTGCCAAAATAGTAGATTCTGACTATAAATGAAGTATTGCCAGCCAAATTCATGAGAAATTAAATAGCACATTTTTTTTGTTAGGATATGTGCACACATTGCAGATTATTTGAAGATCCGCAGAGGTTTTTTCTGCGCGGAATTGCACCAAATTCGCAAAGGATTGCTCAAGCAAGGTTAATCAATGAGAATCCATAATTGGTGGCACATGCTGCAGAAAATTCCACACTCATTTACAACATTTTATTTTCCACAGCATGTCAATTCTTTTTGTGGATCTTTAGCGTTTCTGCACACATTGACTTCCATTGAGTCAGTCAAATCCGCAGCAAAACCGCAGGTGTAAAAAGGTTTACGGATTTGCTGAAGATATGCTGGAAAAAACGCTGCAGAAAAGGAAATTATGTCAGAAGAAGGAAGAGTGTGTGGGTGGAGAATATGTGTGAGCAGAGAATATGTGAGTACCTGTCTGCGGGTGTCTGTGTGTGTCTGTGTGGGTGTGTGTGGCTATGTGCCGCTGTGTGTGGCTGTGTGCGGCTGTGTGTGGTAACGCTACCGCCGGTACAGCTCTGCGGGATCATGCTGGCAGATGTCAGTGTGATTCCGCAGCTGACTGTGACCCGCAGCGGTGACCTGCAGTAAAAAAGCAGGCGTGGGCCGATGAGACTACTGCTCCCATCGGGCTATGCCGCTGATGGGAGAGTAGTATCATCTGCAGGCGTCTGTGCTCACAGTTAAAAAAAAAAAGTAAAATTAAATACATATTCATAGAAATAATGTAAAATAATAAACCAACAATAATACTCCCTGTCTGCCATAGTACAGATAACCTGAGTGTCCCACGGCAATCTCACATGTAGAACAGTCACAATGGGAGATGTGACGGCTCTACCCGGCCTCCGGCGATACACTGACAGGAGGTAATCTCTCCTGCAGTGTATCAGCTGCTCAGCTCCGCTGCTGTCACTTACGCGGGGAAAGTGGTCACACAGTGGTAGTGAGCGCACCGGAGCTCATGAACTCCAGTGAACTCTCACGTCAGTACAGTGATACACTGCGGGAGGGATTACCTCCTGTCAGTGTATCATCGGAGGCCGCGTAGAGCAGTCACATCTCCCGATATAAATGTTCTAAACGTGAGATCGTTGTGGGACACTCGGTAAATGGACTACATCGGACAGGGAGTATTATATGTTGGTTTATGTTGGTTTATTATTTTACTTTTATTATAGGAGAGTGAGGGCTTTGCTAGAATTAGGCATGTAAATAAAAAAGGAAAACTGTTTTTTGGCTTATTTCAAATAAAGGACTTTATTAGGACTGTGTGTTTATTTACCATATAGCTATAGGATTAGTAATGGATAGGTGTTATATAGACGCTTCTTCATTACTAATCCTTGAGCTTGATGTCACTGGACAACACAAAGGTGACATCAAACCCACAAATATTACCCCACTTGCCACCGCTACAGGGCAAGTGGGAAGAGCGTGGCTAAGTGCCAGAATTGGCACATATTAGAGATGTGCTTTTTCTGGGATGGCAGAGAGCTGATGATTTTGGCCTGGGGATGCCAATATCCATGGCCCCTTCCTAAGCTATTATTATCAGCCCGCAGCTGTCTTCCTAATTTTTGCTGATTCGATTTTATAGGGGGACCCATGTCAATTTTAAATTGGGGTTCCCCTGTAAACTAGCTAGTAAAAGGCTAAGCAAACATCTGGGAGCTGATACTAATAATAGCCTGGGTACCTTTATAGCTATTGGCTCCATCCCAGAATATTAACATCAGCCCTCAGCCGTTGGCTTTCCCTCTGCTAGTTATGAAAAATATGCGGTAGCCCACGCAATTTTTTTAAAAAAATTTGAAAAATAAACAGGTATTGCGTTTCACGCAGATTTTGTGTGTGTCTCTTTTATTTAACTCTTTATGTGCATTTTTTTAATGAGGGTATCTGGCTGACACCTGTTCATTACTGAACCTCGGGCTTGGTGTTACACATGCTGTATATATATATATATATTATATATATATATATATATATATATAAAGTCTTTATGACATTGAAATGCTGGGTGACTAGTTGCTTCTCAGTCAGTGGACATGCAGGATTGTATCCATCCATAGTTTCCTCACACGCTTCATATAACCTCTCTCATTTGATCTGTTGTTATAGTAGAGTTTCATCAGATTCAGGTTCTCTTGCCTTGTCCATGTATAGTTTTGTTCCAGTAGCCCATTTATCATCACTTTGTACTGTTTCCTCAACATCTGATGCGGACCTTGTTAATCTGGGTGACGTCCAATCCGGCATGACTCTTTGTTCATGACACTCTCATGTTTATTGAGGTAGGCACTATAGTGTTAATAGTCTTGCCCAATGACCACTATTGGTATTCTAGGGCAGATCCAGGATTTGAACCCCAGTCTCCCATGTTGGTGGCTGTGTACTTTTAATCCCTTAACCCCCAAGGGTGGTTTGCATGTTAATGACCGGGCCAATTTTTACAATTCTGACCACTGTCCTTTTATGAGGTTATAACTCTGGAATGCTCCAACGGATCTTGACAATTCTGAAGCTGTTTTCTCGAGACATATTGTACTTCATGATAGTGGTAAAATTTCTTCTATACATCTTGCGCTTATTTATGAAAAAAAAAAACAGAGAAATGGCAAAAATTTTGAAAATTTTAAAATTTTTATGCCCTTAAAACAGAAATATGTCACACAAAATAGAAACGAAATAATATTTCCCACATGTCTACTTTACATCAGCACAATTTTGGAAGCAAATTTTTTTTGTTAGGAAGTTATAAGGGCTAAAAGTTGACCAGCAATTTCTCATTTTTATAACAAAATTTACAAGATCATTTTTTTAGGGACCACCTCACATTTGAAGTCACTTTGAGGGGTCTATATGGCAGAAAATACCCAGAAGTGACAACATTATAAAAACTGCACCCCTCAAGGTACTCAAAACCACATTCAAGAAGTTTATTAACACTTCAGGTGCTTCACAGGAATTTTTGGAATGTTGAAGAAAAAAATGAACATTTAACTTTTTAGTCACAAAAATGATCTTTTACAAACAATTTTTTTTATTTTCTCAAGGTCAAAAGGAGAATATTGACAGGTAGTTGTGCAATTTCTTCTAAGTACGACGATACCCCATAAGTGGGGGGGAACCACTGTTTGGGCGCACGGCAGAGCTTGGAAGGGAAGGAGCGCCGTTTGACTTTTTCAAACCAAAATTAGCAGAAATTGAGATTGGATGCCATGTCACGTTTGGAAAGCCACTGATGTGCCTAAACAGTGGAAATGCCCCAATTATAACTCCATTCCTAACCCCAACATACCCCTAACCCTAATCCCAGCCCTTACCATATCCTTAACCATAAACGTAAGCCTAACACACCCCTAACCCTAATCCCAACAATAACCCTTATCCTAACCCTAATCCCAACTGTAACCGTAATCCAAACCCAAACCCCAACTTTAGCCCCAACCATAACACTGACCTTGCCCCCAACATTAACCCTAATCCTAAGTTTAGCTCCAACCCTAACTTTAGCCCCAACCCTAACCCTAACTTTAGCTGCATGCTATAGAAGCTTTCAGCACTGCATGCAATATATACTGACCTGAGAGACTTCCTGGTCATCACTGCGCATAACAGGAAGTCACTTAGGCCTGGAAACCCCAATGTCATTGTGACGACATCGTGTCTCTATGGCAGCATTCGGGACCCCGCGGCAGGCATCGAAACAATGCGATCATGTTTGATCACAGTGTGCCAGGGGTTAAAGTTCTGGGAGCGGACCGTAACCACTCCTGGCACTTAGTGCCGGGTGTCAGCTGTGAGATTCAGCTGACACCCGGCCGCGATCGGTCGCGCTCCCCCTGTGAGCGTGGCCGATCGACTATGACCTACTCTCCAGTCCTTGGGAATTAAGTCCCAGGGCACATGGATGGGATAGTACAGTCATGGCCAAAAGTTTTGAGAATGACACAAATATTATATTTTCACATGATCTGCTGCCCTCTGGTTTTTATGTGTGTTTGACAGATGTTTTTATCACAGACAGAAATATAGTAATTGCAAACATATGAGTAACAAAAGCTTATATTGACAGTTAGAATGAGTTAATGCAGCAAGTCAATATTTGCAGTGTTGACCCTTCTTCTTCAGGACCTCTGCAATTTTCCCTGGCATGCTCTCAATCAACTTCTGGACCAAATCCTGACTGATAGCAGTCCATTCTTGCACAATCAATGCTTTCATTTTGTCAGAATTTTTAGGTTTTTGTTTGTCCACCCGTCTCTTGATGATTGACCACAAGTTCTCAATGGGATTAAGATCTGGGGAGTTTCCAGGCCATGGACCCAAAATCTCTATGTTTTGTTCCCTGAGGCATTTAGTTATCACCTTTGCTTTATGGCAAGGTGCTCCATCATGCTGGAAAAGGCATTGTTGATCGCCAAACTGCTCTTGGAGGGCTGGGAGAAGTTGCTCTTGGAGGACATTCTGGTACCATTCTTTATTCATGGCTGTGTTTTTAGGCAAGACTGTGAGAGAGCCGATTCCCTTGGCTGAGAAGCAACCCCACACATGAATGGTTTCAGGATGCTTAACAGTTGGCATGAGACAAGACTGGTGGTAGCGCTCACCTTGTCTTCTCTGAAAGAGGCGTTTTCCTGATGTCCCAAACAATCGAAAAGGGGATTCATCAGAGAAAATAACTTTACCCCAGTCCTCAGCAGTCCACTGCCTGTACCTTTTGCAGAATATCAGTCTGTCCATGATGTTTTTTCTGGAGAGAAGTGGCTTCTTTGCTGCCCTCCTTGAGACCAGGCCTTGCTCCAAGAATCTCCGCCTCACAGTGTGTGCAGATGCACTCACACCTGCCTGCTGCCATTCCTGAGCAAGCTCTGCACTGCTGGTAGCCCGATCCCGCAGCTGAAACACTTTTAAGAGATGGTCCTGGCGCTTGCTGGTCTTTCTTGGGCGCCCTGGAGTCTTTTTGGCAACAATGGAACCTCTCTCCTTGAAGTTCTTGATGATGCGATAGATTGTTGACTGAGGTGCAATCTTTCTAGCTGCGATACTCTTCCCTGTTAGGCCATTTTTGTGCATTGCAATGATGACTGCACGTGTTTCTTTAGAGATAACCATGGTTAACAGAAGATAAACAATGATGCCAAGCACCAGCCTCCTTTTAAAGTGTCCAGTGGTGTCATTCTTACTTAATCATGACAGATTGATCTCCAGCCATGTCCTCATCAACACCCACACCTGTGTTAATGGAGCAATCACTGAAAAGAGGTTAGCTGGTCCTTTTAAGTCAGGGCTGCAATGATGTTGAAATGTGTTTTGGGGGATAAAGTTCATTTTCTAGCCAAATATTGACTTTGCAAGTAATTGCTGTTAAGCTGATCACTCTTTATAACATTCTGGAGTATATGCAAATTGCCATTAGAAAAAGTGAAGCAGTAGACTTTGTAAAAATTAATATTTGTGTCATTCTCAAAACTTTTGGCCATGACTGTAAGTCATGTGGCAGAAAGGCGTTAACAACTATAACAGCCACCTAAGGTAGGTATTATAGTGTTAGGAACCTTACTATATCATTAATTTTAATTTTATTTTTCACAGGTTAGAGCCAGGATTTGAACCCCAGTCTCCCATGTCATAGGCTATACATTTAACCACTGCAGTTTCAAAACTGGGTTCACTTATAAGAGGTTTCTGTTGAATCAGCAATAAAGATGAGCAAGCACTAAAAAGCACAGCATGGATCCAAAATGAAAGATCTATCGCATTCAACTGCGATCACACTGCATGGATCCCTATCTCCCATAGAAGACTATTCACACCACCTATACAGGGAAGACTCATACCAAGAGATGAGCGAGCATTAACATGCTTGAATGCTTGTTTCTCAAACCGAACAAATTCTAAAGCTCAGATGCTCGTTTCGAGTAACAAGTATAATAGGAGTCAATGGGAAATCCGAGCATTTTTCCTACAGAACCTACAAGGAAGTCTAGGGGGCATTGAAAATGTTGAAAAGGATGGGAAAATGGTGACTGGAAGGAGAACAGCAAAAGGAATTCTCCAGGAAGCATATCTGACTCCCAGGTCGCTGCTGAGAACAATGGTGTAACACTTTTACTCCACTTCAAGGACAGATAATAAAACATTCAAAATCATCGAGAACTCAGAGTGTATAGAGTGAGGTTACATCAAGAGTACCCATAGTATAGTTATCCCACCATTGAAAGCCATTTAGTAGTAAAATATGTTTTGTGTCCCTGAGGTGCACAAGCAGGCAGGGGACACAAGCCTGTAGTTATTGGTCGACATACCTAGATAGGTGTGAGATGAGGCACCCTACCTCTGACACTATTGGTCTACCTGGAGGATTTGAAGTGGATTTATGGATTTTGGGCAGGTAATAAAAGACTTGCAAGGCAGAGGTGTCGAATATTAATACATTGGGCCTCATCCTTGTTCAGGAATCCTTTATTGAGGACGTAATGAACTAATGTGTTTAGTTTCCTTTTGAAGACCTCTGTATGCTCACTGGCAATTTTATCATACTTTTTTTCCATCTCCATGTTATGTAAATAAAAGCTTATAACCTGACGTCAAATTCATCCATTGGTTGTATAAATTATTCTTTTGAAAGCTGAAACCCTCCGAAATGTGGTTTAGGTTAAGAAAATAAATTGGCATCAATGCAGAAATATTGATCATTTAATGGGCACAGAATGGTCAGATTTTGGCAAGACAAAAGTTTTGTCGCCTGGTCATATAATGCACCCAATCCTAGTTTACATCCTCACCTGTGCTCAGTAAATGATCAGTTAATTAGTGGGTGTGTATAAAAGAAACCCAGCACCCCAGACCTTCACTTGAACTGCAACTTGAGCTCTGACAACATACCCAAAATCCACCCTGCAACCAAAGCCTGGATTATCAAGAGGCTGAAGACCAGATCCACTGCAGAGGTGGCTGGCACCTTTAATGTGCCTCAGCGTCAACTACAAAGAATTAAAAACAATTCTAAGAGACTGGAGATGTGTTTGAGGAGCCCAGGTCCGGCAGACCCCACAAGATAACTGCTCAGGAGGAACGTTTGTTGGTTAGAAAATCCAAAGTAAGCCCCTCTTCCACTGCAGCAGAGCTCCAACAGGCCTGGTCACCTCAAGTCCCTGTGTCAACTAGAACAGTTTGTAGGATTATGTCGAAATGGCCTCAATGGTCGAATCAGTGCCCAGAAGCCAGCACTAAATAAAAGGCAAATAAAAAACCGTGTATCATTTGCAACGTCCCACAGCCTGCTAAACAGATGGATGCTGGAAAAGTGGCAGAAGGTGGATTTCTCTGATGAATCTTCAGTAGAATTACACCACAGAGGCCGCAAATACTGCAGTAGCCCGTATGGATCCAAAATACACCCAGAAAACAGTTAAATTTGGTGGTGGAAAGATTGTGGTCTGGGTTACATTCAGTATGGGGGTGTGCAAAACATTTGCAAGGTGGAAGGCAATATCAATAGCCTAAAATATCAAGAAGTATTAGCTACCTTTTATATTCCAAATCATAAAAGGGGTCAAATTCTGCAGCAGGATGGTGCTCCATCTCATACATCCATCTCTACAACAAAGTTCCTCCAGGCAAAAAAGATCAAGGTGCTCAAAGACTGGCCAGCCCAGTCACCAGTAATGAACATCATTGAACATGTTTGGGGTAGGATGAAAGAGGAAGCTTGGAAGACAAAACCAAAGAATCTAGATGAACTCTGGGAGGCAGGTAAGACTGCATTCTTTGCTATTCCTGATAACTTCATTAATAAATTGTATGAATCATTGTTGAACCGCATAGATGCAGTCCTTCAAGCTCATGAAAGTCACACAAAATATTAAATATGAATCTAATAGCACCACAACTTCATTCACCAATGTTATGCAACATATAATTTGTATTTAAAGTTAATTATTTGTTTGAATATCACATTACTTTCTGTGGGCGACAAAACTTTTGTTTTGCCAAAATCTGACCATTCTGTGTCCATTAAATGATCAATATTTCTGCATTGTTGCCAATTTATTTTCTTAACCTAAACCACATTTCGGAGGGTTTCAGCTTTCAAAAGAATAATTTATACAACCAATGGTTGAATTTAATGTCAGGTTATAAGCTTTTATTTACATAACATGGATAAGCGACATAACTTCTGTCAGGGAGTGTAGAGGTTGGCGTAGCTGGGTGCATTGAGACGTGCACAATACTACTCTAATATACCGCCATATGTAATCCATATGAGGCACTATAGGTTTACATGATCCTTGGTCCTAAGCACCATTTGGACCAACTTTTTAACTTTTACCCTGATATATCAAAATATAAAAACAATTAATCTGATCTTTAAATGGCTTATCAAAGAAAAAAAATACACCAGAGTTACAGGTGATCAAAACATTATATCTACCCAAAATGGTATCAACAAAAATGCCAGCTCAGGGCACAAAAAATAAGCCTTCATCCAGCACCAGATCCTGAAAAATGGAGACCAGATCCTGAAAAATTACGCCAGTTTTTACACAAATTCTGGATTTTTTTTCATCACTTAAATAAAAAAGTAACCTATACATGTATGATACCTGTAAACTCATAATGACCTGGATAATCATAATGGCAGGTCAGTTTTATCATTTGGTTGAACATAGTAAAAAAAAAAAAAAAAACATTTGTGGAATTGCACTTATCTTGCAATTTTACCACACTTGGAATTTTTTTCCTGTTTTCCAGTACACTATATGTAACATAGTAACATAGTTATTAAGGTTGAAGGAAGACTTTAAGTCCATCTAGTTCAACCCATATCCTATCCTAACCTGCCCTAACATGTTGATCCAGAGGAAGGCAAAAAAACCTCAAGTGGCAAACAGTAAGCTTCACATTGGGGAAAAAAATTCCTTCCCGACTCCACATACGGCAATCAGACTAGTTCCCTGGATCAACGCAGTATCTAGGAAACTAGTGAATATAGCCTGTAATATTATACTTTTCAAGAAAGGCATCCAGTCCCTTCTTAAATTTTAGTAGGGAATCATTCATTACAACATTAGACGGCAGAGAGTTCCATAGTCTCAATGCTCTTACAGTAAAGAATCTGGTCAGTGATGTTGTTCAAAAGTGCAACTTATTTTTCAAAAAACAGGCCCTCACACGGCATATTGATAAAAAAATAAAAAAAAAGTTATGGCTCTGGGAAGATTTAGAGAAAGAAATAAAAATTTAGAAACGGAAAATCCCAAAGTTGTGAAGGGGTTAAAAAATATAAAGCTTCTTAATTTAACAAGCAACAAACCTATGCTTTACCCCAAACAGTGATAATATTTTGACCACGGATTGCATTGGCTTCTTCTGTGTATTTGCTCCCATGAAAAGGAAAACTTTTTAACCTTTTATTTTTTTTTCAATATTTTTAAAAGCATAAACAGTCTGTGAGTACAGTATGTTAATAAACAGGTTTTTTGGTTACTACCACCCAGTTAACATCATTTTTTAATAGCCATATATGTTGTAATCACTGTGAATACAAATCTGTAAAGTGATTCAAATCAGCTCTAGTAAAGCTCAGAGTATTACACTAGTCCTTTCTGGGAAATTGGAGGCACTGTAGTATTGAAAGTCACAACTGATTGCTGCAAATCAAATAAGAATTTTTTTTTTTACGTCGCTGACCAGTCCGAATTTGAAAAGATTTGCCCATTTCTAGAAAATATCCATATGTGAGTACGATAGATTGTTTAAATGCTATGGATTCTTTTATTTAAAATGATAACTACAATTTCACTTTCACTTCCTTTTACTCAAGATCTCTTTATTCCAATTTGGTTCCGATTGTTCTCAAATTAGTATTTTACGTTAAATTTTTCATTTAAATGTCCATCTACAACAATTGTTAGTTTGAGTTGGAAATAAAGAACAAATGTTAAATACAACTGTAATTGGATGGACCATATTTATGCTACGTTGCATAAAACAAAGTTAGAAAAACAAAAAATAGATGGTGCAATCATAAAATGTCTGCACTCTTATATCTCTGAACCTATCCTCAGGCTATGTAGCCTTTCCACAGAGTAAGTATTAAATAAATTAACAGGGAAAGGGGAGATAACAATAACAGCAATAAACAAAATACTCAAGGGATGATGAATCTTATCTAGAGCTGTTACAGATATACAATAGACAGTGTCCTCATTCAACACATCTTTATGTGCACCTCATTCTGTGAAAAAAGCATGAGAATTATCTTTGGCTTATCTGAAATGTAATCAATACTTTAATTTCTGCATTAAAGAACAGTTGGCATTTAATCACATCAATCAAGTTGTTAAGGGAGACACAGTCTTTTCATTACGGATAGGTCATTTACCGCAGGGGGAATGACACTGGCAGCTGAAGAATTCTCTCAAGATTTTTAAATGTGTTTTTACGGTGACCTGGGTTACCAGTGTCTCATGTATTACTGTAACTGAGCCTGACTGGCGCGCTCTTAGTATGCCTACTGCCTATATTAATAGACTAAACATATGTCTTATTAAACATTTGTAGAAAATGTTATGAATAGATGTAGTCAAAAAGTAGGACTAGAATTATTTTGACAAAATGTGACAATAACTGTAAGAAATTATACACTTTTATGTTTAAATAAACTCCTCTTACCATTGCAACTTATGTGGACACCATATTATTCATCCTTTCAGCTTTTGTTTAGATATGTCATATGGGTTTTCCATTTAGCACATAATTGTCTGCAAGTAATGCGCCTTTATGGAGTGCCTCAACCTGGGCTTCATTTTGACAAATTACAGTTTATAATACTGAAGATACACAAAATAAAGACTGCAATGTAACTATCCATGAATAATTGCAACTGAACAAAATTATCATCACACAATGGTAAATATTAGAGATGAGCAAATGACTTTGAGATTAATCAAATTTGTGTCAAATTTCATTAATTTCACTGGTCCCAGCAAATTCAAAGTGCCTGCCACCATTTTAGACATTGCAGTAGAGTGCATCAGCCACATAAGGCTCACATGACCTCAGGTGTAGCTGCTCAGGTTTCACTGTAATGAATTGCAGCTATCACATTACATGGTATAGTGCCATCAATAAGAATAGACTATCAAAGCCTTAATTAAAGTCAAGGCAGTGAATGCAGCAGTCAATTTATGAGTCCACTGAAATCGGATTGCTTTTGATTTCATCCAAATGAAGTCCAGAGTTTTCCATGCATCCATTGGGTGAGTCGCATTTGATTTCAAAGTGAAATCACAAAATGCAGTGATTTTTTTCACTGACAGATTTTGTTCTGAATAACATTGGTCTAAATGCTATCTGATAAAAAATCGGCTACACTATTTTGATGTGTACACTCTTGTGAGCGAGCTAGATTCAGTTGATAAGGAGGAGGAGAAAAATAGCAGAGGTGCTAGCAGCAGCAATGAGAGATTATAATTGCACAATTTTCATTTTTTCTTATTCTTAATGCACTAGAAAGCAGCAAGCCAGCACAATATTTTTTTTTACAGAATAGAATTCTGAAATGAGTGTTAGGACACGTTTCCACTTTTAGTATTTGGTCAGTATAAATACTGATGATAAATACTGAACGTGGCCTTAGTCAGAGAAGATGTGCTTGCTTGTCATAAAAAAATAGAAACAAAAATATAAACATTTATCTGTGCATATCTGTTTTGCACACTTGTTTTACTTTTCAATTTGACAACTGTATACGCAACACCTTTACAGCGGCTTGTTGCCAAATTTTCCTTTCTGTACATGAATCTACCTTGCATTTCTGGTTATTTTTTGTCATTTGTAAAAGGATGAATCATTAAGGTTGAAAAGATTTTCAAAAAATAATTAAAGAGTTGTACATACTGTAAGGGAAAAGACAAAAAGTGGCAATGGCAAAAATGGGGTTGTGTAAAAGAAAAGAAGCTATACAATGGCTAAGAACATGGGAACTGCTAATAGCAACACTACCACCACCATGAATGGCATTAGCCAACTGGGCTGTAACACTAACAAATGCAGGTCAGAATTTTTCTTACTTTGCCTCCAGCAAGAGCATTAGTGGGAAGCTAGTGGAATGCAGTATAAAAAATTATATGGCCCATCAAATGTCTCAGTCACAGCATACTGATTTTACCAGTGACAGTGATATGAATTTGTGTCAATGCTCTGCACAGAATTGTCTGCCTGGTAACAAATGGGATAACTTGAGATAAGTTAACTTAAAAAAAAATTAATGTCTGTCATTGAGCTGTTTTATTAAATTATCTGTTGGTTACTGCAGAATATCATCCATTGACATTATTAAACTGCATTTGTGTTAAAGAACTTGAAAGTGGCTTGAAACTATCCTACGAGACCTTAGAGTCTTGCATGTCTTTTTAGAGAAATTGGAGACTTTGCTTAACTGAAACTTACAGCATACTGATTTATTGCAAATCTAATTTTAAAAAAAAAATTATTTGATTGTGGCTATTTTGAATTTCGAATAATTTAGTCATCTCTAGTAAATATAAAAAATACAAACTTTCAGCCAAACAAAAGTGCCCTAATGACTAAATTGTTGATATCAATCTCAAAGTATAATGGCACCATGGCATGCATTTATTACTAAACATTGGCTCTAAATCAAACTATGGAAGTAAAAAACCTATTCACACAATAGCCATAGAAGCGATAATTTTTTTTATAAATTATAATAGAGAGTTACATAAAATGGTAAAAAGCAAAACCAAAAGTAGAGTACACACAAGAAGGTGACAATGGATAGCAGAAGGAGATGGAATAAGTAATGATATACAGTATATTGTCCATTAACAGTTAAGCAAATTGAAGGTGAAGTGATCTTTAAAAGACCTAAAATTAAGGATGACACTATTCCTGCATTTTTGGAAAAAAAAAAAAAATATGAATATATATGTTAGGATTTGAGTTCCCGCCGCTGCACATGGGGGAATCTCAAACCAGTCCCACTGCAGTCCCCCATTCATCTCCGTCCACAATGGAGCCTGCTCAGCTTAGATGTCGGTCCCAGCATCTCACCAAGTCTAACAGTGTGCAGAGGATTACTGCTGCTCCTCCAGGCTCTGCTATTGTGGCCAGTACTGGTTAGCGGCGAGCAGACATCTTTAGGACAAAGTCCTTGTTTTCCCCTTCTGAGCATGCCCAGAGTGAGATCTCTCATTGGAGATCAGGGGTCACATGCTCAGGTACTGCAGCAGCTCCTATTGGTCTGCCAGGAAGGTCCTGTGACTACTGGTGTTCTGGAACAAGTTTCATTGGTCATTGTTTCTGGCAGGTCCTGTAGCTGTTATTATAAAAGGGTAGCATGGCTGGGCCGCCATGCGCTAGTATCAATCGTCATATGTTTTGCGCCAGTGTGGTCATGCGTGTGTGTGGTTAGGGCCCGGCTGAAATAAGCCCCTAGAATACCGACTTAATCGGTGAGGAGTTTGGTATGCTAGCTGGTCAGGGTCGGTGTCCTAGATGTACTAGATTACCTGCATAACCGGTGAGGAGTTTGATTGCCGTATTCAGGGCCATAGATTGCGGGTGTCTCCCGCGAGGACATTAGCGCATGATCAAGTTCTATGTTCGCTTAGCAGTCAACTGTGTACCTGGGTACCTGACAGGACACAGAAGTTTGTCTCAGCGGCTCTGTGACGTAACAAGGTTCGCTTTCAATGCTAGACAGCGCCTTAGCGTGTTTATTTTGTGACTCAGTGGTGTTAAGTGAGTTTGCACACATCGCCATATAGCACTCCTTCTAGCGGCTCTGTGGAATAACAGAGTTCGCACATATTGCCACAGCGTGTTACGGCGTTTATTTTGGCGACTCTGCGGGATAACAGAGTTCGCTTCTTGCACCATTTTACTAGCAGCAGGGTCCGCCTGCACGGTGGACCCCGGGCTGCGAACGCACCTTTTTACATCATATATTTGGTGCGTTCCGCAGACCCTAACATAATACTAGCGACAGGGTCCAGCTAGTAAAATGGCGGATGACCAGCGTCTACTGCAGTACATCCAGCAGCTGGAGGGTAGGTTGGCGGCTCTTGAGCGCACAACCTCAGCTGTGGATGTTACCGCAGTTGCTGTTCAGGCTGCTAGCGTGGCTGCAGCCAGTTTGTCCTCTGCCACTACATTATCCCACCTCCCGCTTCCTGACAAGTTTGCCGGTGACAGCAAGCAATGTGGGATTCGTGAGTCAGTGCTCTATACAGCTCGAGCTTCTGGCTGCACGTTTCCCCACGGATCGGGCACAAGTGGGTTTTGTACTGTCTCTACTCTCGGGCAGAGCGTTGGAGTGGACCTCAGGTCACACACGATACGGCATTCCAACTGCTGGCAATGTCACAGGGCTTGTCCATGGTCAGCCAGTTCTCCGTACAATTTCAGACTTTGGCCTCTGAATTAGAGTGGCCAGATAAAGTTCTTACTCCAGTGTTCTGGAGAGGACTGGCAGACCATGTAAAGGACGCTTTGGCTACCAGGGAGATTCCTGCCACACTGGAGAAACTCATTTATATATCTACCCGCATCGACCTCCGTTTTCACGAGCGGAGGTTAGAGCGGACCCAGTGTAGGCAGAGGTTTCGGCTGACACCCACCTTTGCCAAACCTCTTGAATTTCCCGTTCGGGCATCCAACTCCCCAGAGACCGTGGAGACTACTCGAGTGGGATCTATGTCTCGGACCACTCGAGTATCCGTGGTCTGTAGAGTGTGTCAGCAGCCAGAACATTATGCCAACCGATGTCCCCAGCGAATGAGTAAACAGTCATGTTCCGTGACCATGGGTGCAGGGTCATTAGACACGAGGGATTTTGCTCCTAAAGTGCTCCTTAAAGGGTTAATCTCTCTAGGTTCATCCACTCTTCCCACCAAGCTTTGTGTTGGGATTACCCTGGCTTCGCCACCACTCTCCCCATATTGAGTGGTCCTCTGGGAGAATACTGGGTTGGGGTGATCATTGCAGAGACAGATGTCTCAGAGACGACGTTCAGGTTTCCACAACGGAGATACCCATAGATCTTGATTCTCTTCCCAAGGTTTATCGGTCATACGCGGACGTATTCTCCAAAAAGGCAGCGGAAACTCTTCCGCCTCATCGCCCCTATGAGTGTCCTATAGACCTCTTGCCTGGAAAGGAGCCCCCTCGGGGAAGAGTGTATCCTCTCGCTCTTCCTGAGACGGAGGCCATGTGACAATACATCCAGGAAAATCAGGCAAGAGGGTTTATTAGGAAGTCAGCGTCAACAGCAGGGGCAGGATTTTTCTTCGTGCAGAAGAAGAATGGAGAATTACGACCGTGTATAGACTATAGGGGTCTTAACGCCATTTCCGTTAAGAACAAATATCCTTTGCCCCTAATATCTGAGCTCTTTGATAGGCTCTGGGGAGCAAGGGTATTTACTAAGCTGGATCTTCGTGGTGCCTATAACCTGATCCGCATCTGTGAGGGGGACGAATGGAAGACGGCGTTCAATACCAGAGATGGACATTACGAATATCTTGTGATGCCCTTCGGGCTCTGTAATGCTCCAGCCGTCTTCCAAGATTTCGTAAATGAAATCTTCCAGGACATGCTTGCCACCTCTTTGGTAGTCTATCTGGATGACATTCTCATCTTTTCTCCAGATATGGACACCCACCGGAGAGATGTTTGCAGGGTCTTCGACCTCTTGCAGGCAAATTCCTTATATGCGAAGTTGGAGAAGTGTGTGTTTGAGCAGGAGTCTTTGCCATTCCTTGGCTATATCATCTCCACACAGGGATTGGCAATGGATCCTGCCAAACTACAGGCTGTAATGGATTGGCAAGAACCCCACTCTCTTAAAGCGGTGCAGCGCTTTATGGGGTTTTACTATCGCCAATTCATTCCCCACTTCTTTACTTTGGTTGCTCCCTTGGTAGCCCTCACCAAGAAAGGAGCCAATTTGAAATTGTGGTCAGAGGATGTCTACAAGGCCTTTACTTCAATCAAGTCCCATTTTGCTAGCGCTCGTATCCTACATCGTCCCGAGGTTGATATGCCTTTTATATTGGAGGTAGATGCCTCGTCCGTTGGTGCTGGAGCAGTCCTTTTTCAAAAGGATGCTCAAGGTCGCAAACATCCTTGCTTCTTCTTCTCCAAGACCTTCACACCAGCAGAGAGGAATTATTCCATTGGGGATAGGGAGTTGCTAGCCATGAAGTTGGCCTTTTCCGAGTGGAGACATCTCCTGGAGGGGGCTCGCTTTCCCTTCCAAGTGTTCACTGACCAGAAAAATTTGGACTATTTACAGACCGCCCAGCGGCTAAATTCCCGTCAGGCCAGATGGTCCCTGTTCTTCTCCCGGTTCCATTTCACCCTCTATTTTCTCTCAGGGGAGAAGAACATTCGTGCTGATGCTCTGTCTCGCTCCGTGGTGTCCTCTGAGGAGGTGGAGGAGGAGCCTCGGCTGATTGTCCCCACAGAGAGCCTAAGAACTGAGGTCCCGGTTTCGCTTGAGTCTGTGCCCCCGGGCAAGACTTTTGTGCCCATCAATTTGCGACCGGAGGTACTCTCTTGGGCACACTCGTCCAGGGTGGGTGGACATTTTGGGGCAAAGAGGACATCTGAGTTGCTGGCAAGGACATACTGGTGGCCACATATGGTCCGTGACATCAGGGAATACGTTCAGGCGTGCGTTTCCTGCGCCAAGAATAAGTCCCCTCGACAACGGTCAGCTGGGTTACTCTTTCCTTTACCGGTGGCAGACAGGCCATGGGATATGGTCAGGATGGATTTTGTGGTGGGCTTACCCAAGTCTCGGGGCTGCACCATCATCTGGGTGATAACCGACCACTTCTCCAAAATGGTGCACTTGGTGCCGTTACCACGGTTATCGCCTGCACGGGCCTTGGCAGCATTATTCATTAGGCATATTTTCTGCCTACATGGTATGCCAGACAAAATTGTCAGTGATCGAGGTCCCCAGTTTGCGACTTGGTTCTGGAGAGATCTGTGTCGTTTACTCAGCATTGAGTTGAATCTCTCCTCTGCATACCATCCCGAGACGAATGGGTTGGTAGAGAGGGCCAACCAGACCTTGGTCACATACTCGCGACATTTTGTCTCTGCCAGGCAGGATGACTGGGCATCCTTGCTACCGTGGGCTGAGTTCGCTCTAAATAATGCTGTGGCTGACTACACTTGACAGACCCCATTCCTCCTGAACTACGGTCAGCATCCGCGGGTACCTGTGCCCATGCCCGTGTCTTCCGCCGATTCCAGGGTGGCAGACCAGGCTGTGGAAGCACGGGACATTTGGGACCGCACCCAGGATGCCATTCAGGCCTCCAAAGAGAGGATGAGGTATTCGGCCGATGCCCATCGGCGCCCCGCTCCTACATTTGAGCCGGGTGACCTAGTGTGGCTCTCTGCCCGAAACATCAGGCTACGTGTAGAGTCCACCAAGTTGGCACCTTGCTTTTTGGGTCCCTTTAAAGTTCTTGAGCAGGTGAACCCGGTGGTTTACCGCCTAGCCCTTCCGCCTCGCCTTGGTATCACTGACACCGTTCACGTGTCCCTCCTGAAACCCGTGGCCATTTCCTGGTTTTCCGAGTTATCTGCCGGGACGTCGGGTTCATCTACCGATGATCATGAGGTGAACGCCATTGTTGGGTGCAAGGTAGTACTGTGTATCTGAAGGCCCTTTCACAGAATGTGATCAGTCACATTCTTGAAAGGAATTTCAAAATGTGATAATGTATAGTGGTTGTGTTTATGTATATGTGCTGGTATATACTTAAAAAAAAAATATTTATATATAATATATATCCTTCTGGTACAAGGCAAAAAATTTTATTTGGTGGATTGGAGGTGTTATGGGCCTGAGGATAGGTCTTGGGAGCCTGCCAAGCATGTTCACGCTCTGCAGCTCATCGCTGCCTTTGAGCGCAGCGAGGCCCAAAGAAGGGGGGCACTAGGAGGGGGGGTAATGTTAGGATTCGAGTTCCTGCTGCTGCACAAGGGGAGTCTCGAACCTGTCCCCATTCATCTCCATCCGCAGTGGAGCCTGCTCAGCTTAGACGTCGGTCCCAGCGTCTCACCCAGTCTAACAGTGTGCAGAGGATTACTGCTTCTTCTCCAGGCTCTGCTATTGTGGCCAGTACTGGTTAGCGGCGAGCAGACGTCTTTAGGACAAAGTACTTGTTTTCCCCTTCTGAGCATGCCCAAAGTGATATCTCTCATTGGAGATCAGGGGTCACATGCTCAGGTACTGCAGCAGCTCCTATTGGTCCGCCAGGAAGGTCCTGTGACTACTGGTGTTCTGGAACAAGTTTCATTGGTCCTTGTTTCAGGCAGTTCCTATAGCTGTTACTATAAAAGGGTAGCATAGCTGGGCCGCCATGCGCTAGTATCAATCGTCATATGCTTTGCACCAGTGTGGTCATGCGTGTGTGTGGTTGGGGCCCGGCTGAAATAAGCCCCTAGAATACCGACTTAATCGGTGAGGAGTTTGGTATTCTAGCTGGTCAGGTTCGGTGTCCTAGATGCCCTAGATTACCGGCATAACCGGTGAGGAGTTTGATTGCCGTATTCAGGGCCTGGCGTTCAGACACTATAGATTGCAGGTGTCTCCCACGAGGACATTAGCGCATGATCACGTTCTATGTTCGCTTAGCAGTCAACTGTGTACCTGGGTGCCTGACAGGACACAGAAATTTGTCTCAGCGGCTCTGTGACATAACAGGTTTCGCTTTCAACGCTAGACAGCGCCTTAGCGTGTTTATTTTGCGACTGAGTGGTGTTAAGTGAGTTCGCACACATCGCCATATAGCGCTGCGGCACTCCTTCTAGCGGCTCTGTGGAATAACAGAGTTCGCACATATTGCCACAGCGCGTTACGGCGTTTATTTTGGAGACTCTGCGGGATAACAGAGTTCGCTTCTTGCGCCATTTTACTAGCGGCAGGGTCCGCCTGCACGGTGGACCCCGGGCTGCGAACGCACCTTTTTACATCATATATTTGGTGCGTTCCGCAGACCCTAACAATATATATTTCAATATATATATATAGTATATATATAAATACTGCTCAAAAGATAAAGGGAACACTCAAATAGCACATCCTAGATCTGAATGAATGACGTATTCTCATTGAATACTTTGTTCTGTACAATGTTGAATGTGCTGACAACAAAATCAAACAAAAATCATCAATGGATATCAAATTTATTAACCAATGGAGGCCTGGATTTGGAGTCACACCTAAAATTAAAGTGGAATGTAATGTCCTTTAAAACAACTAAAAATTATGCTCAGTAGTGTGTGTGGCCTCCATGTGCCTGTATGACCTCCCTACTGTACAACGCCTGGGCATGCTCCTGATGAGGCGGCGGATGATCTCCTGAGGGATCTCCTCCCAGACCTGGACTAAAGCATCCGCCAACTCCTGGACAGTCTGTGGTGCAACATGACGTTGGTGGATGGAGCAAAACATGATGTCCCAGATGCACTCACTCGGATTCAGGTCTTGGGAATGGGTGGGCCAGTCCATAGCTTTAATGCCTTCATCTTGAAGGAACTGCTGACACACTCCAGCCACATGAGGTCTGGCTTTGTCCTGCATTAGGAGGAACCCAGGGACAACCGCACCAGCATATGGTCTCACAAGGGGTCTGAGGATCTCATCTCGATACCTAATAGCAGTCAGGCTACCTCTGGCGAGCACATGGAGGGCTGTGCGGCCCTCCAAAGAAATGCCACCCCACACCATTACTGACCCACTGCCAAACCGGTCATGCTGAAGGATGTTGCAGGCAGCAGATCGCTCTTCATGGCATTTCCAGATTCTGTCACGTCTGTCACATGTGCTCAGTGTGAACCTGCTTTCATCTGTGAAGAACAAAGGGCGCCAGTAGCAAATTTGCCAATCCTGG
Source organism: Oophaga sylvatica (assembly GCA_033576555.1). NCBI lineage: Eukaryota > Metazoa > Chordata > Amphibia > Anura > Dendrobatidae > Oophaga > Oophaga sylvatica. Next base: position 312,912,816 of record JARQOD010000004.1, read on the forward strand.
TGTTCTGTGGCAAATGCCAAGCATCCTGCACTGTGTTGGGCTGTGAGCACAACCCCCATCTGTGGATGTCAAGCACTCAGACCATCCTCATGGAGTCGGCATCTAACCGTTTGTGCAGACACAGGCACATTTGTGGCCTGCTGGAGGTCATTTTGCAGGGCTCTGGCAGAGCTCCTCCTGTGCCTCCTTGCATAAAGGCGGAGGTAGGGGTACTGCTGCTGGGTTGTTGCCCTCCCTCTGCCCCCTCCACGTTTCCTTGTGTACTGGCCTATCTCCTGGTAGCGCCTCCAGCCTCTGGACACTACGCTGACAGACACAGCAAACTCTTCTCACAGCTTACATTGATGTGCCATCCTGGATGAGCTGCACTACCTGAGCCACTTGTGTGGGTTGTAGAGTCTGTCTCATACTATCACCAGTGTGAAAGCACAGCCAACATTCAAAAGTGACTAAAACATTAGCCAGAAAGCATTCGTACTGAGATGTGGTCTGTGGACCCCATCTGCAGAACCACTCCCTATTAATTGTGTCTTGATAATTGCCAATAATTTCCATCTGTTGTCTATTCCATTTGCACAGCAGCATGTGAAAGTGATTGTCAATCAGTGTTGCTTCCTAAGTGGACAGTTTGATTTCACAGAAGTTTGATTTACTTGGAGTTATATTCTGTTGTTTAAGTGTTCCCTTTATTTTTTGGAGCAGTGTATATATATATATATATATATATATATATATATATATATATATATATATATATTCATATTTTACATGCAAAGGTTTGGGCACCCTGCATGGTTAGTACCTAGTAGCAACCGCTTTTGAAAGTATCACAGCCTATAACCACTTTTTGTAGCCAGCCTAGAGTCTTTCAATTCTTGTTTGAGACGTTTTCATCCTTTCTTCTTTGAAAAATTCTTCCAGTGCTGTGATATTCCTGGGTTGTCTTGTGTGCACTGCTATTTTGAGGTGTAGGCACAGATTTCAATGATGTTCAGATCAGGAAACTGTGATGGCCACTGTAAAAGCTTCAGCTTGCACATTTTGAGGTAGTCTAGTGTGGACTTTGACATGTGTTTAGGATCTTTACCCATTTGTAGAAGGTATCCTCTTTTCAACTACAGCTTTTTTACAGATGTATTATGTTTGCATCAAGAAATTGTTGAAATTTAAATGAATCCATTCTTTCCTCTACTTGTGAAATGTTCTCCGTGTCATTGGTTGCAACACAACCCGAAAGCATAATTGATATATAGGCACTGGGACACATACTATTTATTCATAGTGACTAGAGTTGAGCGATACTTTCCGATATCCTAAAGTATCGGAATCGGAATGGTATCGCCGATATCACTAAAATATCGGCGATACCCGATACCGATACCGGAAGTCCCATGTAAGTCTATGGGAACAAAATATCGCAACTAAAAAAACCCATTATTTCCTTGTAAACACTAAATATACACACATAGAATACATATATATATATATACATGTCATTGTGACATATATATATATACATATATGTATAGTTTATACACTTCTACATAGTAAAATATCCTCTCTGATTCAATTGCCGGGTAAAGCCGGCTTCAGTGAAAAGACAGAAGCACCCGACATGAAATGACACTTGGTGTACATAGGGTTAACCATGTCTTTTCATGTCGTTTGCTATCTGATTTGCACAAACAATTAAATCAGTCTATGTGTGCAAAATTTCACACCTGTAGGGGTTAATTAAAGGTGTAAATTCGTTGTAAAAAAAACGGACTTTTTTGCTACGAATTTTTTGTTAACCAGCCAGATGAAGCAGACCGCTGAGGCCTGGATTTTCAGGCTGTTAAGGAGCCAAGATCCATGGACCTTGCCAGCCTGATAATACCAGGCCACAGCAGTCTGCATATCTTGGCTGATTAACAAAAATAGGGGATCCCCTCGAAAAAAATTGGCATGGGGTCCCCCCTATTTTTGTTAACCAGCCAGATGAAGCAGACCGCTGAGGCCTGGTTTTTCAGGCTGGTAAGGATCCAATATCCATGGACCTTGCAAGCCTGATAATACCAGGCCACAGCAGTCTGCTTAGCTTGGCTGGTTAACAAAAATAGGGGATCCCCTCGAAAAAAAAACGGCGTGGGGATCCCCCCTATTTTTGTTAACCAGCCAAGTAAAATGCAGACTGCTGCGGCCTGGTATTAAAAGACTGTCAAGGCCCATGGATTTTGGCCCTCAACAGCCTGATAATACCAGGCTACAGCAGCCCCACATTTGGCGCATCAAAAGATGTGCCAATTGTGGCACTTTACCCGGCTCTTCCCACTTGCCCTGTAGCGGTGGCAAGCGGGGTAATAAGGGGTTAATGTCACCGTTGATTGCGCGGTGACAATAAGCCCGGTTAATAATGGAGAGGTGTCAATAAGACACCGATCCATTATTAATCCCAAAGTTATTAAATGCATAAAAAAAAGACAAAGCAAGAAAAAAGTATTTTAATGAAATAAAAGAGACAACACAGTTTTCATTAATTTTATTACTCTCTCATTCCTGCGACGCCATCGATCTCCTGTAAAAAAAGAAAAAAAACAAACCAACAGTATACCACCTGTCCGACGCAGTCCATAACGACAGTCCCACGACGATCCAACTCTGCTACATCGCAATGACAGGCAGAGCCTGTCATTGCAACGCAGCACAGCTGATTACCTGCTTCCCCGGCGGTGACGTCATCGGACTGACTGCTTTACGGCCGGGATTACCCAGCAGTCACTGCAGTTATCGCGAGAAACTGCATGTGACCGCCGGGGAAAGAAGATTGCGGCCATCAAGCAGTCCAGGACGTGACCGCCGGAGATCTTCTGCCAGGTAAGTGCCGCTGACTCCTGACAGACCCGACAGACGGACACTGACAGTGACAGTGACAATCCCGATTCCGGTATCCGATAAGACGAAAATATCGGAACTCGGAATCGGAATTCCGATACAGCCAATATCGGCCGATACCCGATATTTGCAGTATCGGAATGCTCAGCCCTAATAGTGACCCGAACAGACTTTTTGTGGCCCTGTTGGTTTTTTTTCTGTAAGTCTCTAAAACTTGAGACTCCTTGACTTTTCCTCATTTGGGGGGACCTACCTATGAGTATTTTTTTTTTTTTTCGTTTACTTTTTGCTACACGCAAAAAAGTTACACTTGTTGTGTTCGGGTCATAGTGACCCAACATCGTTTTTTACAGCTGTGAGGCCATATTTTCAGTGAAATAAAGGAGTTATAACCTCAGTTGGGTCTATTTATTGCATCTACTATTGTATATCAATTGATTTATTTCCTAAATTATTTCAATGGGGTCGTACACGCGCTCTACCGGGGGTATGCATTGAGATCTGCGCACCATAAAAATGGCTTTATATTGATTATTTTTGGTGCACAGTAGTGTTGAGCATTCCGATACTGCAAATATCGGGTATCGGCCGATATTAGCTGTATCGGAATTCCGATTCCGAGTTCCGATATTTTCGTCTTATCGGATACCGGAATCGGGATTGTCACTGTCACTGTCAGTGTCCGTCGGTCGGGTCTGTCAGGAGTCAGCGGCACTTACCCGGCAGAAGATCTCCGGCGGTCACGTCCTGCACTGCTTCATGGCCGCCATCTTCTTTCCCCGGCGGTCACATGCAGTTTCTCGCGATAACTGCAGTGACTGCTGGGTAATCCCGGCCGTAAAGCAGTCAGTCCGATGACGTCACCGCCGGGGAAGCAGGTAATGGTGGAATTTGCTCCACAATTTCTCCTAAGTGTGACAATCCCTTAAATTTGGTTGAAAACTACTGCTTGGTCAAATGGAAGGACTTGGAAAGGAAGAAATATTATTTTATTTTTGGAGCTAAAAATTTGGTGTAAGTTTACAATCATCATTGCAGAGTTAAAAAGCTTCAGAAAGCGAAATTTCCCAAAATTGACTCCATTTTTTAAAAAAACCCTCAAAAAATTTCCCCCGTGAGCATTTGAAATCCAGATTCCATAATTTATAATTTTGGTAAGGGAAACCCAAATTATTTTTTACTTTTTCTACTTAAACGATGTTTTAGTGAAAATTATGTTTTAGTGTAAATTTCATTTTAACAACTGTTTTTGTAAAAAGGACCCGCATTTTCTTGTGAGAAGACGTTTGAATAAGGGCTTGTTTTTGTAGATGAGTGAAACCTTTTTTGCACCTTTTGGGGGAAAAAAACATTTTATAATCACTTTTTTTTTAAAAATTTTTTTGGAACAGAAAGACAATAAAGATTTTTGTGATGAGAAGACTTAAATGTTAGGTGCTTGTTGCTCGGGTCAGAAAAATTTGGGAAATCTGGGGTTTGTTGACCGGAAAAAAGCCCAATGTAAGTTAGGGGAAAACGAGTTTTTGCCGCAATCCCCCGGGGGTCTTTTAGGGCAAAAAACATTAAATTGATGGAAACAGTGTCAAATGACATTGGAAAATCAGGGGGATACCCCTGGAAAAATTTTCAAAAACACCAGTCACGTGTAGACAAGTTGTAGAGTCTTCGCCTTTTTAAGGGGAAAACACAATAAAACAACCAACATAGTGTTGAGCATTCCGATACTTGCAAATATCGGGTATCGGCCGATATTAGCTGTATCGGAATTCGATTCCGAGTTCCGTTATTTTCGTCTTATCGGATACCGGGAATCGGGATTGTCACTGTCACTGTCAGTGCCCGTCGGTGGGGTCTGTCAGGAGTCAGCGGCACTTACCTGGCTGAAGACTCGGCGGGTCACGTCCTGGACTGCTTCATGGCCGCCATTTTCTTTCCCCGGCGGTCACATGCAGTTTCTCGCGATAACTGCGGGGACTGCTGGTAATCCGGCGTAAAGCAGTCAGCCCGATGACGTCACCGCCGGGGAAGCAGGTAATCAACTGTGCTGCGTTGCAATGACAGGCTCTGCCTGTCATTGCGATGTAGCAGAGCTGGATCGTCGTGGGACTATCGTTATGGATGCGTCGACAGGTGGTATACTGTTGGTTTGTTTTTTTCTTTTTTTACGGGGGAATCGATGGCGTCGCAGGAATAAAGAGAGTAATAAAAGAAATGAAAACTGTGTTGTCTCTTTTATTTCATTAAAGACTTTTTTCTTGCTGTGTCTTTTTTTATACATTTAATAACTTTCGGATTAATAATGGATCGGTGCCCTTATTGCGCCCTATCCCTTTTTAACCGGGCTTATTGTCACCGTGCAATCAACGGGTGACAATAACCCCTTATTACCCCGCTTGCCACGCTACAGGGCAAGTGGGAAGAGCGGGTAAAGTGCCCACAATTGGCACATCTTTTTATGCGCCAAATGTGGGGCTGCTGTAGCCTGGTATTATCAGGCTGTTGAGGGCCAAAAACCAAGGGCCTTTACAGTCTTTTAAAACCAGGCCGCAGCAGTCTGCAATTTTACTTGGCCTGTTAACAAAAATAGGGGGGATCCCAGCCGTTTTTTTTTTCGAGGGGGATCCCTATTTTTGTTAACCCGCCCAAGCTAAGCAGACTGCTGTGGCCTGGGTATTATCAGGCTTGCAAGGTCCATGGATATTGGATCCTTACCGCCTGGGAAAAACCCGCCCCAGCGGTCTGTTCAAACTGGCTGGTTAAAAAAATAGGGACCCCACGCCAATTTTTTTCAGGGGGTCCCTATTTTTGTTTAAACAGCCAAGATATGCAGACTGCTGTGGCCTGGTATTATCAGGTGGCAAGGTCCATGGATCTTGGCTCCTTAACCCGCCTGAAAATCCAGGGCCCTAGCGGTCTGCTTCATCGGCTGGGTTTAAACAAAAATAGGTGGGACCCCACGCCAATTTTTTTCGAGGGGATCCCTATTTTTGTTAATCAGCCAAGATATGCAGACTGCTGTGGCCTGGTATTATCAGGCTGGCAAGGTCCATGGTCTTGACTCCTTAACAGCCTGAAAAATCCGGCCTCAGGGTCTGCTTCATTGGCTGGTTAACCAAAATTAGGGGGACCCACGCCAATTTTTTTCGAGGGGATCCCTATTTTGTTTATCAGCCCAAAATATACAGACTGCTGTGCCTGGTATTATCAGGGTGGCAAGGTCCATGGACTTGGGTCCTTAACCCTGAAAACCAGGGGTAGCGGGTTTTTTCATTTGGCTGGTTAAAAAAAATGGGGGGGAACCCCCCAATTTTTTTTCGAGGGGGCCCCATTTTTTTTAAAACCAAAATACCTGCGTGGCGGATTTCACTGGAAGGGCCCCTGGATCTTGGCTCCTTTAAAAGCCTAAAACCGCCTCAGGGTCGCTTCATCTGGCTTTAACAAAAAATTGGGGGGACCCCACGCCATTTTTTTCGAAGGCCCCTATTTTTTTTAATCGTTCCCCCCTGATCATGTTGGTCCCGGCTGATAAGTGAAAAGGAATCAATCAAATTAACTTTCCACTTAAGGGGCCCGTCCACTAGCGATTCGCTACCGAGACCTGCTTGATATTTTGTGACGCAGCCAATCCCCGATAGCTGTGTTAATTTAGGACTCAGCCCCCCCCCGGGGGTCGTGATCGTCGCGAAGTCGGGCCTTGAACGTGGTTTCCGCTGCAACCACATCGCTGCGTGTGAAGGGGGGAGACCCCGATCCCCTGGGAAAAAAAGGTTGACACTCCAATATTAACCTGCTTAAAGTGAACCTTTCAATTGCAATATTTTTAACCCTTTATGTACCCCATCATTCGCCACCGCACAGCAATTGAATAACGGCAAAGTGCCAGAAAGAGGGCAATCTTTTTAAATTTCCCTTCTGGGTGTCTGGGCAGATTTTTAGCCGGGGGGGGCAAAATAATTGTCCCTCTCTGGCTAGTATATCTGCCCCCGCTCACTGCTTTGTCCTGTCCAGGTTTGCGAAAATGAGGGGCGGGTAGCCCACGCATTTTTTTTCAGCAATTTACATTAACACACCTCATAATATATAGATACAGTCATTAAACATTGTGAAACATATATAAAAATCTTTTATATTTATAGTTCAACACGTCCTACATAGAATAAGAGCCACTATTCAAGTTGCCCGCATCTGTGAAAATGCAGAACCCGACATGACATGACACTTTTTGGTGCACAGTAGTGTTGAGCATTCCGATACTGCAAATATCGGGTATCGGCCGATATTAGCTGTATCGGAATTCCGATTCCGAGTTCCGATATTTTCGTCTTATCGGATACCGGAATCGGGATTGTCACTGTCACTGTCAGTGTCCGTCGGTCGGGTCTGTCAGGAGTCAGCGGCACTTACCCGGCAGAAGATCTCCGGCGGTCACGTCCTGCACTGCTTCATGGCCGCCATCTTCTTTCCCCGGCGGTCACATGCAGTTTCTCGCGATAACTGCAGTGACTGCTGGGTAATCCCGGCCGTAAAGCAGTCAGTCCGATGACGTCACCGCCGGGGAAGCAGGTAATGGTGGAATTTGCTCCACAATTTCTCCTAAGTGTGACAATCCCTTAAATTTGGTTGAAAACTACTGCTTGGTCAAATGGAAGGACTTGGAAAGGAAGAAATATTATTTTATTTTTGGAGCTCAAATTTGGATGTAATAGTTTACAATCATCACTTGCAGAGCTTCAAAGCTTCCAGAACAGCAGAAATCTTCCATAATTGACTCCATTTTTTAAAATACACCCCTCAAAAAATTCCCGTGAGCACTTTGAAATCACAGATTCACATAATTATATAATTCTTGGATAAGGAACCAAAATTATTTTTTAGCTTTTTCTACTTAAACGATGTTTTAGTGCTAAATTATGTTTTAGTGCTAAATCCTTCATTTTAACAACTGATTATAGTTGAAAAAGGACTCCGCATTTTCTATTGTGAGAAGACAGTTCTGAATAAGGGCTTGTTTTTGTAGGATGAGTTGAAACTCTTATTGGCACCTTTTGGGCCAAAAACATTTTATAATCACTTTTTATTTAAATTTTTGGAGACAGAAAGTACAAATAAAGAGTAGTGATGAGCAAGCACTTAAATGCTTAGGTGCTTGTTGCTCGGGTCAAGCAAATTGGAATACTCGGGTGCTTGACCCGAGCAACAAGCCCAATGTAAGTCTATGGGAAAACCGAGCATTTTTGCCGCAATCCCCCCTGGGGTCCTTTTAGGGTCTAAAAACATCTGAACTTGATGGAAACAGTGCTCAAATGACATTGGAAAATCATGGGGAATATCCCTGGAATAATTTCTAACACCCAGGTCACAGCTGTAGACAATGTTGTCAGAGTCTTACGCCACTTTTACAGGCACACAATAAAACATACCAACACTAGTGTTGAGCATTCCGATACTGCAAATATCGGGTATCGGCCGATATTAGCTGTATCGGAATTCCGATTCCGAGTTCCGATATTTTCGTCTTATCGGATACCGGAATCGGGATTGTCACTGTCACTGTCAGTGTCCGTCGGTCGGGTCTGTCAGGAGTCAGCGGCACTTACCTGGCAGAAGATCTCCGGCGGTCACGTCCTGGACTGCTTCATGGCCCCCATCTTCTTTCCCCGGCGGTCACATGCAGTTTCTCGCGATAACTGCAGTGACTGCTGGGTAATCCCGGCCGTAAAGCAGTCAGTCCGATGACGTCACCGCCGGGGAAGCAGGTAATCAGCTGTGCTGCGTTGCAATGACAGGCTCTGCCTGTCATTGCGATGTAGCAGAGCTGGATCGTCGTGGGACTATCGTTATGGACTGCGTCGGACAGGTGGTATACTGTTGGTTTGTTTTTTTTTCTTTTTTTACAGGAGATCGATGGCGTCGCAGGAATGAGAGAGTAATAAAAGAAATGAAAACTGTGTTGTCTCTTTTATTTCATTAAAAGACTTTTTTCTTGCTGTGTCTTTTTTTTATACATTTAATAACTTTCGGATTAATAATGGATCGGTGTCTTATTGACGCCTATCCATTATTAACCGGGCTTATTGTCACCGTGCAATCAACGGTGACAATAACCCCTTATTACCCCGCTTGCCACCGCTACAGGGCAAGTGGGAAGAGCCGGGTAAAGTGCCACAATTGGCACATCTTTTGATGCGCCAAATGTGGGGCTGCTGTAGCCTGGTATTATCAGGCTGTTGAGGGCCAAAATCCATGGCCTTGACAGTCTTTTAATACCAGGCCGCAGCAGTCTGCATTTTACTTGGCTGGTTAACAAAAATAGGGGGATCCCCACGCCGTTTTTTTTTCGAGGGGATCCCCTATTTTTGTTAACCAGCCAAGCTAAGCAGACTGCTGTGGCCTGGTATTATCAGGCTTGCAAGGTCCATGGATATTGGATCCTTACCAGCCTGAAAAACCAGGCCTCAGCGGTCTGCTTCATCTGGCTGGTTAACAAAAATAGGGGGGACCCCACGCCAATTTTTTTCAAGGGGATCCCCTATTTTTGTTAATCAGCCAAGATATGCAGACTGCTGTGGCCTGGTATTATCAGGCTGGCAAGGTCCATGGATCTTGGCTCCTTAACAGCCTGAAAATCCAGGCCTCAGCGGTCTGCTTCATCTGGCTGGTTAACAAAAATAGGGGGGACCCCACGCCAATTTTTTTCGAGGGGATCCCCTATTTTTGTTAATCAGCCAAGATATGCAGACTGCTGTGGCCTGGTATTATCAGGCTGGCAAGGTCCATGGATCTTGACTCCTTAACAGCCTGAAAATCCAGGCCTCAGCGGTCTGCTTCATCTGGCTGGTTAACAAAATAGGGGGGACCCCACGCCAATTTTTTTCGAGGGGATCCCCTATTTTTGTTAATCAGCCAAGATATACAGACTGCTGTGGCCTGGTATTATCAGGCTGGCAAGGTCCATGGATCTTGGCTCCTTAACAGCCTGAAAATCCAGGCCTCAGCGGTTTTCTTCATCTGGCTGGTTAACAAAAATAGGGGGGACCCCACGCCAATTTTTTTCGAGGGGATCCCCTATTTTTGTTAATCAGCCAAGATATACAGACTGCTGTGGCCTGGTATTATCAGGCTGGCAAGGTCCATGGATCTTGGCTCCTTAACAGCCTGAAAATCCAGGCCTCAGCGGTCTGCTTCATCTGGCTGGTTAACAAAAATAGGGGGGACCCCACGCCATTTTTTTTTCGAAGGGAACCCCTATTTTTGTTAATCAGTTCCCTCTGACGTCACTGATTGTGTCCCTGGCTGACCTGAAGTGAAAGTGGAAAGCAATCAATTAAGCTTTCCACTTAAGGGCCCGTCTCACATAGCGATATCGCTACCGAGATCGCTGCTGAGTCACTAGTTTTGTGACGCAGCAGCAAGCTCACCAGCGATATCGCTGTGTGTGACATTCAGCGACGATCAGCCCCCCTGCCGGGTATCGCTGATCGTCGCTGAAATGTCAGGACCTTTGATCGCTGGTTTCCCGCTGACAGGCACACATCGCTGCGTGTGACAGGCGGGAGACCAGCGATCCGCTGGTAACCAAGGTACACAGCGGGTTTCCAGGCGCGGGGCTGTGCCTAGAAACCCGCTGTGTACCTTGGATACCAGCGCCCTGATGCAGGGAGCTGGTATCCAAGGTACACAGCGGGTTTCCAAGCGCTGCGCGGTGCCTGGAAACCCGCTGTGTACCTTGGTTACCAGCGGATCGCTGGTCTCCCGCCTGTCACACGCAGCGATGCGTGCCTGTCAGAGGGAAACCAGCGATCAAAAAAAGGTCCTGACATTTCTGCGACGATCAGCGATACCCGGCAGGGGGCTGATCGTCGCTGAATGTCACACACAGCGATATCGCTGGTGAGCTCGCTGCTGCGTCACAAAACTAGTGACTCAGCAGCGATCTCGGTAGCGATATCGCTATGTGAGACGGGCCCTTAAGCGATGTTACCCGCAGTGTCGCTGTCCCAGATCGCTGCCTGTTTGGCAGCTCAGCAGCGATCATGTAGCGATACACCAGCGATCCTGACAAGTGCATATCGTTGTCGGGATCGCTGGTGTATCGTTATGTGACACCCAGCCTTTACTCTCCTGTCAGGCAGGAGAGGAACTCATTCATTTGGGGTTTACTGTGAGGCTGCAGCATTAGCTGCGGTCCCTGCAGTAAACATTAACCCTTTCTGAAGGATTACACCGTGGGACCTGACTGTGCATGGGATAGGTAAGAATAATTTTGCTTTTTTATTTTATTTTTATTACAGGAAATGGTTTTTGCAGTAAAATAAAAGATGGTCAAAAACATGTGTCTTTATTTCATTAAAACGATTTTTAATTAAAGTGTGTGTGTTTTATTTTTATTTCATGCAATAGGATTAATAATTGATAGTTGTCTAATTGACAGCTCTCAATTATTAACCTGGCTTAAGGTCACCTTTCAATAGCAAGGTGGCTTTAACCCCATATTAACCCATTCGCCACCGCTACAGGGCAATGGGAATAGACGGGCAAAGTGCCAGAAAGGGCGAATCTAATTATAGATTTGTCTTTCCTGGGGTGTCTGGGGGCAGATGTTAGTAGCCGGGGGGGGCAAAAATAATGGTCCCTCTCTGGGCTATTATTATCTGCCCCCACTCACTGGCTTTGTCTGTCTGGTTGCGAAAATAGGGCGGGAGCCCACGCATTTTTTTTCAGCAATTTTACACCTCATATATATATATACATGTCATTGAATTTGTGACACATATATATATATATTTATATTTGTAGTTCATACACTTCTACATAGTATAATAGCCGCTAATTCAATTGCCGGCTTTTGTGAAAATGCAGAACCCGACATGAAATGACACTTGGTGTACATAGGGTTAACCATGTCTTTTCATGTCCTTTGCTATCTAATTTGCACAAACAATTAAATCAGACTATGTGTGCAAAATTTCACACCTGTAGGGGTTAATTAAAGGTGTAAATTCGTAGCAAAAAAGTCCGTTTTTTTTACAACGAATTTACACCTTTAATTAACCCCTACAGGTGTGAAATTTTGCACACATAGTCTGATTTAATTGTTTGTGCAAATTAGATAGCAAAGGACATGAAAAGACATGGTTAACCCTATGTACACCAAGTGTCATTTCATGTCGGGTGACATGAAATGACACTTGGTGTACATAGGGTTAACCATGTCTTTTCATGTCCTTTGCTATCTAAGGCCGGAGTCACACTGGCGACAAAATCGGACGACTGCAATGCGATGAAATATCGCATTGCAGTCGGACCTATATTAATCTATGGAGCAGCTCCCAGTATCAGATTTTTTGTGGTCCGTTTTAAACGTCCGTGTACAATCGCAGCATGCTGCGATTGTCACCGATTGTCGGTCGACAATCGCCAATGCAAGTCTATGGGAGCGATGAAAAATCTGATTACAAACGGACCACACTGTGTGACTTGCGATGAAATCGCATCGGTGTCCTTTAGAAAAGCCGGCAATTCATCCCCGGCTATACTGTAAAATCACACTGACAGCTTTAATAAAGACTAGAAAGAATAGATATATACACATAGAACACATATATATATATATACATGTCATTGTGACATGTATATATACATATATTTATAGTTCCTAGACTTCTACATACTGTAATAGCCGCTAATTCAATTGCCGGGTTTTGTGAAATCACAGAAGCCGACATGAAATGATACATTGTTTCCACACATTTAACCATGTAATTTCATGTATTTTTATATATGTTTGAAACATACAATTACATGAGTGTATTTGTGCAAAATTTCAGACATGTAGGGGTTAATTAAAGGTGTAATTTCGTTGAAAAAAAATGCGTGGGCTCCCGCTGTATTTTCTCCACCAGACAGACAAAGCAAAGCGAGTGGGGGCAGATAATAATAGCCCAGGGAGGGTGCATTTTTTTGTGCCCCCCCTGGCTACTAACATCTGCCCCCAGACACCCCAGAAAGGGCAAATCTATAATTAGATTCGCCCTTTCTGGCACTTTGCCCGTCTATTCCCATTGCCCTGTAGCGGTGGCGAATGGGTTAATCTCACCTTACTGTCACCTTGCAATTGAAAGGTGACCTTAAGGCAGGTTAATGATTGATAGCTGTCAATTAGACAACTATCAATTATTAATCCTATTGAAGTAAATAAAAAAACACACACACTTTAAGAATAAATAATTTTAATGAAATAAAAACACATTTTTTTGACCATATTTTATTTTACACTAAATCCGTGCGAAGCCATTGATCTCCTAAAATAAAGAAAAAGAAATAAAACAACATTATTCTTACCTATTCCGCCGATCTGTCACGTCCCACGCTGTAATCCTTCACAAAGGGTTAACTAGCTTTGAGCCAAGCAGTGCAAGTAATCCTGCATGCTCAGCTCAAAGCTCATGAATGAATAAGTTCCTCTCCTGGCGACAGGAGAGGATGTGTTTCATGAATGAAGCTTAATTGATTGTGTCCACTTTCCCTTTAGGTCAGGTCACTACAGTTAAATTGGCAAGAAATCAATTAAGCTCCATTCATGAATCTATTCCTCTACTTTCGCTGGGAGAGGAAGTTATTCATTCAGGGGAATACAGGTCTGAGACAGCATTATTAGCTCTCTGCGACCTGTAACCTGTTAACCCTTTCTGATGGATTACACCGTGGGACCTGACTGTACATCGGATTGGTAAGTATAATTTTGCTTTTTTATTTTATTTTTATTACAGGAAATGGTTTTAGCAGGAAAATAAAATATGGTCAAAAACTGTGTGATTATTTAATTAAACTTATTTTTTATTAAAGTGTGTGTGTTTGATTTTTCTTTCATACAATAGGATTAATAATTGATAGTTGCCTAATTGACAGCTATCAATTATTAACCTGGCTTAAAGTGACCTTTCAATTGCAAGGTCATTTTAACCCCTTATTAACCCATTCGCCACCGCTACAGGGCAATGGGAATAGACGGGCAAAGTGCCAGAAAGGGCGAATCTAATTATAGATTTGCCCTTTCTGGGGTGTCTGGGGGCAGATGTTAGTAGCCAGGGGGGGGCACAAAAAAAATGTACCCTCCCTAGGCTATTATTATCTGCCCCCACTCGCTTGCTTTGTCTGTCTGGTGGAGAAAATACAGCGGGAGCCCACGCATTTTTTTTTAACGAATTTACACCTTTAATTAACCCCTACATGTCTGAAATTTAGCACACATATACTCATGTAATTGTATGTTTCAAACATATATAAAAATACATGAAATTACATGGTTAAATGTGTGGAAACAATGTATCATTTCATGTCGGCTTCTGTGATTTCACTGAAGCCGGCAATTGAATTAGCGGCTATAACAGTATGTAGAAGTGTAAGAACTATAAATATATGTATATATATATATGTCACAATGACAATATATAATATATATATATATATATATATGTGTATATATCTATTCTTTCTTTTGGCATTTAAATACTATTCTTTTGGATCCATTATATGTCAGTTTTGCAAGCCTGCGAGAAAATCTCGCAAGTCGGATGAAAATCGGATGTTACAAGGTACACACACATGCGATTAAATCGCATCTTTGAAGGAAAATCGGATGCCAGAAGGATGTGTGATGTTTTTATTTTGATCCGATTGTTGACCGTCTAAAACGGACCGATTTTTTGTGGTTGTGTGTGACTCCAGCCTAATTTGCACAAACAATTAAATCAGACTATGTGTGCAAAATTTCACACCTGTAGGGGTTAATTAAAGGTGTAAATTCGTAGCAAAAAAAGTCCGTTTTTTTTACAACGAATTTACACCTTTAATTAACCCCTACATGTCTGAAATTTAGCACACATATACTCATGTAATTGTATGTTTCAAACATATATAAAAATACATGAAATTACATGGTTAAATGTGTGGAAACAATGTATCATTTCATGTCGGCTTCTGTGATTTCACTGAAGCCGGCAATTGAATTAGCGGCTATAACAGTATGTAGAAGTGTAAGAACTATAAATATATGTATATATATATATATGTCACAATGACATATATATATATATATATATATATATATATATATATATATGTGTATATATCTATTCTTTCTTTTGGCATTTAAATACTATTCTTTTGGATCCATTATATGTCAGTTTTGCAAGCCTGCGAGAAAATCTCGCAAGTCGGATGAAAATCGGATGTTACAAGGTACACACACATGCGATTAAATCGCATCTTTGAAGGAAAATCGGATGCCAGAAGGATGTGTGATGTTTTTATTTTGATCCGATTGTCGACCGTCTAAAACGGACCGATTTTTTGTGGTTGTGTGTGACTCCAGCCTAATTTGCACAAACAATTAAATCAGACTATGTGTGCAAAATTTCACACCTGTAGGGGTTAATTAAAGGTGTAAATTCGTAGCAAAAAAAGTCCGTTTTTTTTACAACGAATTTACACCTTTAATTAACCCCTACAGGTGTGAAATTTTGCACACATAGTCTGATTTAATTGTTTGTGCAAATCAGATAGCAAACGACATGAAAAGACATGGTTAACCCTATGTACACCAAGTGTCATTTCATGTCGGGTGCTTCTGTCTTTTCACTGAAGCCGGCTTTACCCGGCAATTGAATGAGAGGATATTTTACTATGTAGAAGTGTATAAACTATACATATATGTATATATATATGTCACAATGACATGTATATATATATATATGTATTCTATGTGTGTATATTTAGTGTTTACAAGGAAAGAATGAGTTTTTTTTAGTTGCGATATTTTGTTCCCATAGACTTACATGGGACTTCCGGTATCGGTATCGGGTATCGCCGATATTTTAGTGATATCGGCGATACCATTCCGATTCCGATACTTTAGGATATCGGAAAGTATCGCTCAACTCTAGTGCACAGTCTATTCTAAAATGTAGAGTGCATCCGGAGAGATCACTAGGTGTGCACTACACGTGTATATTATGCGCAGAACTGACTGCTCAGAACACGCTGTCTAAGATGTTTTTTTTTTTTTTTTTACAAAATATGTGTAGTGTTCTATTTTCGTTTTGCTCATTGCTGTTTTTTTCTGAATAAAAAAAAAAAAGATTTCTATTTCCTTTTTTTTTTTTTTTTTTTACTACCAAACATGTTCACAAACAGTCTAGTAAGCAAAAAGTATAAAAAAAATTGAGTTAGAGTGTCTAAAATCAAGGTTTAATAAGCCGGGTCATAGTGACCCTGAACACTACAAGTGTATAGTAAATGCGAACAGAACAGCAAGGTTAACAACTCACATTACTTTTTGCATACATTTTATTTTTGTGGTCCCCCACTGGGTTAGTCTGCATTACTTTTCTTTGATTGCTTATTAATTTATCTACTTCAATGAAAGATTTTTTGATTGTTATTTTAGGCAGAAGATACATTTATTGCAAAGGCTTGTTGAATCATGCTAGACATGTTTGACAATTCACTCCTCTGTATACCATTTCTCCACTGACTTTTTAGCACAATGTTTTGCCCAATTTGGCCCAAATTTGGCACAATTTTTCTGAAAACCACATGTTCCTTTTGAGTCACTTTAAAAGCAGTCTAATTTCTTTAACTTACAACATGATTTCATGGAGGGGTATTATTATGAACCTCAATTATTCCTCTAAAAAGTAGCTAATTGATGCTGTAGTATATATATCCTGTTGATACTTGCAGATTTTCTGAAGGAAGTGTCATTAGCATATATTCAATGTAAGAACATAACCTAAATGTTTCAAATATATATCTTCTGATGCTAAAATTTACTGCTGATATATGCTGAAGGATAATATGAAAAATAATGATCACATGCTAGAGTGCAAATGATGCCTAAAAAAGTTCAAGTGTGTTTATTATGTTCATATTCCAAAATAAAACATATAAAAAGGGAAGTTATACTGAGACAAACCTTTTAATGATTCTTCATATTGAAACATTGATTTTTCATGTTTCTTTCATATAAGCAGTGGTCTTATTTGTTTACAGTAAACCTTCTTAAGACTAAAGAAGCATTTACCTTTAACCTTGTTAATTAATATTGCCTTTTTTTAAATAATTTAGCAAGTAAATCAAGGCATTTGAAGGTTAATGTATAATGAATAACTTAAACTGATAGTGAACTTGACTTCATCGTTACTTAACTGTAATATTAAACCAAAACAATGAGATGACTGATAAGAAAAGGCTAAAAAGTTCAATCTGTCTGAACATTGATCTATTTTACCCCATCCCAGATAATTGGACTGATAAGTAGTATCATAATTCCAAATATCCAATGAGTAGGGTTGATATTTTGTGACATTTTTATTTTATCTCTTATTGTAATAATAGGAAACAAAGCAATACATAGCTTTTCATACTGTCAATATTTCTTGTTCAGACATTTTATTTCTATACTAAAGCTTAATTTTACAACATTAAGTGCTTAGTCCTTATCATTAGATTCATTATTTAATGGCAACATGCAGTCCACCAGTTCTCAAGTCTCTATTCCACAGTGCATCCTGCAAATTAGGACAAAGATAACAGGAAATGTGTAAGACTACAGAGACAGCTAGAAGAAAAAACTACTGTACATAGTCCCATATATTTTATAGACATTAGCTCAGCAAAGTAAATATTCTCATTTGCATAATTTGTCCACTACTGAATATTACCAATCCAAACTGTAACTAGAAAGAGGTGTAGCGGCGCTAATGCACAAATGCTCAGTCAGCGGCAAGTATAAAATAACCTTCTACCACAAGAAGGTATGTAAAAGAAAAAGTATTTTAGATAGGCTATACTCGCTCTATAAAACAGAGCATCTCAACATAACTAAAACATCCCTTACCTGTGAAGCTTGTATTGTATAAAATTCCGGAAGGTAAGATGTGGAGATAAATTGAGGGTAGAGATGCAGAATAAAATCCAGATAAAAATGCGCCTTTTTCAAAGAAACTAAAAGAAGGGATAAAATATTTAAAGAATAGTGTTCTAAGGGTAACAATACATAGATAAAACATATAATAAAACAATGAATTTGCGGTAGCGAATTCTAAAAAAATATAAAATATAATAAAACCAATAGTCGCTGCTAAAAGGAAAATTGAGACAATAAATGCGACTAAAATGTTCCCATGGACTGCTGGTAAGTATATACACACAGAGTATCAATATGCATCAATGGCTAGAGGCCTCAAATAGAAGGTGTTAATTTACATATATATCTAAATAAAGTGCAAAGTGCATATAGGGATGATAACTCCACTGAAGGGTTATAAACAGGGCAATAATGTCATCCGGTGGCTGCAAAATCATGACTGAAAGGTGCTGATGTGTGTATATACCTAAAAAAGTGCAAAGTGTGGTAGAGATAATATTCAATTTAGTAGCTCTTATCTGAAATAAATAAATAAATAAATAAATGATTGTGCATACAATAAATAGTGCACAATGGGAGGCGTTACAATGTAATGCTAAAATGCCAACTATTGAGAGGAATGAAACAGATAATCCAGTAAAACAAAGACCTTGATGGTCTAATAATCAGAGCTGAAGTGTCAGCAACTGGGAGCAAAAGTAAAAATAGTATTGGTGGCAGTAGTACAAATGATGCTGGTGTAAGTTCAGCAGCCCTCGTGGTGAAGTAATGCTTGAAGACGCACAGTAAGGGTAACAATCAAACGTTACTTATCTGAATAAAGGAAGGGGAAGGAATGGTGCTGAGATGAATCCTGGACAACTTTGCATTGTGGTATGGGTCTCAAGGAGCTGCCCCGGCTGGTGGCGTGCTCCTAGCATACCCGGGTTCAGACCTCTGGATGCTGCAGTAGGAAGTGCGGCGGAGGCCGCGCTGGACGCCGATGGAGCTCGTGCATTCGGGTCACGTGATACGGCCTGATCACGCGGTGCCCAGAGAGCTTCAGAAGCACAGTACGGTGTGCAGGAAGAACCAAATATCCTACGCGTTTCGGAATCAGACGGATTCCTTCCTCAGGGATGGCTCCTCCTGCACTGATCCTCTATTTATATCCAAACTGTGTTGTAGTTCGTTTTTTATCAATAGCAATTTAATTTTTTAAAAATTATAACGTATAGACAATTATGTACTTACACTTACTAATGGACATATATATATAAACACCGCTTTTCTGATCGACGGTGAAATCATTCCCGATGGTCAGAGAGCCGTGGATCCCATGCTGTCAAAAGACAGCGTGAGCCAGCAGCTGTGATCAGAGGTATAAAGTTTACCTCCGGTCACTGGTGTCAGCTGATAGGACTACTGATCCCATCATCCGACACCTGCTGCCGCTAATTACAGTGAGAGCAGGAGGGCAGATGGGAGTGTTCATCAGCTGCTCCTGCGCTGTAAATTAATAGTTAAAAAAATAGCTTGGTTTCACCTGTATTTTGCTAACCAGCCAGGCAAAACTCACAGCTGGGGGCTGCAACACTCACCTATCAGCTTCAGCAAGCCTAGTTATCAAGAATAGAGGGATCCCCGCTCTCTTTTTTAATTATTTAAATAAATAATTTAAAAAACGGTATGGTGTCCCTCCCCATTTTTGACAACCAGCCTTGCTAAAGCAGACAGATGGGGGCTGGTAATCTTAGGCTGGTAAGGGGCCATGGAAATTGGCCCCCAGCCTAAAAATAGCAGCCAGCAGCTGCCCAGAAAAGGCACATCTATTAGATGTGCCAATTCTGGCACTTTGACCGACTCTTCTCCTTTGCCCTTGTAGTGGTGGCAAGTGGGGTGATAGTTGGGGGGTTGATGTCATCTTTGTATTGTCAGGTGTCATCAAGCCCCGAGGTTCAT
Source organism: Oophaga sylvatica (assembly GCA_033576555.1). Taxonomy (NCBI): domain Eukaryota; kingdom Metazoa; phylum Chordata; class Amphibia; order Anura; family Dendrobatidae; genus Oophaga; species Oophaga sylvatica. Next base: position 312,932,560 of record JARQOD010000004.1, read on the forward strand.
AATGGAGAGGCGTCAATAAGACACCCCCATTACTAACCCCATAGTTACATTGCAAGAAAACACACATACCAAGAATAAAGTCCTTATTTGAAAGAATGACACAGACTCCTTTAATAATCTTAATTAAACCATAATTATGACCTCGCCTACTTCCACCAAAGCCCTCAATCTCCTATAATAAAACTAAATAAAAAAACAACAGTATAACTGTCCATCATTCTGTCCAACGCCGTAATCCATGTCTGGGGATAAAAAGTTTTCAACTTGGAGAGTGCCAAGATGCGACTGTCCCAGTTGAGAACCACTGGTGACTGAGTGGCTGTGAGCACGGCCCCAGTGACTTGTGGTGACGTCATCGAGGTTACATCTGGTCACTGAAGCTCCATTCCCAGCCAGGCTGAACTGCGTTGACCTCGGTGAGATCCCCGTTAGCAGTGTGAGAGTTTTTCTCACCATGCTAACGGGGATCTCACCGTGCTCGCTGCAGTTCAGCCCAGCTGGGAACGCAGCCTCAGTGATATCACTCACAGCAGCTCATTCACCAGTGATTCTCAGCCTGGACAGTCGCATCTGGGCACCATCCAGGTTGAAAACTATCTCTCCCCAGACATGGATTACAGCATGGGACAGAATGATGGACATATATGGTATATTTTTGTTTTATTATTTTAGTTTTATTATAGGAGATCGAGGGCTTCGGTGGATTTAGGCGAGGTCGTAAGTATGGTTTAATTAAGATTATAAAGTAGTCTATGTCATTCTTTCAATTAAAGGACTTTATTCTTGGTGTGTGTTTTCTTACAATATGACTATGGGGTTAGTAATGGGAGTGTCTTATTGACGCTTCTCCATTAATATAATTGGAGCTTGATGTCACCTGACAATACACATGTGACATCAACCCCCTTATCACTGCTACAGGGTAAGGTGGAAGAGCCGGATAAAGTGCCAGAATTGGCACATCTAATAGATGTGCCGATTGTTAGGGTTCGAGTTCCCGCTGCTGCACAAGGGGAGTCTCGAACCGGTCCCGCTGCGGTCTCCCATTCATCTCCGGCTGCAGTGGAGCCTGCTCAGCAGAGACATCGGTCCCAGCGTCTTGCCCATTCCAGTACTGTGCAGAGACTTGCTGCTGCCTCTCCTGGATCTGCTATTATAGCCAGTACTGGAGCAGATGTCTTTGGGACGAAGTCCTGCGTTTCCCCTTCTGAGCATGCCCAGGGTAAGATCTCTCATTGGAGATCTGGGGTCACATGTTCAGGTACTGCAGCAGCTCCTATTGGTCCGCCAGGAAGGTCATGAAACTACATGTGTTTGGAACAGTTTCTCATTGGTCCTTGTTTCTGGCAGGTCCTGTAGCTGTTGCTATAAAAGGGTGGCATGGCTGGGCCGCCATGCGCTAATATTAATCATTATATGCTTAACGCCATTGTGGTCATGCGTGTGTGTGGTTAGGGCCCGGCTGAAATAAGCCCCTAGAATATCGACTTAATCGGTGAGGAGTTTGGTATGCTAGCTGGTCAGGGTCGGTGTCCTAGATGCCCTAGGTTGCCGGCATAACCGATGAGGAGTTTGATTGCCATATTCAGGGCCTGGCATTCAGACGCCATAGCTTGCGGGTGACTCCCGCGAGGACATTAGCGCATGATCACGTTCTATGTTCGCTTAGCTGTTCACTGTGTACCTGGGTGCCTGACAGGACGCAGAAGTTTCTCTCAGCGGCTCTGTGACGTAACAGGGTTCGCTTTCAACGCTAGACAGCGCCCTAGCGTGTTTATTTTGCGACTCAATTGTGTTAAGTGAGTTCGCACACATCACCATATAGCGCTGCGGCACTCCTTCTAGCGGCTCTGTGGATTAACAGAGTTCGCACATATTGCCACAGCACGTTACGGCGTTTATTTTGGCGACTCTGCGGGATAACAGAGTTCGCTTCTTGCGCCATTTTACTAGCAGCAGGCTCCGCCTGCACGGTGGTCCCCGGGCTGCGAACGCACCTCTCCACATCTTATATTTGGTGCGTTCCGCAGACCCTAACACCGATTCTGCGCAGCTGTGGGCTGCTAATTTTAGGCTGGGGGGGCAATATCCATGGCCCCTTACCTGCCTCAGATTACCAGCCCCAAGCTGTCTGCTTTAGCAAGGCTGTTGGTCAAAAATAGGGGATACTCCATGCTAATTTTTTTAATTATTTATTTAAATACAGTAATTAAAAAAAGAGCATGGGGACCCCTCTATTCTTGATAACTTGCCTTGCTGAAGCTGACAGCTGATGTTTGCAGCCCCCAGCTGTGAGTTTTGCCTGGCTGGTTAGCAAAAAAACAGGGGAACCCATGCTGTTTTTTTTAAATTATTTATTTACAGGGCAGGAGCGGCTGATGAATACTCCCATCCGCCGTCCTGCTCTCACTGTTGTTAGCGGCTGCAGGTGTCAGATGATGGGATCAGTAGTCCCATCAGCTGACACCAGTGACCGAAGGTAAACTTTATATCTCCGATCACAGCTGAGCGCTCACAAACCACGGTTCTCTGGCCAGCGTTGATGATTTCACCGCTGATCAGAAGCGGTGTTTGCCACACTGAACATTCAGGTCCGCTCATCTCTACTCACCTCTCCAACTGCCCACAATGCTCCCTGCTGTCTCATTCTCCACAGCTCCATCACAGCTCTGGATCAATGTTTACTCTTGGCCATTGCTTTCAGCCGCAAGCAGACCACAGAGTTGACTGTGAATGCTCATTGGCCTACTCTCAGACGGATGTCCCAGCCTAGAGTAGAACATGAAGGAATAGTCATAGAAGTGAGCTGTAATGTATTTTTACATGTTATACTTGTTACAGCGGCATGTGAAAGTTTGGGCACTCCTGGTCAAAATTACTGCTGTTGTGAACAGATAAGCAAGTTGAAGATGAAATGATCTCTAAATGGCCTAAAGTTTAAGATGACACATTTCCTTTGAGCCAAATATATAAACATCTATATATATCTATATTATATATTTATATATAGATATATCTATATATCTATATAAATATATATATTTACATTTCTTACATCGAAACACTTACAAAAAGGAAAATGGGCCAATGAAAAAGTTTGGGCACCTTGTATGGTTAGTACCAACCCCTTTTGAAAGTATCTTTTTTGGCATCAGGATTCTAAAAGAAATTACAAAAAGAAAAATGGGTTGATCAATAAGTTTTGGCCTCCTTGGAGATTTGTTTGCTCAGATAACTTTGACCAAGGTTTAAGACTTTAATTAGCCTGTTATGGTTATGGTTTGTTCACTGTCATCATTAGGATAGGCCAGATGATGCAAATTCCTCAGCTTCATAAAAAGTCAGCCTCCGCTAACCTTGTGCCAAAAACTGCAGCCATAATTTCTTCTATTCAGTTGATAACACTCTGAAAATGAAATTGGTGGAAGCCAACAATGCAGGATAAGGCTCTAAGAAGATAGCAAAGCATTTTCAATTTGCCCTTTCCTAAGTTTGAAATGTAATTAATAGAGATGAGTGACTTTGGCTCCGGGAGGGTCGAGTCGGGTTTCGAACAACCCGACATTCCCAAAAGTCGAGTCGAACGAAGTCGGACGACTAACGGAAAAGGTCGAGTCGGAGTTGAAAATCTGACCCCAATGCAAGTCAATGGGGAAAAAAAGTCGGCAGGGAGTGGAGGACAGTAAACACACCTACAGTGCCCATTTCAATGACAATGACATCAATTCTTATTACTTAAGCTTGTAAACCTTAATTTACTTTATAATAATAGTAACGCATTCAAAACTGGGGGTTATTTGGCTAAAGTTGTGTGGGGGGCAGGACTGGCTCTAGGTTTTCGTGGGCCACGGGCCAAAGAGTCTCATTGGGCCCCTTTAAAACATACCACAATTCATGATGCTCCGATACGGCAGAGAAATATAGGTATAGTACAATACCAAATACTTCACTTCTTACATTACATGAGTGATATCTATTTTAAATTCTACAATAGCTCAAAAAACGGACAGTATAGTCCTCCATACAGTATTATGGGCACCACATAGTGCGCCATACAGAATAATGAGCCCCATATATTGCTCCATACATAATTGGTCCCGTATATTTTTCCATACAGTATATGATGAGCTCCACATAATGCTCCATATATAATGTTCCAGTGTATAATGGGCCCAATCTATGATACTCAAGTGTATGATGGGCCCCGTATATACACTGTGTTCCAAATTATTATGCAAAAATTGTTAAGGAGTGTTGGTTTGAATTTTTTTGTTTGTCAGTTAAACTCATTGATGATGATGTGCGTCAGGGCTCTTTATATCACTGTAAGCAATTGCAGACACCTGTGCTAATTAGTTTTACAGGTGTGTCCAATGAAAGGCAAGACTACTTAAGAAGGCTGTCCCACATTATTAAGCAGCCTACATTTTCTGCCAAAATGGGAAAGAAAAAGGATGTGTCGGCTGCTGAGAAGCAACATATTATGGAGTGTTTAGGTCAAGGCATGACTACAATCAACATTGCCAAGACACTTCATCGTGATCATCGCACAGTCAAGAAGTATGTAGCTGATTCACAGTACACACGTGATCATGCTGATAAGGGAAAATTGAGGACTCTTTCCTACAGGCAATTACATCAGGTTAAAAGAGCAGCGGCAAAAAAGCCTTGTCATAGCAGCAGGCAAGTTTTTGAAGCTGCTGGTGCCTCCAACGTCCCCCGAACAACAAGATGCAGGGTCCTTCAGAGGTTTGCAGCTGTGCGTAAGCCATCCTGTCGACCTCCTCTATCCACTGCACACAAGCAGAAACGGCTACAGTTTGCCAAACAGTACATGAAGACTGACTTCAAAACTGTTTTCTTCACCGATGAGTGCCGTGCAACGCTCGATGGTCCATATGAATGGAGCGGAGGATGGCTGGTTGATGGACACCCCATGCAAACACGGTGTTAGGGTCTGCAGAACGAACCTAATAAATAATGTAGAGAGGTGTGTTCGCAGCCCGGGGTCCACCGTGCAGGCAGAGCCTGCTGCTAGTAAGATGGCCTAAGTAGCGAACTCTGTTATCCCGCAGTCGCTAAAATAAACGCCGTAGTGCACTGTGGCAGATAGTGCGAACTCTGTTAATCAACAGAGCTGCTAGCGGGAATGCCGCAGCGCTATATAGCGATATAAGAGAACTCTGTTACACCACAGAGTCGCTGAGGTAAAGACACAGAGATAGGTACTGTGTCCTGTTAACACCACAGGGATACACAGATAACTGCTGTGCGGATAGCAGTCCGTGATCATACAGACAGCAACGCAATCAAGCAATCTCCTCACCGGAGAAGCCAGTATTCTAGGGGCTTATTTCAGCAAAGCCTTAACCACGTGCACTCAAATCTCCTCACCGGAGGTGCCGGTATTCTAGGGGCTTATTTCAGCTGAGCCCTAACCACATGCGTGCATGATCACACTGGCCCAAAGCACATAATGCAATTGATCCTAGCGCACGGCTGTGCGGTAAGGACAGCCTTTTATAGCAGCCACGAGAAAATGATCTTCCAGGAAGGACCAATGGGAAGCTGCTTCAGAACATCAACAGCCGGAGGACCTTCCTGAAGGACCAATAGGAGTGGCAGCTGTATCTGAGCATGTGACCCCTGATCTCCAATGGGAGATCTTACCCTGGGTATGCTCAGATGAAGCAACAAAGTACGTAGACCTAAAGACGTCTGCTCGCCGCTGACCAGTAGTGGCTACAATAGCAGAACCTGAAGTGGCAGCAGCAGGTCTCTGCACAGTATCAGACCGGGCGACACGCTGGGACCGACGTCTTTGCTGAGCAGGCTCCACTGCGGCCGGAGATGGATGGGGGACCGCAGCGGGACTGGTTCGAGACTCCCCTTGTGCAGCAGCGGGAACTCGAACCCTAACATTACCCCCTCTCCTAGGGCCCCCCCTTCTTTGGGCCTCGCTGCGCTCAAAGGCAGCGATGAGCTGTGCAGCATGAACATGCTCGGCAGGCTCCCAGGACCTATCCTCAGGCCCATAACCCCTCCAATCCACCTAATAAAATTTTTTGCCTCGTACCATCTTGCACCCAACAATGGCGTTCACCTCATGATCGTCGGTAGATGAACCCGACGTCCCGGCAGATGACTCGGAAAACCAGGAAATAGCCAAGGGTTTCAGGAGGGACATGTGAAAGGTGTCGGTGATACCAAGGCGAGGCAGAAGGGCTAGGCGGTAAACTACCGGGTTCACCTGCTCAAGAACTTTAAAGGGACCCAAAAAGCGAGGTGCCAACTTGGTGGACTCAACACGTAGCCTGATGTTTCGGGCAGAGAGCCACACAAGGTCACCCGGAGCAAATGTAGGAGCGGGGCGCCAATGGGCATTGGCGGAGGACCTCATCCTCTCTTTGGAAGCCTGAATGGCATCCTGGATGCGGTCCCAAATGTCCCGTGCCTCCACAGCCCAGTCTGCCACCCTGGAATCGGCGGAAGACACGGGCATGGGCACTGGTACCCGCGGATGCTGGCCGTAGTTCAGGAGGAATGGGGTCTGTCCGGTGGAGTCAGCCACAGCATTATTTAGAGCGAACTCAGCCCACGGTAGCAAGGATGCCCAGTCATCCTGCCTGGCAGAGACGAAATGTCGCAAGTATGTGACCAAGGTCTGGTTGGCCCTCTCTACCAACCCATTCGTCTCGGGATGATATGCCAAGGAGAGATTTAACTCAATGCTGAGTAGACGACACAGCTCTCTCCAGTACCGAGACGCAAATTGGGGAGCTCGATCACTGACGATTTTATCTGGCATTCCGTGTGAATGGAAAATATGCCTAATAAATAATGCTGCCAAGGCCCATGCAGACGGTAACCGTGGTAAGGGCACCAAGTGCACCATTTTGGAGAAGTGGTCGGTTATCACAAAGATGATGGTGCAGCCCCGAGACTTGGGTAAGCCCACCACAAAATCCATCCCGACCATCTCCCAAGGCCTGTCTGCCACCGGTAAAGGGAAAAGTAGTCCAACTGGCCGTTGTCGAGGGGACTTATTCTTGACGCAGGTGACGCATGCCTGAACGTATTCCCTGACGTCACGGACCATATGTGGCCAGCAGTATGTCCTCGCCAGCAACTCAGATGTCCTTTTTGCCCCAAAATGTCCACTCACCCTGGACGAATGTGCCCAAGAGAGTACCTCCGGTCACAAATTGGTGGGCACAAAAGTCTTGCCCGGAGGCACAGACTCAAGCAAAACCGAGGCCACAGTTCTTAGGCTCTCTGTGGGGACAAACAATCGAGGCTCCTCCTCCACCTCCTCAGAGGACACCACGGAGTGAGAAAGAGCATCGGCCCGAATGATATTCTCACCGGAGAGGAAATGGAGGGGAAATGGAACCGGGAGAAGAACAGGGACCATCTGGCCTGACGAGAATTTAGTCACTGGGCAGTCTGTAAATAGACCAAATTTTTGTGGTCAGTGAAAACTTCAAAGGGAAAGCGAGCCCCCTCCAGGAGATGTCTCCACTAGGAAAAGGCCAACTTCATGGCTAGCAACTCCCTATCCCCAATGGAATAATTCCTCTCTGCTGGTGTGAAGGTCTTGGAAAAGAAGAAACAAGGATGTTTCCGACCTTGAGCATCCTTTTGAAAAAGGACTGCTCCAGCACCAACGGACGAGGCATCGACCCCCAATAAAAAAGGCTTATCAACCTCGGGGCGATGTAAGATGGGAGCGCTAGCAAAATGGGACTTAATTGAAGTAAAGGCCTTGGAGACCTCCTCTGACCACAATTTGGGATTGGCTCCCTTCTTGGTGAGGGCTACAAATTGAACTACCAAAGTGGAGAAGTGGGGAATGAATTGGCAATAGTAATTAATAAACCCCATAAAGCGCTGCACCGCTTTAAGAGAATGGGGTTTTTGCCAATCCATCACAGTCTGTAGTTTGGCAGGATCCATAGCCAATCCCTGGGCGGAGATGATATAGCCCAGGAAAGGTAAAGAATCCTGCTCAAACATGCATTTCTCCAACTTTGCATAGAGGGAGTTCGCCCGTAACAGGTCGAAGACTTTGCAGACATCCCTCCGGTGAGAGTCAATATCTGGAGAAAAGATGAGAATATCATCCAGATAGACTACTACTATAGAGGTGGAAAGCATATCCCGGAAGATGTCATTGACAAAGTCTTGGAAAATGGCTGGGGCATTACAGAGCCCGAAGGGCATCACCAGGTATTCATAATGCCCATCCCTGGTATTAAAAGCCGTCTTCCATTTGTCCCGCCTCGCGGATGCGAATCAGGTTATAAGCACCACGCAGATCCAATTTAGTAAATACCCTTGCTCTCCGGAGCCTATCAAAGAGCTCAGAGATCAGGGGCAACGGGTATTTATTCTTAACGGTGATGGCGTTAAGACCTCTCTAATCTATACACGGACGCAATTCTCCACTCTTTTTCTGCACGAAGAAGAACCCCGCTCCTGCTGGTGACACCGACTTCCTAATGAACCCTCTTGCCAGATTCTCCTGGATATATTGAGACATAGCCTCCGTCTCAGGAAGAGAGAGGGGATAGACCCTTCCCCGAGGAGGTTCTGCTCCAGGCAAGAGGTCAATAGGACAGTCGTAGGGACGATTGGGTGGCAGAGTCTCCACAGCCTTTTTAAAGAACACGTCTGCATATAACTGATAGCACTTGGGAAGAGGAGAAAGATCTGCGGGTATCTCTGTAGTGGTAACCTGAATGCACTCCCTGACACATCTGTCCTTACATGACTCACTCCAACCCAGTATCCTACCGGAGGTCCACTCAATATGAGGGGAGTGGGAACGGAGCCAGGGAACTCCCAGTAGGATTTTGTCTATTCCCTCGGGAAGGACGAGAAGGGAAATAATCTCCTGATGGGAAGGGGGTACAGACAAAGTAAGAGGGGCAGTCTGATGTGTAATTGGCGAGGGCAATGTCAACCCATTCACTACCCGGACAGTCACTGGTTTGTCGAGCGCTACCAGATGTATTGCGTGGCGACGAGCAAAGGTAGATGACATGAAATTCCCCTCTGCTCCTGAGTCCACACAAAGCTCGACTGTAAGTGTGGAAGAGTCTACAGTGACTGTCCCTTTAAATGTCATCTTGGAGGAAAACGCCGCTGTCTCTAGTGAACTTCTTCCCAGGGCCACTAGACGCGATCGCTTCCCCGACAAAGGTTGACAAAGGTTACAGACCACGGATACTCGGACGGCCCGTGACTTAGGTCCTGAACGAGGAACCTCTGTCGCCTTCTGGGGTTTGGACGCCAGATCGGAGGATTCGAGAGGTTTGGCAAAGGTGGGAGCCAACCGAATCCTCTGCCTACACTGAGCCCGCTCCAACCTCCGCTCGTGAAAACGGAGGTCGATGCGGGTAGATATGGAGATAAGCTTCTCCAGTGTGGCGGGAATCTCCCTGATAGCCAAAGCATCTTTAACATGGTCAGCCAGTCCTTGCCAGTAGACTGGAATGAGAACTTTATCCGACCAGTCTAGCTCTGAGGCCAGAGTCCGAAACTGGACCGAAAACTGACTGACCAAAGACGAACCCTGTGCCAATGCCAGCAGTTGGAGCGCCGTATCGTGGGTGACCTGAGGTCCTAAAAAGACCTTTTTTAAAGCCTCCAGGAAACGAGGAGCACTCCGCACCATACGATCGTCGCGCTCCAACAGCGGCGTTGCCCACTCCAGCGCTCTGCCAGAGAGTAGAGACAGTACAAAACCCACTTGTGCCCGATCCGTGGGGAAACGTGCAGCCAGAAGCTCGAGCTGTATAGAGCACTGACTCACGAATCCTCGACATTGCTTGCTGTCACCGGCAAACTTGTCAGGAAGCGGGAGGTGGGATAATGTAGGGGCAGAGGTGGCAGAGGACAAACTGGCTGCAGCCACGCTAGCAGCCTGAACAGCGACTGCGGTAACATCCACAGCTGAGGTTGTGCGTTCAAGAGCCGCCAACCTACCCTCCAGACAGACCCTGGCGCTAGTATTATGTTAGGGTCTGCGAAACGCACCTAATAAATAATGTAGAGAGATGTGTTCGCAGCCCGGGGTCCACGTGCAAGCAGAGCCTGCTGCTAGCAAGATGGCGTAAGTAGCGAACTCTGTTATCCCGCAGAGTCGCTAAAATAAACGCCGTAGCGCGCTGTGGCACATAGTGTGAACTCTGTTAATTCACAGAGCCGCTAGCGGGAATGCCGCAGTGCTATATAGCGATATAAGCGAACTCTGTTACACCACAGAGTCGCTGAGGTAAAGACGCAGAGATAGGTACTGTGTCCTGTTAACACCACAGGGATACACAGATAACTGCTGTGCGGATAGCAGTCCGTGATCATGCAGACAGCAACGCAATCAAGCAATCTCCTCACCGGAGAAGCCGTATTCTAGGGGCTTATTTCAGCCAAGCCCTAACCACGTGCACTCAAATCTCCTCACCGGAGGTGCCGGTATTCTAGGGGCTTATTTCAGCCGAGCCCTAACCACATGCGTGCATGATCACCCTGGCGCAAAGCACATAATGCAATTGATCCTAGCGCACAGCCGTGCGGTAATGACAGCCTTTTATAGCAGCCACGAGAAAAAGACCTTCCAGAAAGGACCAATGGGAAGCTGCTTCAGAACATCAACAGCCGGAGGACCTTCCTGAAGGACCAATAGGAGTGGCAGCTGTATCTGAGCATATGACCCCTGATCTCCAATAGGAGATCTTGCCCTGGGCATGCTCAGATGAAGCAACAAAGGATTTAGACCTAAAGACGTCTGCTCGCCGCTGACCAGTAGTGGCTACAATAGCAGAACCTGAAGAGGCAGCAGCAAGTCTCTGCACATTATTAGACCGGGCGAGATGCTGGGACCGACATCTTTGCTGAGCAGGCTCCACTGCGGCCGGAGATGGGTGGGGGACCGCAGCGGGACTGGTTCTAGACTCCCCTTGTGCAGCAGCGGGAACTTGAACCCTAATACCGGCCATACTGAAAATTCTATGAAACTCAATAGAAGTGAAAAACAGTAAAGGAAAAAAAAAGAGTTGTCAGAATTTTTTTCCCCCTGTTTGTTGCATTTTTTCCCTCTTCTTTGGGGGCTGAGGAGGAATTTTTTCCCCAATGGAGGTCAAGCATTTGTCCGATCGTGTGGAGCAGCTTGCTGCTGAAGTTCGGAGTATTGCTATCTATCTTGCTGGGTTGCCTGCTGTGGAACATTGTTGTACTGGGTTTTCCTTGGTTACAGACTCACAATCCTGTTTTGGATTGGAAGTCTATGTCTGTAACCCGCTGGGGTTGTCAATGTGTTCGTGCTCACACTCCTGTTTTTTCTGCCCCCCCAGTCTCAAGATGTTTTTTCAGCCTCCCCCAGTTTAAAGATGTTCCTGACTATTTGACTGATGACGTGTTTAGTGAGAGTAAGTCTGCAGCCTTACCTCCTCATAGGAGTTGTGATTGCCCTATTGACTTAGTACCCGGTAGTAAATTTCCCAAAGGTCGGCTCTTTAATTTATCTGTACCTGAGCATGAGGCTATGCGAACTTATATCAAAGAGTCTTTGGAGAAGGGTCATATCAGACCATCCACTTCACCCTTGGGCGCCGGCTTTTTCTTTTTGGCCAAGAAGGATGGCTCATTGAGGCCGTGTATTGATTATCGTATCCTGAATAAGATCACTGTTAAAAATCAATATCTGTTACCCTTGATTTCTGACCTCTTTTCCAGAGTAAAGGGTGCTTGTTGGTTTATAAAGCTTGACCTCAGGGGGGTGTATAATCTTATTCACATCAAGCAAGGAGATGAATGGAAGACGGCGTTTAATACCCCAGAGGGGCATTTTGAGTACCTAGTGATGCCATTTGGGCTCACTAATGCCCCTTCCATCTTCTAATCCTTTATGAACGATATTTTCCGGGATTTCGTGGATACATTTCTGATCGTTTATTTGGACGATATCTTGATTTTTTCCAATGACTGGGATTCTCATGTGGAACATGTTCGGACTGTATTCCGGATTTTGAGAGAAAACGCATTGTATGTGAAGGGATCAAAATGTCTTTTTGGCGTACAGAAGGTTTCATTTCTGGGATTCATTTTGTCTCCCTCTGTTATTGAAATGGACCCGGTCAAAGTTCAGGCCATTTGTGATTGGGTTCAACCCACTACATTAAAGGCTCTTCAGAGATTTTTGGGTTTTGCTAATTTTTATCGTAAATGTATAGCTAATTTCTCTGGTATTGTGAAGCCACTGACTGATTTGACCAAGAAGGGTTCTGATGTAGTGAGTTGATCTCCTGAGGCAGTTTCTGCATTTCAGGAGCTTAAGCGGAGATTCACTTCTGCTCCTGTTCTGACCTGATGTTTCTCTACCATTTCAGGTGGGGGTTGATGCTTCAGAGATTGGTGCAGGAGCCGTCTTGTCCCAAAGGGATCTGGAGACATCTAAGATTAACCTTTGTGTGCCTATTTCTCTCGAAAAGTTTCCCCAGCTGAACGTAATTATGATGTGGGTAATCTGGAGTTATTGGCCATGAAGTGGGCTTTTGAGGAGTGGAGACATTGTCTGGAAGGAGCCAAGCATCAGGTGGTGGTCCTCACGGATCATAAGAACCTGGTTTATCTTGAATCAGTCAAGCGACTTAATCCTAGACAGGCCTGGTGGGCCTTGTTTTTCACACATTTTAATTTTCTGGTCTCTTTTCTCCCGGGCACTAAGAATGTTATGGTGGATGCCCTCTCGAGGAGTTTCTTTCTGGATTCTCCTAAGGTAACTGAGCCTGCTGTTATTCTGAAGGAGGGTGTGGTTCTTTCCGCTATCTTGCCCAATTTGAGTCTGGCTTTGGAGAAATTTCAGGAGGATAAACCTGAAAGTTGCCCTGCTGGGAGATTGTTTGTCCCAGACCAGTGGATGAAGAATGTGATGTCCGAGATTCATTGCTCCACGTTGGTCAGCCATCCTGGTATTTTTGGTACCAGAGATTTGGTGAGTCGGTCCTTTTGGTGGTCCACTTTGTCTCGTGACGTCAGGGACTTTGTGCAGTCCTGTGGAACTTGCTGTCGGTCCAAACCTAGTGGTTTTTTAATGCCATTGCCTGTGCCCAAGAGGCCATGGACCCATATCTCTATGGATTTTATTTCCGACCTCCCTGTCTCTCAGAGAATGACCGTTATTTGGGTAACCTGTGATAGGTTTTCCAAGATGATACATCTTGTGCCACTACCTAAGTTGCCATCCTCCTCCGAGTTGGTGCCCTTGTTTTTTCAACAGGTGGTTCGGTTGCAGGGCGTTCCAGAGAACATTGTGTCTGACAGAGGAGTCCAGTTTGTTTCCAGAGTTTGGAGGACATTTTGTTCCAAACTGGGAGTTCAGCAGTTTTTTTCCTCTGCATTCCACCCTCTGACCTATGGACTAACTGAGAGAACAAACCAGACCTTGGAGACTTATTTGAGATGTTTTGTGTCTGCTGATCAAGATGACTTAGTCTCTTTTTTGCCTTTGGCTGAGTTTGCTTTGAATAATAGGGCTAGTTCTGCCACCTTGATGTCTCCATTTTTCTGCAATTTTGGGTTTCATCCTCGATTTTCTTCAGTGCAGTTGAAGGCTTCTGTCTGTCCTGGTGTTGACTCTATTATGAAGAGAATGCAGCTGATTTGGGATCAAGTAGTGGATAAGCTGACTCTCTCTTGGGACAAGGCCCAGCTGTTTGCCAACCGGCATAGGACTGATGGTCCTCGATTTAAAGTGGATGACTTGGTTTAGTTGTCCTCAAAAAATATCCCGATGAGGGTCGCATCTCCAAAATTTAAGCCAAGGTTCATTGGACCTTAGAAGATTGTGGAGATTATTAATCCCGTTTCCTTCCGTTTGCTTCTTCCAGGAACATTCAAGATTCACAACGTATTTCTCAAATCTTTATTGAAGAGATTTGTCGAGCCAGTGGTTCCTATGGCTGCGCCTCCTGATCCTGTTTTGGTTGAGGGCAATTTGGAGTATGTGGTTGAGAAGGGACCCAAAAAGCGAGGTGCCAACTTAGTGGACTCTGCACGTAGTCTGATGTTTCGGGCAGAGAGCCACACTAGGTCACCCGGATCAAATGAAGGAGCGAGACGCCGATAGACATCGGCCGAAGACCTCATCCTCTCTTTGGAGGCCTGAATGGCATCCTGGGTGCGGTCCCAAATGTCCCGTGCCTCCACAGCCCAGTCTGCCACCTTGGAATCGGTGGAAGACACGGGCATGGGCACTGGTACCCGCGGATGCTGACTGTAGTTCAGGAGGAATGGGGTCTGTCTGGTGGAGTCATCCACAGCATTATTTAGAGCGAACTCAGCCCATGGTAGCAAGGATGCCCAGTCATCCTGCCTGGCAGAGACAAAATGTCGCAAATATGTGACCAAGGTCTGGTTGGCCCTCTCTACCAACCCATTTGTCTCGGGATGGTATGCAGAGGAGAGATTCATCTCAATGCTGAGTAAACGACACAGCTCTCTCCAGAACCGAGACGCAAACTGGGGACCTCGATCGCTGACAATTTTGTCTGGCATACCGTGTAGGCGGAAAATATGTCTAATGAATAATGCTGCCAATGCCCGTGCAGACGGTAACCGTGGTAACGGCACCAAGTGTACCATTTTGGAGAAGTGGTCGGTTATCAACCAGATGATGGTGCAGCCCTAAGACTTGGATAAGCCCACCACAAAATCCATCCCGACTATCTCCCAACGCCTGTCTGCCACAGGTAAAGGGAAAGTAGCCCAACTGGCCGTTGTCGAGGGGACTTATTCTTGGCGCAGGAGACGCACGCCTGAACGTATTCCGTGACGTCACGGACCATTTGTGGCCACCATTATGTCCTCACCAGCAACTCCGATGTCCTCTTTGTCTCAAAATGTCCACCCACCCTGGACGAATGTGCCCAAGAGAGTACCTCCGGTCGCAAATTGGTGGGCACAAAAGTCTTACCCGGAGGCACAGACTCAAGCGAAACAGGGGCCACCGTTCTTAGGCTCTCTGTGGGGACAATCAGCCGAGGCTCCTCCTCCACCTCTTCAGAGGACACCACGGAGCGGGACAGAGCGTCTGCACGAATGTTCTTCTCACCGGAGAGGAAATGGAGGGTGACATGAAACCGGGAGAAAAACAAGGACCATCTTGCCTGGCGAGAATTTAGCCGCTGGGCAGTCTGTAAATAAACCAAGTTTTTGTGGTCAGTAAAAACTTGAAAGGGAAAACGAGCCCCTCCAGGAGATGTCTCCACACCGAAAAGGCCAACTTCATGGCTTGTAACTACCTGTCCCCAATGGAATAATTCCTCTCCGCTGGTGTGAAGGTCTTGGAAGAGAAGAAGCAAGGATGCTTCTGACCTTGAGCATCCTTTTGGAAGAGGACTGCTTCAGCACCAACGGATGAGGCATCCACCTCCAATACAATAGGCCTATCAACATCGGGGCGATGTAAGATGGGAGCGCTAGCAAAATGATATTTAACTGAAGTAAAGGCCTTGGAGTCCTCCTCTGACCATAACTTATGATTGGTTCCCTTCTTTGTGAAGGCTACCATGGGAGCTACCAGATTAGGGAAGTGGGGAATGAATTGGCGATAGTAGTTAATGAACCCCATAAAATGCTGCACCGCTTTAAGAGAGTGGGGTTCTTGCCAATCCATTACCGCCTGTAGTTTGGCAGGATCCATAGCCAATCCCTGGGCGGAGATGATATAGCCCAGGAAAGGTAAAGACTCCTGCTCAAACACACACTTCTCCAATTTTGCATATAGGGAATTTGCCCGCAAGAGGTCGAAAACCTTGCAGACATCTCTCTGATGGGAATCTATATCTGGAGAAAAGATGAGAATGATAGATAGACTACCACAGAGGTGGCAAGCATATCCTGGAAGATGTCATTTACAAAGTCTTGGAAGTCGGCTGGAGCATTACAAAGCCCGAAGGGCATCACCAAGTTTTCGTAATGCCCGTCCCTGGTATTGAATGCCGTCTTCCATTCGTCTCCCTCACGGATGCGAATCAGGTTATACGCAACCCGCAGATCTAACTTGGTAAATACCCTTGCTCCCCGAAGCCTATCAAAGAGTTCAGAGATCAGCGGCAAAGGGTATTTATTTTTCACGGTGATAACGTTAAGACCCCTATAGTCTATACACGGACGTAACTCTCCGTTCTTCTTCTGCACGAAGAATAACCCCGCTCCCGCTGGTGATACCGACTTCCTAATGAATCCTCTTGCCAAGTTCTCCTGAATATATTGGGACATAGCCTCCGTTTCAGGGAGAGAGAGGGATAAACCCTTCCCCTAGGAGGTTCAGCTCCAGGCAAGAGATCGATAGGACAGTCGTAGGGGCGATGAGGCGGAAGAGTCTCTGCAGCTCTCTTGGAGAATACGTCTGCATAAGACCAGTAAACCTTGGGAATCGGAGTGAGGTCTAAGGGTATCTCTGTGGTGGTGACCTGAACGCTGTCCCTAATGCATCTGACTTTACATGATTCACCCCAACCCATAATTCTCCCAGAAGACCACTCAATATGGGGAGATTGGTGGCGGAGCCAGGGTAATTCCAAGAGAACCTCGTCCACTCCTTCAGTAAGGACAAAAAGAGATACATTCTCCTGATGGGACGGCGACACAGACAAGGGAAGAGGGACAGTCTGATGGGTGATTGGTGAGGACAGAATTGATCCATTTACCACTCTAACCGACACTGGCTCGGTGAACTTCACCAGAGGTATGTTGTGGCGAGAAGCAAAGGTGGAAGACACAAAATTTCCCTCTGCCCCAGAATCCACACAGAGCTTGACTGGAAGAGTGGATGGACCTATAGTAATTGTTCCTTTAAGAAACACTTTCGGAACAAAAGCCGTTGTGTCCAGTGACCCTGCTCTCATGCTTACTGGACACGGCCGTTTGTTCAACCGCTGTGGACATTGGTTGGCATAATGCCCCTGCTGCTGGCACACACTACAGACCACGGAATCTCGAGTGGCCTGAGACTTAGGTCCCACTCGAGTAGCGTCCATGGACTGGGGATTCCAGAGGTTTGGCAAAGGTGGGAGCCAGCCGAAACCTCTGCCTACACTGGGCCCACTCCAACCTCCGCTTGTGAAAACGAAGGTCGATACAGGGTAGAGATGGAGATAAGCTTCTCCAGTGAGGCAGGAATCTCCCTGCTGGCCAAAGCATCCATTACATGATAAGCCAGACCTCTCCAGTATACCGGAATGAGGCCTTTATCCGGCCACTCTAACTACGAGGTCAGTGTCTGGAATTGGACCGAAAAGTGACTGACCATGGACGAACCCTGTGACATTGCCAGCAGTTCGAGCGCCGTATCGTGGGTGACCTGAGGGCCTAAAAAGACCTTTCTAAGAGCCTCCAGAAACCGAGGAGCACTCCGCACCACATGATCATCACGCTCCCACAGCGGCGTTGCCCATTCCAACTCTCTGCCCAACAGAAGTGAAACTATGAAACCCACTTGTGCCTGCTCCGTGAGAAAACGTGCAGCCAGAAGCTTGAGCTGGATAGAGCACTGGCTTACGAATCCCCGACAATGTTTACTGTCACCAGAAAACTTGTCTGGAAGCGGGAGATGGGATAAGGTCGGAGCAGAGGTGGCGGAGGACAAACTGGCTGCCACTGAGCTAGCAGCCTGAACAGCGACTGCAGTAACATCCACGGCTGAGGTTGTGCGCTCAAGAGCCGCCAACCTATCCTCCAGCTGCTGGATGAACTGCTGTAAACGTTGGTCATCCGCCATTTTACTAGCCAGACCCTGGCGCTAGTATTATGTTAGGGTCTGCGAAACGCACCTAATAGATAATGTAGAGAGGTGCGTTCGCAGCCCTGGGTCCACTGTGCAGGCAGAGCCCACTGCTAGTAAGATGGCGTAAGTAACGAACTCTGTTATCCCGCAGAGTCGCTAAAATAAACGCCTTAGCGCGCTGTGGCAGTTTGTGCGAACTCTGGTAATCCCCAGAGCCGCTAGCGGGAATGCCACAGCGCTATATGGCGATAAGTGCGAACTCACTTAGCTTCAGCGAGCCGCAAAGTAAAACGCTAGGGTGCTGACCAGCATTATAAAGCGAACCCTGTTGCGTCACAGAGCTGCTGAGAAAAAGACTGTGTCCTGTTATACTCACAGGGAACACAGATGACTGCTAAGCGGATTGCAGTCTGTGGTCATGCAGTCAGAACACAAGCAATAATCTCGTCACTGGAGTAGCCGGTATTCTAATGGCGTTTTTAGTCGAGCCCTGAACACTTGCATACAATCTCCTCACTGGAGGTGCCGGTATTCTAGGGGCTTATTTCAGCCAGACCTAACCACATGCATACATGATCACACTGGCGCAAGCACGTAACAGATTTGATACTAGCGCATGGCGGCCCGGCCATGCCACCCTTTTATAGTAGCAACTGCAGGACCTACCAGAAAAGGACCAATGCGAAACCATTCCAGAACACATGTAGTTTCAGGACCTTCCTGGCGGACCAATGGGAGTCGCTGCTGTAACCGAGCATGTGACCCCTGATCCCAATGGGAGATCTTGCCCTGGGCATGCTCAGATGGAGGAAGCAGGGACTTAGTTCCTGAACTGCCTGCTCCAGCACTGGTTATAAGAGAGGAACCAGGAAAGTCTGCAACAAGCCTCTGCACAGTGTTAAACTGGGCGAGATGCTGGGACTGATGTCTCTGCTGAGCAAGCTCCACTGCGGCTGGAGATGGATGGGGGACCACAGCGGGACTGGCTCGAGATTCCCCTTGTGCAGCAGTGGGAACTCGATCCCTAACACACGAGATATGAAAAATGAATTGCATCACTGCCTTAGAAATGTGAAAAAATTGAGAAAGCTTAGCACATAAAATGGCCAATTTATGTGTACCTGGAAGCCACGTTAGGGCGCTCCTCATATTCCAGGTCCTAACTAATGTCGTGTTTGCAAGCTATAGCACTACAGTGTGCTTCCTTTTTTTCTTGAATGTGCATGAGTTGGTGACTCTAGGTTTAGCACCTGTTCACAATTGGTCTGTTTTGGATGTGCAGGTCAGTTTTTTTGATATGTATACATTTACCTTCTGCCTGAGCACTCCAGCTACTAGTCACAGGCATTTTAATTATACCAGGGCCATTACCCCTCCACAGAGATGTAGATTTCAGTCTAGAGAAAGGATTCATATGTTCCCATACAGATAGACTTTTCTAAGTGAGGATTGGCATTAGTTAGGACCTGGAATATGAGGAGCGCCTTAACGTGGCTTCCAGGTACACATAAATTGGCCATTTTATGCGCTAAGCCTTCTCAATTTTTTTTTCATATTTCTAAGGCAGTGATGCAATTCATTTTTCATATCTCGTGTTTGCAAGCTATAGTGCTACAGTGTGATTCCTTTTTTTCTTGAATGTCAGCTGTTTTGAACAGCTGACATGTGCCCGCAATAGGAGCAAGTGAAATCGCGATCCACCCGGGCCTATTAACTAGTTAAATGCCACTGTCAAATGCTGACAGCGGCATTTAACAAGCACTTCCAACTACCGGAAATGCGCTCATCGCTGACCTCGTCACGTGATCGGGTGTCAGCGATGTGTTGGCCTAACAACCAGTAGTCTCCTGGAGACCTCTATGGTTGTTGATGCCAGATTGCTATGAGCGTCACCCTGTGTCGGCGCTCATAGCAATGCTGTAATTCTGCTACATTTAGGCGATCTGAGCATTGCCTATATGTAGGAGAGCCGATCGAGCTATGGCAGCTTCTAGCCTCCCAGGGAGGCTATTGAAGCATGCCAAAATAAAAAATAATTAAAAAAAAAAATATGAAAAGAATAAAAAAAAATAAAAGTTTAACCCCTCTCTGACATTAGACGTACTATCCCGTCCATAAAACCCGTGACAATCTGACCATGGACGGGATAATACGTCATAGGCGATCAGCAGCGCTCCCTCCGGGAGCGCAGCTAATCGCCGCCGGGTGTCAGCTGATTATCACAGCTGACACCCGTGCACGGTGTGTCAGGAGCGGTCACGGACCGCTCCTAGCACATTAATCCCTTGCACACCGCGATCAAACATGATCGCGGTGTACTGGGGGCACAGGGGAGGATCGCGCAGGGTGGGGGCTCCCTGCGCACCCCCCTGAGACCCTCAGAGCAGCGCGATGTGATCGCGCTGTTCTGAGGGCTTCCTCCCTCCCAGGACCCGGATCCAAGATGGCACCGGGGTCCTGGAGGGAGGCGGCTTCCTCAGTGCCTGCTGAGAGCAGGCACTGAGAAGCCTGCTGCACTGCCTGAGCGATCGCTGGTGTGACAGAGTGCTGTGCACACTGTCACACCAGCGATCTGATAAAATACAGTAATGTCCCACCTGGGACAAAGTAAAAAAGTTAAAAAAATAAAAATAAACATGTTTTAAAAAAAAATCCAAAATAAATTAAAAAAAAAAAAAAATATTCCCCAATAAATTCATTTCTTCCTGTAAATAAAAAAAACAAAACAATAAAAGTACACATATTTGGTATCGCCGCGTTCGTAACAACCCCCCCTATAAAACTGTCCCACTAGTTAACCCCTTTAGTGAACCCCTTAAAAAAAAAAAAAAAAACTAAGCAAAAAATCAATGCTTTATCATCATACCGCTGAACAAAAAGTGGAATAACATGCGATCAAAAAGACCGATATAAAAAAACATGGTACCGCTGAAAACGTCATCTTGTCCCGCAAAAAACGACCATCATACAGCATCATCAGCGAAAAAATAAAAAAGTTATAGCTCGCAGAATAAAGCGATGCAAAAATAATTATTTTCTATATAAAATTGTTTTTATTCTATAAAAGCGCCAAAACATAAAAAATGATATAAATGAGTATCGCCATAATCATACTGACCCAAAGAATAAAACTGCTTTATCAATTTTACCACACGCGGAATGGTATAAACGCCTCCCCCAAAAGAAATTCATGAATTGCTGATTTTTGTTCATTCTAACCTCCCAAAAATCGAAATAAAAAGCGATCAAAAAATGTCATGTGCTCAAAAATGGGACCAATAAAAACGTCACCTCGTCCCGTAAAAAATAAGACCTCACATGACTCTGTGGGACAAAATATGCAAAAATTATAGCTCTCAAAATGTGGCGAAGCAAAAA
The DNA here is from genome assembly GCA_033576555.1 of Oophaga sylvatica. NCBI lineage: Eukaryota > Metazoa > Chordata > Amphibia > Anura > Dendrobatidae > Oophaga > Oophaga sylvatica. Next base: position 312,953,726 of record JARQOD010000004.1, read on the forward strand.
ACTATTTTTGCAATAAAAAGCGTCTTTTAGCGTGACAGCTGCCAATCATAAAAACCCGCTATAAATAGTAAATCAAACCCCCCTTTATCACCCCCTTAGTTAGGGAAAAATAATAAAATTAAAAAAAAGTATTTCTTTCCATTTTCCCATTAGGGTTAGGGTTGCGGCTAAAGTTAGGGTTAGGGTTGGCGCTAAAGTTAGGATTAGGGTTAGGGTTGGGATTAGGGGTGTGTTAGGGTTAGGTTTGTGGTTAGGGTTGGGACTAGGGTTAGGGGTGTGTTGGGGTTAGGGTTGGAGTTAGAATTGGGGGGTTTCCGTTGTTTAGGCACATCAGGGGCTCTCCAAATGTGACATGGCGTCTGATCTCAATTCCAGCCAATTCTGCGTTGAAAAAGTCAAACGGTGCTCCTTCACTTCTGAGCTCTGCCATGCGTCCAAACAGTAGTTTATCCCCACATATGGGGTATCAGCGTACTCTGGACCCCAAGAGTTATTGTGCAATTTGTCCTATTTCTTCTGTTACCCTTGGGAAAATAAAAACTGGGGGCGAAAATATCATTTTTGTACAAAAAAAAATTATTTTGTTGTTTTTACGGCTGTACATTATAAACTTCTGTGAAGCACTTGGGGCTTCATAGCGCTCACCACACATCTAGATAAGTTCCTTGTGGGGTCTATTTTCCAAAATGGGGTCACTTGTTGGGGATTTCCACTGTTTAGGCGCATCAGGGGCTCTCCAAATGCGACATGACGCCCCCAGACCATTCCATCAAAGTCTGCAATCCAAAACGTCACTACTTCCCTTCCGAGCCCCAACGTGTACCCATACAGTAGTTTTCTCCCACATATTGGGTATCAGCGTACTCAGGACAAATTGGACAACAACTTTTCGGGTCCAATTTCTCCTGTTACCCTTGTAAAAATAAAATATTGGGGCAAAAAAATCATTTTTGCAAAAAAAAAAAAAAGATTTTTTATTTTTACGGCTGTGCGTTATAAACTTCTGTGAAGCACTTCAGGGTTCAAAGTGCTCACCACACATCTAGACAAGTTCCTTGTGGGGTCTATTTTCCAAAATGGGGTCACTTGTGGGGGTTTCCACTGTTTAGACGCATCAGGGGCTCTCCAAATGCGACATGACACCCCTAGACCATTCCATCAAAGTCTGCAATCCAAAACGTCACTACTTCCCTTCCGAGCCCTGACGTGCGCACATACAGTAGTTTTCTCCCACATATTGGGTATCAGCGTACTCAGGACAAATTGGACAACAACTTTTGGGTTCCAATTTCTTCTGTTACCCTTGTGAAAATAAAATATTGGGGGCAAAAAAATCATTTTTGTAAAAAAAAAAAAAAAAAAAATTTTATTTTACGGCTGTACGTTATAAACTTTAGTGAAACACCTGGGGGTTCAAAGTTCTCACCACACATCTAGATAGTTCCTTGAGGGGTCTAGTTTCCAAAAAGGTTTCATTTATGGGGGTTTCCACTGTTTAGGCAGATCAGGAGCTCTCCAAACACGACATGGCGTCCAGCCAATTCTGCGTTGAAAAAGTCAGACGGCGCTCCTTCCCTTCCAAACTCTGCCATGCACCCAAACAGTGGTTTACCCCCACATATGGGATATCAGCGCACTCAGGACAAATTGCACAATAACTTTTGGAGTCTTGTTACCCTTGGAAAAATAAAAATTGGGGTGAAAAGATCATTTTTGTGGAAAAAATATGATTTTTACATTTTACGGCTCTACGTTATAAACTTGTGTGAAGCACTTGGGGGTTCAAATTGCTCACCAAAGATCTAGATAAGTTCCTTAGGGGGTCTAGTTTCCCAAATGGGGTCATTTGTGGGGGGTTTCCACTGTTTAGGCACATCAGGGGCTCTCCAAATGCAACATGGCATCCAATCTCAATTCCAGCCAATTTTGGTTGGAAAAAGTCAAATGGTGCTCCTTCCATTCCGAGCTCTGCCGTGCGCCCAAACAGTGGTTCCCCCCCACATATGGGGTATCAGTGTACTCAGGACAAATTATACAACAACTTATGTGGTCCAATTTCTCCTGTTACCCTTGGGAAAATAATAAATTAGTGACTAAAAGATCATTTTTGTGGGAAAAAAATAGGATTTTTTATTTTCATGCCCGGGCATTATAAACTTGTGTGAAGCACTTGGGGGTTCAAAGTGCTCAGCAAAGATCTAGATAAGTTCCTTAGGGGTCTAGTTTCCAAAATGAGGTCACTTGTGGGGGTTTCCACTGTTTAGGCTCATCTGGGGCACTGCAAACGGAACATGACCCCCATCAACGTCTGCATTCCAAAACGTTACTACTTCCTTTCCAAGCCCTGCCGTGCGCCCAAACAGTTTCCCCCCCCCACATATGGGGTATCAGCGTACTCAGGACAAATTGGACAACAACTTTTGGGGTCCAATTTCCTTGGGAAAATTCAAAAATTTGGGACTAAAAAATCATTTTTGTGGAAAATTGTTTTTTTTTTTTTTTTCACACCCAGGCATTATAAACTTTTGTGAAACACTTGGGGGTTCAAAGTGCTCACAACAGATCTAGATAAGTACCTTAGGGGGTCTAGTTTCCAAAATGGTGTCACTTGTGGGGGTTTCCACTGTTTAAGCGCATCAGGGGCTCTCCAAACACGACATGGCGTCCAATCTCAATTCCAGCCAATTTTAGTTTGAAAAAGTCAAACGGCGCTCCTTCCCTTACGAGCTCTGCCGTGTGCCCAAACAGTGGTTTTCCCCCACATATTGGGTATTGGCGTACTCAGGAGAAATTGCATAACAACCTTATCTGTCCATTTTCTCCTTTTACCCTTGTGAAATAAAAAAAAAGTTTGTAAAAGATCATTTTTGTGGCTAAAAAGTTAAATATTCATTTTTTTCTTCCACGTTGCTTTAGTTCCTGTGAAGCACCTGAAGGGTTAATAAACTTCTTGAATGTAGTTTTGAGTACCTTGAGGGGTGCAGTTTTTAGAATGGTGTCACTTTTGGGTATTTTCTGCCATATAGACCCCTCAAAGTGACTTCAAATGAGAAGTGGTCCCTAAAAAAAATGGCTTTGTAAATTTTGTTGTAAAAATGAGAAATCGCTGGTCAACTTTTAACTCTTATAACTTCCTAACAAAAAAAAATTTTGGTTCCAAAATTGTGCTGATGTAAAGTAGACATGTGGGAAATGTTATTTCTTAACTATTTTGTGTGACATATTTCTCTGTTTTAAGGGAATAAAAATTCAAAGTTTGAAAATTGCAAAATTTTAAAAATTTTCGCCATATTTGCGTTTTTTTTCAAAAATAAACACAAGTTATATCGATTAAATTTTACTTCTAACGTGAAGTACAATATGTCACGAGAAAACATTCTCAGAATCGCGAATATCCATTGAAGCGTTCCAGAGTTATAACCTCATAAAGAGACAGTGGTCAGAATTGTAAAAATTGGCCCGGTCATTAACGTGCAAACCACCCTTGGGGGTGAAGGGGTTAAATCACCCCCCCTTTCACACCATTCAAAATAAAACAATTAAAAAAAATCACACATACACATATTTGGTATCGCCACATTCAGAATTGCCCAATCTATCAATAAAAAAAGATTAACCCGATCACTGAACGGTGTAGCAGGAAAAAAAATCAAAACGCCAGAATTACGGGGTTTTTTTGTCTCCGAGACATTGCATTAAAATGTAATAACGGGCGACCAAAATATCGTATCTGCACATAAATAGTATCCTTAAAATGTCAGCTCGACACACAAAAAATAAGCCATCACCTATCCCCAGATCACGATAATTGGAGACACTACGGGTATCGGAAAATGGCGCAATTTTTTTAGCAAAACTTGGAATTTTTTTTTACCACTTAGATAAAAGAGAACCTACACATGTTTGGTGTCTATGAACTCGTAATGACCTGGAGAATCATACTGATAAATTAGTTTTAGTATTTAGTGAACCTAGCAAAAAAAGCCAAACAAAAAACATATGTGAGATTGCACTTTTTTTGCAATTTCACAGCACTTGGAATTTTTTTCCTGTTTTCCAGTACACGACATGGTAAAACCAATGATGTCATTCAAAAGTACAACTCGTCCTGTATAAAATAAGCCCTCACATGGCCATATTGACGGAAAAATAAAAAAGTTATGGCTCTGGGACAAAGGGGAGCGGAAAAAGAAAACGTAAAACCGAAAAAGCCAGTCATTAAGGGGTTAAAGACGTTTTTGCGTTCAAAAGGTTGAACAGTTCTCTTTCCCTTCCGAGCCCTGCCGTGTGCCCAAATACTATTCCCCAACATATTGGGAATCAACTTACTCAGTAAAAATTGTACAACATACTTTGGGGTCAATTTTCTACTGTTACCCTTGTAAAAATAAAAAAATGGGGTTAAAAGTACATTTTTGTGGGTAAATGTGATTTTTTTATTTTCACATCTCTATGTTATAAACTTCTGTGAATCATCTAGGGGTTCAAGGTCCTCACCACACATCTAGATAAGTTCCTTAAGGGGTCTAGTTTCCAAAATAGAGTCACTTGTGGGAAGTTTTCACTGTTTAGGTACAGTAAAGTGCTGCGGAATATGTGACGCTATAGAAATAAAATTATTATTATTAGGCCGGAGTCACACCAGCGAGAAATACGGACAAGTGCTATGCGATAAAAAATCTCATTGCGCTCGGACAAATGTTAATCTATGGGGCGGCTCCCATCAGCCGATTTATTCTTGCCCGTTTTATTCGGGCTGAGAAAATCGCAGCATGCTGCGATTGTCAGCGTATTACGGCCGTAATACACCAATGCAAGTCTATGGGGGCGAGAAAACAATGGATTACACACGGACCAGATGTGTGACTTGTGAGAAATACGCAAGATTTCTCCAGGTGACAGGAAATGACCATTATCAGGAAGCTCTGACATGCTAATTAGCTTATAAAGCAAGTCAGAAATCCCGGAACAACGCCTCCACTGAGTCTACCATCATGTCTACATACATCAACGTGGAAATGCTTATCGCTCTGGTCCAAGAGAGACCAGAACTTTGGGACCAGAGGGACGCACATTATTCTGACTGGGCCCAAAAAGAGGTGGCATGGAGGAGGATCTGTGTCCTAATGTTTTCTGATTATGAGGAACGGCCACGTGAGAGCCAGCAACAAATTAGTAAGTTCTATCCTTTTTTAAAAATCATGTTAATGTGCAAAATAACATGTTTTCCCATAAGACCCTAAAATAATATATGTAGGTTTTGGCCATTCTGTGTAATATACCTGATGTTTAAATGACACCTTACTAGGCCACATGACACTGTGAAATATATGTTAAAGTGTTCTGAAAATTGGGCAATGTCCTAATAAATTATTGTGTCACATTGCAGTGGAAGATGTCATGAGACGCTGGTGCAGCATCCGTGACCAATATAGGCGGGAACGTCAGCAGCGGGCCAGGAGTGGGTATGCAGCACCGACTAAGAGAAAATATATTTATTATGACCGGCTGTCCTTTCTGGCTCACATTCTCGATCTCAGACCGTAAGTACATACATCACACAACATTTCACATATGCTGTTTAGGGTCATACCTACAATTTTTTTTTGCTTCACATATAAAAACAGAACTCCTTCCAACCTCACTGAGAGGGAGACAGGGTCTGATTCGGAGGCCATTATTGATCCAGTCGGGAAAGGTGAAGAGGTGGCTGGCCCATCTTCTGAACCTTCCAGCTGCATCCTACAACCTCCACCAACATCAGCACCAGCCCCAGTACCAGACCCAGCACCACCAGTGGCATCATGCAGCCTGTATGTAGCACAACAGGAGGACCAGGGCAATAGCAGCAGCAGCCCTACTGTGCCTCTTGAGGCATCACCCCAGCCTGCCATCATACCCCGCCGTTGTCGACTAAGAAGAGACATCCATGCCTCTGACACAAGGAGACATGTGGATATGGGGGTGTTAAATTATCTGTCCGGGGCTGCCCAGGATTATGGTGAGGAGGCCTATGCCCGCAGCCTGGCCCTGTACCTCCGTCCACTACCCCAGGAGGTCAGACTGCATGTGCAAGGATCCATATGAGGTTTTTGAGTTTTTGGAGCCATGGCAGCTGTCACCCTGTAACCAGCTCAGAATTTCCTCAAACCCAGAAATTCAGGCTCAATCAGGATCTGAGCCATCTCCTCCACGGGTGCCTACATCACATCCCAATCCACCCCCAACCCAACATTGGCCTCACAGGCCCAAATGGCAGCCTATAATCCACCAGCCCAATATGGCCACTTGATCAGACCCTGCCTTGGAGGCTGGTCCCAACCTGGATTTAGTTGACATGGCCAAATTGGGCTGTATGAATCATGTGGCTACCAAAATCCACAGCAGTATCATCTCCAATATCCATCTGGTCACTTCTATAGTCACCACCAGGATCCTAGCCACATCACCCATCCTTGCCCAGAATATGTTCCCACACAGGGTGAGGTCCAAGTTGGGCTTCAAACCCAGCAACAAAGTGAAGCTGGACTCCCTCCATCCCCACCACCAACCTACGAGAATTTATAATTTGTGGTTGTGTGTTATGTTGATAATGGAAATTTCTGTTTTTTTTTTTATTTTTGTTTTAGGAAATATGTAGAAAAATTTGTATGGCCACAAAAGCCATATGAGTGATTTTTTATTTTTTTTCCTAAGTTATATTTTGCCTTTATAAAAAGAGAGATTTTTTTGCATTTTGTGTGTTATTTAATTCATAACCTAGACAACAAAATATTTCAACATTTGCCACAATGAAAATGAAAGCACATACAAACTTCAATAACAAACAAGCTTTTAAATAAACCAAAAGAAACGTAATTACAACCTAGATATAGCATTCTCTTGCCAGGGAGTAGCACCCTGAGGTGTTACAAAATAATTAGTGAACATATCACGTACTTTGGGTCCAGAGAGCAGATGACTGTGGGGGATCACATGTGGAATAGGCATACCCACATTGGTATACACAACTTCAGCACTATCAGATGAGGAGCAATCATCTATTTGGGTGAAGTTATGTAGAATGACACATGCTTTATTCACCTCATTAACATTAGCTTTACTCAACTGAATGGCTGACTGGAGGACCCACCATTTGGCACAAAGAATGCTAAAGGCGCACTCCTCCAGTCGTCATGCGCGTGATAGGCGGAAGTTAAAGATTCTGCGCCGGTGGTCCATATTTCTTTGGGGATAGGGCCTCATTACATGATGGGTCAATTAAAATGCCTCATCTGCAACAAGGACATAAGGCACAGGTTCAATATTGGAGGCTGGAAGCTGACATGGTGGTGGTATGTCCAACTGATTATTGCGCAGCTGTCGACCCATAATGGAAGAATTGAAGACTCTCTCCAGTTTTTCCATAGGCCTCAATATCTACAATTATAAACTGGTAGTGACTGTCGACCAGGGCCAACAACACTATAGGAAAATATTGTTTATAATTATAGAATTGGGACCCTGAGTTTGGCTGCGTATGCCCATGGCTGTGCTTACCATCCAGGGCTCCAAAAACATTGGGAAACTTACAGTGCTCCTCAAATCCCCTGGAAATAAGCAACCAGTCTTCCATCTTTGGCTCAGGCATGACCACTTGATGAAGTCATGACTAGATTTCGGAACAGGTAGACCTGACAATGCCTGATGTTGTTGATTTTCCGATCAAAACTTCATGATTCAGTGCCGCATGTGAAAGTCCAGTTGTGAGGAAGCTACAAGAAAAGAAAATATAAAGTAAAATTAGCTAACATGTTGAAGGTTAAAAACAAATCACATTAATCAAAGTTACAGTGTCTAACTAACAAGCCATGCAATAACAACATAAAGAGTTCCAATGGTTATGTGATTTTAGAAACAAATACATATTATTATTAATAATGCGAGTTTTGATTTTGGATATATATTACGACTAAAACAAACAAAATTTTGAAACAGAACTATATACTAAATTTGGAAACATCATCAACATACAGTATGAGGAGGAGAAATACATACCGTAATGTAAGAATAAGGCGCTCCTCAGAAGAAATACATTTATGCAAACTGGTGTCTTGAAAGGTGATCCCAGGGCGCACTGTCTCCAACAAAATATCAAAGATCACAAGGCTCATGCGACAATATTGGTAAAACTTGTCAGGATGTGTCCGCAGTGATGCATAGAGATGGTGGAAATGGCCTTTAGTGAGGCGTTGCCTTAATACCGGATGGACCCACACTTGTCTCCTCCTCCTCGGATCCACAATCACTGGATATGGCTGGCCAAAGTGGCATGACAAAACCCAGTTGTATAGCACCAGCTCAGCTGGGGTGAAACTAAGTCTGTCTGACATTTTTCACACAAACCACAAATAAAGTACACCAACACAAGCATGGAACCAAAATGGCCAGATTGGAGGCTGCCACCTGTTGTAAAGCCAATAAATAGGGTTGCTGATGATAATTTCAATTATTTTCAGGCCTCAAAACCGTTAAATATGGAATTTGCAATGTTGCGAGAAAAAAACGCTATACGGATGCCATACGGATGTCATACGGATGCTTACATGCGCAAAAAAATGCAGCTTTGCATTGCTAACGGATCACATACGGATCAATGTTCAGGGGGCATTTCAGCATATTACGACCGTGAAATACGGACCGAATATTTATACATTGTGTCTGACACCGGCCTTACTATTATTATCAGGGGCTCTCCAAACGCGACATGATGTTCACTCTCAATTCCAGCGAATTTTGCGTTCAAAAAGTAAAATGGTGCTCCTTCCCCTCCGAGCCCTGCCGTGTGCCGAAACAGTGGATTTTTGCCTGTTACCCTTGTGAAAATAATAATTTTGGAGCTAAAGTAAATTTTGGGTGAATAAAGTTAAATGTTTCTTTTCAACCTTCTATATAGCTTTAGTTCAAGTGGTTTTGAGGACTTTGATGGTGCAGTTTTTAGAATGGTGTCACTAGTGGGTGTTTTCTGTCATTTAGTTTCCCCGAAAGTAACTTCAAATATGATGTGGTACCTAAAAAAAGTTTTGCAAATTTTGTTGGAAAAATGAAAAATTGCTGATCAAGTTTTAACCCTTATAACTTCCTAACAAAAAAAAGTTTAAAAAATGATGCAGATGTGAAGTAGACATGTGGGAAATGTTATTTTATAACTTTTTTGTGTAACATTGCTTTCTGATTTAACAGCTTAAGAAATACAAGTTTTAAGTTTGCAAAATTTTCAAACCTTTTGCTAAATTTCCGATGTTTTCACAAATAAACGCAAGTCATATCTAACAAATGTTACTATAAAGTTATTATACTATACTAAACTACTATGTTATACTATACTATACTATACTATACTATGTTACTATAATGTTATTATAAAATCTCATATGTCATGAAAAAACAATCTCATAATCAGAATTATAGTTATAACCACATAAAGTGACACTGGTCAGATTTCCAAAATTTGGCCTGGTCATTAAGGTCAAAATTGGCTTGGTCACTAAGGGGTTAATGCATAGGTGCTGGCTGATGAATGCTCTCATCATCCTATGCTTGCTCTTGCTGTTATCAGCGAGAGCAGGTGTAGGATGAAGAAAATAATATTCTTATCAGCCGACACCTATTACCTGCAGTGGCCTTTTTACCGCCGGTCACAGTGCTGGTTCACATGCTGTCATCTGTGGTAACCGCAGAGCTCTGACAGGCAGTAAAGATCTTACTGACGATCAGAGCTACATGTGTTTTTTGTGCTGTCACACAGATGAGAACATGGGAAACACCCAGTGTTCGGGCTGTCGAAACTGAACAGTATCACAGACTTCCTGGAGCAGTCCATGTTCAGGGTCCATGCATGGACACTAGGTGTTCGGTAAATACTCTGAACTTTACTGTTTGGGTTTGCCCATGACTACACTTAGTATATGGATGAGTAATTGAATACAGAAATATATTTCAACGCTTTTTGGGCGTGTTGTATCACACTGAAATGTAGCACAGACCACACAATAGTATATGGATGAGTAATTAAATACAGAAAAATGTTTCAAAGCTTTTTGGGAGTGTTATATAACACCGAAATGTACCACAGACTATGTTAAAGTAGATGGATGAGTAACTGAATACAGAAAAAAAATTTTTGGAAGTGTTATTTAACAGCGTAATGCACTGCAATTCATGTTGTAATCTATGGGTGAGTAATTGAATTCAGAAAAATATTTTAATGCTTTTTTGGTGTGTTATATAACAAAAATGTACTATGAAGCATCTAGCACTCTATGGATGACAATGTACAATTTTTTCCCACATTCAAAAAATGTGGTAAACCTGCATTGTTGTATATTTAGCAAAGGACTGCAAAGCCCTAATCCCTGCCTAGAGACTTTATTCTACCACTATCCCTGCATCTTCAATTCTCTCTTTCCCTAGGCTAAATGTAGATTTTATCTGATAGAAACAGCAAAGTGCAAAATTAGACCTTACAAGAGCACCAGTATCAATACTGCATGACTCTGAATCATTAAACTGTGCACACGCAAACCTGGAAAACACTTTCTCCCTCCAATTACAACTGTCACACTGCTGTGCAAAGGCATCTGTGTGTTGAATCTGGGAGTGCCTGATCTTAAATAACCCCTGATGATGATTTCGTATGGCCAGCCAATCACGGTAATGCCACTAACAAGATGGCTACGGAATTACAGTGACTCACCGGCAATACCTGTGTGCTTATTGGCTGTGTAACAGTCGTAAAACATGCATGGAGGGGATTTGAGTTTTAAATCGAACACCGGATAATCTTTGCTGAGTGCCGAGCACATCCAAGGATGAAGGATGATAAACCGTACAAATGTAAAGATCAGCAATCAAGATTAATATTTATATGGTCCAAGTGGTCATGCACACTAATGATTTCTTTTACTTTTTACTACTTTCCATATCTGTAAGTAAATTGAGTCACAGTAGCTTAAATGAACAACTGTGATTAGAAATATTATAATATAAAAATGTAGATTATTGACCACATTTTATCTGGGGAAATTTGCACAAACTATGAAATAATAGCATATAAACCCTTATATATGAATAAATGTATATATTCTATACCTTGAGGAGGTTTTTACCCATGTACACTAGATGGCTCCATCGTATACATTTTATGAGAAATAACATCAAAAACTACTCCATTATATATTAGAACATATGTCTTCAAAATGAGTTCATTTATAAAAATCCTTTGATACCTTTTTCAATTTGTTACTTCAATTGGAGGTCAATCAGGGAGGAATTAATTACTCCTACTTTGATATCAGAATCAGTTCCATTGAAAAATAATTTTAAGAAAGTTGGAAAGCAAAAATTAATTTACTTGCGGCAAAGTGAAAATTATTTAAATGTTTAAGATAAATGAAAGCAATTTATCTACATAAAAGTTGTTCTTTTTACATTTTCAACAGGTTTGTTAACATCTTTTCTGTGCAAAAACAGAAGGGACATACATTACAGAACTCTAAATCATTGGGAAATAATGTGGATACTAATTCACAAAAAGTGATGAAAACACATGGATACAACACATGAGATTTATTTGAGTAAAATTAAAATCTCCTCAAATTTGATAATGGTCAAAATTACTGTTATTGTGAAAAGTTAAGCAAGTTGGATATAGAATGATCTCTGAAAAGCCTAAACTTAAATAATGCACAAATTCTTTTTTTTAGGCAATAAAATATATATTTTCACCTTTTACATATTAAAAAATAAAAAAGGAAAATGGGTCAATGCAAAAGTTTGAGAACCATGCATGGTTAGTGTCAGGAGCACCGCACTGCACTTGCTCACTGAGCCAGGGCACATGTCCTGAGTCAAACAAACTGTGCTCAAGGATACCTGTGGAGTGAGGCAGCAGCGGTGAAAGATGTGTACTTCAGACTAGCAGGACCTGAAGCATGTGACTGTTGGGGGCGTGGTCTAAGCTCCAGAGATCTAGGAGCTGAAGGAAAACTCCTAGCAGGGTGACGACGGGATAAAGTTACCGAGGGGCATAGACAGAGATGAAAACCAGGACAGGCCGAGATTAGAGCACGAGATAGCACGATAGTATCAAAGGATTAGACAGAATGGATAGTCAGGACGTAGCAATAGATCAGTAAACCAGAATGGGCAATGGACGGTACAATAGGGACAAAACTGTAACAGAGTATCAATAGCCAAGCAAGGAGGTCAGAACCGGAAAAGACAATAGTACCAAAATGTGAGGCAGAGAGCAGAGTGAGTGGACAGACCAGGTCATACACGGGAATCAAACAAACAGAGCAATAGACAAGCAAACCAGGGGGGTCAGACACAACATTCAAAACAACAGTACAGTCATGGCCAAAAGTTTTGAGAATGACACAAATATTAATTTTTACAAAGTCTACTGCTTCACTTTTTCTAATGGCAATTTGCATATACTCCAGAATGTTATAAAGAGTGATCAGCTTAACAGCAATTACTTGCAAAGTCAATATTTGGCTGAAAAATGAACTTTAACCCCCAAAACACATTTCAACATCATTGCAGCCCTGCCTTAAAAGGACCAGCTAACCTCTTTTCAGTGATTGCTACATTAACACAGGTGTGGATGTTGATGAGGACATGGCTGGAGATCAATCTGTCATGATTAAGTAAGAATGACACCACTGGACACTTTATAAGGAGGCTGGTGCTTGGCATCATTGTTTCTCTTCTGTTAACCATGGTTATCTCTAAAGAAACACGTGCAGTCATCATTGCAATGCACAAAAATGGCATAACAGGGAAGAGTATCGCAGCTAGAAAGATTGCACCTCAGTCAACAATCTATCGCATCATCAAGAACTTCAAGGAGAAAGCTTCCATTGTTGCCAAAAAGGTGTCAGGGCACCAAAGAAAGACCAGCAAGCGCCAGGACCGTCTCTTAAAAGTGTTTCAGCTGCGGGATCGGGCTACCAGCAGTGCAGAGCTTGCTCAGGAATGGCAGCAGGCAGGTGTGAGTGCATCTGCACGCACTGTGAGGCGGAGACTCTTGGAGCAAGGCCTGGTCTCAAGGAGGGCAGCAAAGAAGCCACTTCTCTCCTAGAAAAAAACATCATGGACAGACTGATATTCTGCAAAAGGTACAGCAGTGACTGCTGAGGACTGGGGTAAAGTTATTTTCTCTGATGAATCCCCTTTTCGATTGTTTGGGACATCAGGAAAACGCCTCATTCGGAGAAGACAAGGTAAGCGCTACCACCAGTCTTGTCTCATGCCAACTGTTAAGCATCCTGAAACCATTCATGTGTGGGGTTGCTTCTCAGCCAAGGGAATCGGCTCTCTCACAGTCTTGCCTAAAAACACAGCCATGAATAAAGAATGGTACCAGAATGTCCTCCAAGAGCAACTTCTCCCAACCCTCCAAGAGCAGTTTGGCGATCAACAATGCCTTTTCCAGCATGATGGAGCACCTTGCCATAAAGCAAAGGTGATAACTAAATGGCTCAGGGAACAAAACATAGAGATTTTGGGTCCATGGCCTGGAAACTCCCCAGATCTTAATCCCATTGAGAACTTGTGGTCAATCATTAAGAGATGGGTGGACAAACAAAAACCTAAAAATTCTGACAAAATGAAAGCATTGATTGTGCAAGAATGGACTGCTATCAGTCAGGATTTGGTCCAGAAGTTGATTGAGAGCATGCCAGGGAGAATTGCAGAGGTCCTGAAGAAGAAGGGCCAACACTGCAAATATTGACTTGCTGCATTAACTCATTCTAACTGTCAATATAAGCTTTTGTTACTCATATGTTTGCAATTAGTATATTTCTGTCTGTGATAAAAACATCTGTCAAACACACATAAAAACCAGAGGGCAACAGATCATGTGAAAATATAATATATGTGTCATTCTCAAAACCTTTGGCCATGACTGTATAGCTGACATAGAAACTTACTCTGGAGTGGGTATAAATACCCCTCCCAGATCCAAAGGGAGGCCAGCAAAAGTTAACCCTGAGAGAGCAGGACATTAACCATGTCCTATACCCTGACAGGAGGCCAACAAAAGTTAACCCTGAGTGGACAGGACATTAACCATGTTCTAAACCATGACAGTTAGTATTCAGTAGCAGCTCCATTTGAAAGAAACACAGCTTGTATACACTTTTTGTAGCCAGCCAAGAGTCTTTCACTTCTTTATTGCGGGATTTTCATCCATACTTCCTTGGAAAATTCTTCCAGTTCTGTGAGATTCCTGGGTTGTCTTGATTGCAGTGATATTTTGAGGTATAGTAACAGATTTTCAATGATGTTCAGATCTTTGCACTATGAGGGCCATTGTAAAAGCTCCAGCTTGCGCCTTTTAATGTAGTCTATTGTGGATTTTGATGTGTGTTTAGGATAATTATCCATCTGTAGTAGCCATCCTCTTTTCAACTTCAGCTTTTTTACAGATGGTGTTATGTTTTCTTCAAGAAATTGCTGAAATTTCATTGAATCCATTTTCCCTGTACCCAGGGCCGCCATCAGGGCATTACAGCCCTTACTACTGTATGGGGCCCGGTGATATAGGGGGGCCCGCCGCCCGAGCATGCGTCGCTGGCAGCACTTCGCTGCTTAATATTCCCCATCCCCATTCCCCACACTCCCCACTGTCCCTCCGGCTCCTCCCCACACTAACAAACAACACGCCTGGGCTGGCTGGCTGCTGGGCAGGCACTGTAGCTTTAAGCTACGGCCCGCCCTGGTGCATCAGCTGGACGTGACGTCACACGCTGCTCTGCGCCACCTCCTCATTCCGGAGCAGAGCGAGCAGCGTGCGTGCCACGTGTATGGGAGCTGCGGCCGGCGGACCGGGACGGGTGCAGGCGACGGCGAGCAGCAGGGTGGGTAGTTTGTCGCAGGGGGGGCCCGGCCAGCACAGCCGCAGCAGGGCCAAGCCAGCACAGCCGCAGCAGGGCCCGGACCCGGTCAGCACAGCCGCAGCAGGGCCTGGACCTGGCCAGCACACAGCCGCAGCAGGGCCCGGTCAGCACAGCCACAGCAGCCGGGCCCGGTCAGCACAGCCACAGTAGGGCCCGGCCAGCACAGCCGCAGCAGGGCCCGGACCCGGTCAGTACAGCCACAGCAGGGCCCGGTCAGCACAGCCGCAGCAGGGTCCAGCCAGCACAGGCGCAGCAGGGCCTGGCCAGCACAGCCTCAGCAGGGCCCGGACCCGGTCAGCACAGCCGCAGCAGGGCCCAGCCAGCACACAGCCGCAGCAGGGCACGGCCAGCACACAGCTGCAGCAGGGCCCGGCCAGCACAGCCGCAGCAGGGCCAACATCCACGCCACGCACCACCAACAGGGCCCAGGCCAGCGTCCACCAATTGGGGCCCTGGCCCCTGGGGACCCTGTTGGTGGATGCAGTGGGCCCCTCCTGCCTGCCCTGGTGCCTTGTTGGAATGCTGCGTGCGGCCGCCCCCCGCAACAAGGGGGGCAGCCACACGCAGCGTTCCAACAGGGCCCCAGCCAGGGCATGCAGGAGGGGCCCGCAGCATCCACCAACAGGGTCCCCAGGGCAATCAGGAAGGGCCCACAGGGCAGGCGCAGCATCATGATCCAGCAATAGGGGCCCTGGGGCCAGGGCAGGCGGGGGGTGGGGGGAGGCAGCCGCACGCAGATTTCCAACAGGGCCCCAAGGCAGACAGGAGCAGCCCACAGCATCCACCAACAGGGTCCCCAGGGCAGACAGGAGGGGCCTGCAGCATCCACCAACAGGGGGCGGGGGGGCAGCAGCATGCATCATTCCAACAGGGCTCAGGGCAGGCAGGAGGGGCCCTCAGCATCCACCAACAGGGCCCCCAGGGCAGGTGGGGGGGCCGTCCCAGGGCAGGCAGGAGAGGCCCACAGGTGCAAGCATCCAGCAACAAGGGCCCCAGGTCAGGTGGGGGGGCAGGAAGGGCCTGCAGGGCAGGCGCAGCATCCAGCAATAGGGGCCAGGGCAGGAAGGGGGGCTGGCCGCATGCAGCTTTCCAACAGGGCCCCAGGGCAGGCAGGAGGGGCCCACAGCATCCACCAGCAGGGTCCCCAGGTCAGACAGGAGGGGCCCGCAGGCGCAGCATCCAGCAACAGGGGCCCTGGGGCAGGGGGGCCGGCCGCATGCATCATTCCAACAGGGCCCAGGGCAGGCAGGGGGGGCCTGCAGCATCCACCAACAGGGCCCCCAGGGCAGGACACAGTGTAAAAGATAGAAGTTAAAAGAAATAAATAATTGTAACATTATATATAAGAAAATCAATATTCCATCATTAAAGGGAATCTGTCACCTAAATTGGCGGGATATTTAAATGATGACAGTCAGGTCAGATGGGCGTGTTTTGGGTACTTGCCTTAACATGTTGTTCGCCGCTGTCTCCATTATTTCTGGGAATTGTAGTCGTTGCCCTCCATATAACGCGCCTGCGCATTGCAATCTGCGGGCAAAGCATACTGCACGTGCGCAATTCATGATTGCAATGCGCAGGCGCGTTATATGGAGGGCAACGACTACAATTCCCAGAAATAATGGAGACAGCGGCGAACAACATGTTAAGGCAAGTACCCAAAACACCGCCCATCTGACCTGACTGCCATCATTTAAATATCCCGCCAATTTAGGGTGACAGATTCCCTTTAAATCAATCTTTGAATTAAAAAATCCAAACACTAAAAGTACACATATTTGGTATCACCACCGCATCCACAACGACCCAACCTATAGATTTGTCCCACTAGTTAATCCCTTTACTGAACAGCATTAAAAAAAGGCAAAAAAAAAGCTTTATCATACCGCTGAAAAAAAGGGTAATAACAAGCAGTCAATAAGATGGATATAAATAAACGTGGTACCGCTGAAAACATCATCTTGTCCTGCCAAAAACAAGCCGACATATAGCTCCATCACTGGCAAAAATATAAAAAAGTTGTAGCTCGTAGAATAAAGCGATGCAAAAATAATTATTTTTATATAAAATAGTTTTTATTGTATAAAATCGCCAAAACATAAAAATAAGATATAAATGAGGTATCGCCGTAATCGTACTAACCCGAAGAATAAAACTGCTTTATCAATTTTACCACACGCGGAACGGTATAAATT
The DNA here is from genome assembly GCA_033576555.1 of Oophaga sylvatica. Classification (NCBI taxonomy): domain Eukaryota; kingdom Metazoa; phylum Chordata; class Amphibia; order Anura; family Dendrobatidae; genus Oophaga; species Oophaga sylvatica. The sequence continues at coordinate 312,970,869 of JARQOD010000004.1, forward strand.
GCCCCTCCCCCCCAAAAAAAGAAATTAATTCATTGCTGTTTTTGTTCATTCTGCTTCCCAAAAATTGGAATAAAAAGCGATCAAAAAATGTCAGTTTCCCCAAAAATGGTACCAATAAAAACGTCATCTCTTCCCGCAAAAAATAAAACCTCACATGACTCTGTGGGCCAAAATTATAGCTCTCAAGATGTGGTGATGCAAAAAAAATTTTTTTTACTATTAAAAGCGTCTTTCAGCGTGTGACAGCTGCCAAACATAAAAACCCGCTATAAATAGTAAATCAAACCTCCTAGAATTGGGGGGTTTCCACTGTTTAGGCATGGCATCTGATCTCAATTCCAGCCAATTCTGCGTTGAAAAAGTCAAACGGTGCTCCTTCCTTTGCAAGCTCTGCCATGCACTCAAACAGTGGATCCCACCACATATGGGGTTTCGGCATACTGTGGACAAATTGCACAATAACTTTTGGGGTCCAGTTTCTCCTGTTACACTTGTGAAAATAAAAAATTGGGGGTGAAAAGATCATTTTTGTGAAAACTTTTTTTTTTATTTTTACGGCTCTACATTATAAACTTCTGTCAAGCACTTGGGGGTTCAAAGTGCTCACCACACATCTACAGGTCCTTCTCAAAAAATTAGCATATAGTGCAAAATTTCATTATTTTCCATAATGTAATGATTACAATTAAACTTTCATATATTTTAGAATCATTACACACCAACTGAAATTTGTCAGGTCTTTTATTGTTTTAATACTGATGATTTTGGCATACAACTCCTGATAACCCAAAAAACCTGTCTCAAAAAATTAACATATTTCAACCGTCCAATAAAATAAAAGTGTTTTTTAAAAACAAACAAAAAAAACATCAAATAATAAAGTTCAGTTATGCACTCAATACTTGGTCGGGAATCCTTTTGCAGAAATGACTGCTTCAATGCGGCGTGGCATGGAGGCAATCAGCCTGTGACACTGCTGAGGTGTTATGGAGGCCCAGGATGCTTCGATAGCGGCCTTAAGCTCATCCAGAGTGTTGGGTCTTGCGTCTCTCAACTTTCTCTTCACAATATCCCACAGATTCTCTATGGGGTTCAGGTCAGGAGAGTTGGCAGGCCAATTGAGCACAGTAATACCATGGTCAGTAAACCATTTACCAGTGGTTTTGGCACTGTGAGCAGGTGCCAGGTCGTGCTGAAAAATGAAATCTTCATCTCCATAAAGCATTTCAGCCAATGGAAGCATGAAGTGCTCCAAAATCTCCTGATAGCTAGCTGCATTGACCCTGCCCTTGATGAAACACAGTGGACCAACACCAGCAGCTGACATGGCACCCCACACCATCACTGACTGTGGGTACTTGACACTGGGCTTCAGGCATTTTGGCATTTCCTTCTCCCCAGTCTTCCTCCAGACTCTGGCACCTTGATTTCCGAATGACATGCAAAATTTGCTTTCATCAGAAAAAAGTACTTGGGACCACTTAGCAACAGTCCAGTGCTGCTTCTCTGTAGCCCAGGTCAGGCGCTTCTGCCGCTGTTTATGGTTCAAAAGTGGCTTTACCTGGGGAATGCGGCACCTGTAGCCCATTTCCTGCACACGCCTGTGCACGGTGGCTCTGGATGTTTCTACACCAGACTCAGTCCACTGCTTCCTCAGGTCCCCCAAGGTCTGGAATCGGTCCTTCTCCACAATCTTCCTCAGGGTCCGGTCACCTCTTCTCGTTGTACAGCGTTTTCTGCCACATTGTTTCCTTCCAACAGACTTCCCATTGAGGTGCCTTGATACAGCACTCTGGGAACAGCCTATTGAGAAATTTCTTTCTGGGTCTTACCCTCTTGCTTGAGGGTGTCAATGATGGCCTTCTTGACATCAGTAAGGTCGCTAGTCTTACCCATGATGGGGGTTTTGAGTAATGAACCAGGTAGGGAGTTTTTAAAAGCCTCAGGAATCTTTTGCATGTGTTTAGAGTTAATTAGTTGATTCAGAAGATTAGGGTAATACAGGTCCTTCTCAAAAAATTAGCATATAGTGCTAAATTTCATTATTTTCCATAATGTAATGATTACAATTAAACTTTCATATATTTTAGATTCATTACACACCAACTGAAATTTGTCAGGTCTTTTATTGTTTTAATACTGATGATTTTGGCATACAACTCCTGATTACCCAAAAAACCTGTCTCAAAAAATTAGCATATCAAGAAAAGGTTCTCTAAACGACCTACAGTATATATAAGCTACTGGATGATCCTGACCTGCTGGAAAACCAAATGAACAATTATAACATCAGGCAGTAGTGCTCAGGATAATCCAGTAGCTTATAAGTTTTGTTTGGGGTTTGTAAGGGGGGTGAGGAATTATTGATGGAAGTGAGTATATATGATTGGGAAAAATCTTTATTATTATGGCAGTGTAATTTTTGAAAGGGGGAAACCTGTCTGCACTCGCACAACAGTGCATGGACTGGGCGCCAATCTCCAGACCAGGATCCTCCTACATGCTGTGAGGCTGTTGAGTTCAGGTCAGGAGACCCGAGTCCGGTCCATGCAATGTGGTCCAAGTGCAGACCGATATTCACCAATGGTTCCTCAAGTCTACATGTCTGGGGAGCTGCACCTGTATCCGTGAAGCAAAAGCGCTGCCAGCCTGCCGTGGATCCATCAAAGTGCACACATTTTGTTTAGAGCCGGTGTCTCTATGCTTGTTTTTTATTTTTTCCATCACTGGAGTGTTGCTTTAAAAGGACTCTGTCAGAAAAAAAATGACTGTTCAAGTCCAGGTGCTTGGCGCTTCACAGTGGGCAATCATTGAAATACATCTTTCCACCTGCTTGGTTTTCCTCTGTCTCCATCCTTCTCTGTTCATATGAAGCCAGAGCTGTCTATTGAAGGAGAGGGGATGGACATAGAGGGAAAACAAGCAGGTGGCAAGGTGAATTTAAATGATTATGAAACAGAATGTAGGGACTTTTCACTCTATGCTGACAGAGTCCCTGTAAACCTAAGTTCTCTCTCATACCGTCCGACATATCAATTTTCAGCATCACTCTGATATTTCGGTACCATCTTGTAAGCGCAGTTTCTGACTGGCTGGAAATCAGAAGCTATGTCTTAAGTAGAGTTGAGCGAATTTCTTCATGTCCCTGCTCATTCAGCAAGCTGTAGCGTTTACCGATTAAGCTGCAGCAGTAACCCGGATACCTGGAGCGCTCCCGATCAGCTGTTTGGCGCCACAACTGCATGTGTCGCGGCTGTGTGACAGTCACAACACATACATGGAGAGCCTGTGTGTTGAGCTCTCCTTCCATGTACTGTGACACATGCAGCTGCGGTGCTGGTCAGCCAGCACGCTCCATGTATCTGGGATCCCGCTGTAGCTTATTAGGTAAGCGCTATAGCTTGACGAATAAGTGGGGACCTGAACAAATTTGCTCATCTCTAGTCATTAGCTCTTAATGCAAGTATATGAGAGCTTCAACAATGTTCTCATAGATTAGATCTGGTCATGGTGTTACGGTATTTATCTATGTGGTGTAGTCATGGTGTGATGGTATTTGTCCTTTGTATGTAGTATTTTTCGGCCACTATGTAGTGGTAATATATGCTCTGTTCAGGAATTGGTGGTATGTATTCCTTGTATGTGGTATTTTTTGGTCACTGTGATAGTAATATGTGGTCTGGTCATGGTGTGGTGGTATTTGTTCCTTGTATGTCGTATTATTGCTCTTGGTATAGAGAATACTGTGATATATATGGAGATCACTTGTTATGTGATATCAATAAAGGCAATTCTTTATTTCCAATAAAGATTAATTACTTGAGCATGATTTAACCTCTCCGTGTCATATGACTATTAGACAGTATCCCTTGTTCTGCTGTGTACGTGGCGCTTCCCACTTACTTCTGTCCACAGACCTTTGCTGGCTCCATGAATCCCTCTCCTGGAACCAGGGCAGAAATCAATCTAAGGGACTCATCATTTTGACAGGCCAAAAAAATAGTCTGCACAATATTTATTTTTGCCCTGTCAAAATGACTGCACTGCATAGCAGAGTTAAGCAGCAGCACCTCCACTCATTCTTGTCACCATTGAGTCAAGAAGTGGAGTTTTTCCAAGAAAGGGCGGAGGGATTTTGAAAGGTTCACGTGGTGGAGGAGGAGCTAGGGTGGAGGCGTGGCTTGGGTGGAGCCTGGACGGAGTCTCAAGGGGGGCCCCATAAATTTTGCCAGTATGGGGCCCCGAAATTCCTAGTGGCAGCCCTGCCTGTACCCATGGACCCACCCACTTGCTTAATGGTTGTCGAGATGTTCTATTCTTGAAATTCTGTGCCCTTTTGTTCACACATACTTTTGACCATTATAGCCAAACTCTTCTATTTTAAACTCATTGGTCCACAGACGTTTGTTGAGGTTTTCTTCTTGTGACTCTTCCATAAAGCTCATATTTGAGCAGCTGTCTTTGAACAGTAGAATAATACACCAAAACTCCAGAGTCTGCTAAATCTTTCTGAAGCTCTTTTGCAGTTAAGCGGGGTTTCTGATTTGCCTCTTTAGTAATCCTACAAGCAGCTCTCACTGAAGTTTTTGTCTTTCAGACCTTATCTTGACCTCCCTGTTATGTTTCGATAACTGAGGAGAAATAGCAAAAAATAGCAAAAGCGGTATTACACTAGAGAGGCTGGAACCTATTGGATTGCAGTAACCTGAACTAACCACACAACTAGTAGTAGCCGTGGAGCGTTCCTACGGTGATCCTAGAAGCCTCGTCACAGCCTGAGAGATAACTACACCTAAAGGCAGAAAGATGAAAGCTATCTGCCCCGGAGCAGATCCCCAAAGAAAATAGGAAGCCCCCAAACATGTAATGGCGGTTAGACAAGAAGAAAGCACGGACACAGACAGAAAATAGAATGAGCAAACGCTGGGGCCCAATCTGTCTAGACAGAAAGATACAGGAAAGAATTCTGACTGCAATCCAAAAAAAACCCTAACATAAATACCAACACTTCTGATTGCCAAAAAACCTGAGATCACACGATCTCATCCACCTAAATCAGATCTCTGGTGTAACAAAACGCTATTCAGCAAATAAAAACTAACAAAGGAGCAAAGCAAAAGTGCAGACACAAACGGAGCACAATTGCAGCGCCAGACCCCCAAAAGGGGACAGGCTGAAGGCCATTGATTAATCAGTTCATTACCCTCAGCAACCACCGGAGGGAGTCCCAGCTTAGAAGCCGCCTCCAGCATATTCACAAGGAAGGGTCACCGAACCCTCACCTGCGCATCCAGGCCGATCAGGATGAGCTCGATGATAGGCACGGATCAGTCTTCCAGCATGGATGTCCGAAGCAAACACTCAAGAATTGTCCTCCTGACCATAACCTCTCCACTTAACCAAATACTGGAGTTTCCGTCTAGCAAAACGAGAATCCAATATCTTCTCAACTACATACTCCAAATTGCCCTCAACCAAAACAGGGTCGGGAGCGCAGCCATAGGAACCACTGGTTCGACAAACCTCTTCAATAAGTACTTGTGGAACACGTTATGGATCTTAAATGTCCCTGGAAGAAGCAAACGGAAGGAAACCGGATTAATAATTTCCATGATCTTATAAGGTCCAATGAACCTTGGCTTAAATTTTGGAGATGCAACCTTCATAGGAATATTCCTTGAGGACAATCAAACCAAGTCCCCCACTTTAAAACGAGGACCATCAGTCCTATGCCGGTTGGCAAACCGCTGGGCCTTCTCCTGAGAGAGAGACAACCTCTCCACCACCTGGTCCAAAATCTGCTGCATACCATGCACAATAGAGTCAACCCCCAGACAGACATAAGCATCCGCCTGTCCTGAAGAAAATCGAGGGTGAAGCCTGGAATTGCAAAAAAATGGAGACATCAAGGTGGCAGAGCTAGCTCTATTATTAAGAGCAAACGCAGCCAAAGGCAAAAAAGAGGCCCAGTCATCTTGATCAGCAGACACAAAACATCTCAAATAGGTCTCCAAGGTCTGGTTTGTTCTCTCGGTTTGTCCATTGGTCTGAGGGTGAAATGCAGAGGAGAAAGACAACTGAACACCAAGTTTAGAACAAAATGTCCTCCAAAATTTGGAAACAAACTGGACTCCTCTGTCAGACACAATGTTCTCCGGAATGCCATGTAACCGAACCACATGCTGAAAGAACAAAGGCACCAACTCGAGGAGGAGAAGGCAACTTAGGTAGTGGCACAAGATGTATCATCTTGGAAAACCTATCACAGATTACCCAGATAACGGTCATTCTCTGAGAGACAGGAAGATCAGAAATAAAATCCATAGAAATATGGGTCCATGGCCTCTTGGGTACAGGTAATGGCATTAACAAACCACTAGAAATAGAGCAAGGCTTGGAACGAGAGCAAGTCCCACAGGACTGCACAAAGTCCTTGACGTTCCGAGACAAAGTAGGCTACCAACAGGAGCGACTCACCAAGTCTCTGGTACCAAAAATCCCGGGATGACCAGCCAACGCGGAACAATGAATCTCAGACATCATACTCTTTTTCCACTGGTCTGGAACAAACAACTTCCCAACAGGGCAGCGCTCAGGTTTATCCTCCTGACACCCTTCCAGAGCCAGTCTCAAATTGGGCGAAATGGCGGAAAGAACCACACCCTCTTTCAAAATAACAGCAGGATCAGATAACTCAGGAGAATCTGCAAAGAAACTCCTCGAGAGGGCATCCGCCTTGACATTCTTAGAGCCAGGAAGAAAAGAAACCACAAAATTAAAACGTGTGAAAAACAAGGCCCACCTGGCCTGTCTAGGATTAAGTCGCTTTGCTGATTCGAGATAGACCAGGTTCTTATGGTCCGTGAGGACCACCACCTGATGTTTGGCTCCTTCCAGCCAATGTCTCCACTCTTCAAAGGCCCACTTCATGGCCAATAACTCCCGATTACCCACGTCATAATTACGTTCAGTTGGAGAAAATTTTCTAGAGAAAAAGGCACAAGGGTTACTCTTAGAGGTCTCTGGATCCCTTTGGGACAAAACGGCACCAGCCCCAATCTCAGAGGCATCAACTTCCACCTGAAATGGCAGAGAAACATCAGGCTGCCGTAGAACAGGAGCAGAAATGAATCTCTGCTTAAGTTCATGAAACGCAGAAACTGCCTCAGGAGGCCAATTCACCACATCGGAACCCTTTTTGGTCAAATCAGTCAATGGTTTAACAATACCAGAGAAATTACCAATAAATTTACGATAAAAATTGGCAAAACCCAAAATCTCTGAAGAGCCTTCAATGAAGTAGGTTGAACCCAATCACAGATGTCCTGAACCTTGACCGGGTCCATTTCAATAACAGACGGAGGCAAAATGAATCCCAGAAATGAGATCTTCTGTACGCCAAAAATACACTTTGATCCCTTCACATACAGTGCATTCTCTCTCAAAATCTGGAACACAGTCCAAACATGTTTCACATGAGAGTCCCAGTCATTGGAAAAAATCAAGATATCATCCAAATAAACAATCAGAAATTTATCCACAAAATCCCTGAAAATATCATTCATGAAGGATTGGAAGACGGAAGGGGCATTAGTAAGCCCAAAAGGCATCACTAGGTACTCAAAATGCCTCTCTGGGGTATTAAACGCCGTCTTCCATTCATCCCCGTGCTTAATGCGAATAAGGTTATACGCCCCCTGAGGTCAAGCTTGGTAAACCAACTAGCACTTTTCACTCTGGAAAATAGGTCAGAAATCAAAGGTAACGGATATTGATATTTAACAGTGATCTTATTCAGGAGGCGATAATCAATACACGGCCTCAATGAACCATCCTTTTTGGCCATAAAGAAAAAACCGGCACCCAAGGGTGAAGAGGATGGTCTGATATGACCCTTCTCCAATGACTCCTTGATATAAGATTGCATAGCATCGTGTTCAGGTACAGATAAATTAAAAAGGCGACCTTTAGGAAATTTACCACCAGGCACTAATTCAATAGCGCAATCAAGCTCCTGTGAGTGGGCAAGGATGCAGATTTACTTTCACTAAACACATCAGAAAAATCAGTCAAAAAGTCAGGGACATCCTGAGACTGGGAGAGGCAGAAAAAACAGGAGTATTAGTATTAACACATCTGGTCACAGACACAGATTTCCAATCCAAAACAGGATTATGAGACTGTAACCAAGGGAAACCTAGTACAATAATGTCATGCAGATTATGCAGCACCAGAAATTTGCAACTCTCCTGATGATCTGGTTCAACCCTCATTATCACCTGAGTAGAAAACTGGGGTTTATTCTCCGCCATAGGGGTAGAATCAATGCCCAGTAGGGGAATAGACTACTGCAGGGGTATCATGGGAAACCCACAACGTTTGGCAAAGTCAAAATCCATCAGGTTAATAGCTGCTCCTGAATCATCAAAAGCCTGAGCAGAAAATGTGGACAGGGAGCAAATCAGGGTAACAGTCAACAGAAATTTAGTCTGAACACTACCCAAGACAACTGAGCGTGCAAAAACGCTTAGGGCAGACAGAAATAGCATGGGAAGCGTCACCACAGTAGAAACATAACCCATTGCGCTTATGAAACTCATGACGCTGAGCCCTAGAAGTCACTCCATCACACTGCATGGGCTCAGGAGCTGGCTCACAAGGCAACACTATCTCACGCATACCTCTGCGCTCACGCAAACATCTGTCAATTTGAATAGCCAATGACATAGAATCATTGAGACCAGAGGGAGCAGGGAATCCCACCATAACGTCCTTTACTTTTTCTGACAGACCCTTTCGATAAAGAGCTGCCAAAGCATCATCATTCCATTTGGTCAGGACTGCCCACTTTTGGAATTTCTGACAGTACAACTCAGCGTCTTCAAGACCCTGATTTAATGCCAACAAGATCTTTTCAGCTTGATCAGTGACATTAGGTTCATCGTACAATAACCCCAGAGCCTGAAAAAATACATCAATATCATTCAAAACAGGATCCCCTGGTGTCAGGGAAAAAGCCCCATCCTGAGGGTCGCCGCGCAGCAGACAGATGACAATTTGAACCTGCTGTGCCACGTTCCCTGAGGACTTAGGCCTTAAGGCAAAAAACAACTTACAGTTATTTTTGAAATTCAGAAATTTAGATCGATCCCCCCAAAACAAATCTGGCATGGGGATCCTAAGTTCCACAACCGGTAACCCAGCAAGATAGGTAGCAATACTCCGAACCTCAGTGGCAAGCTGATCCACACGGCCAGACAACTGTGCAAACTCCATTGAGAGAAAAAAATAAAATAAATTCCTCCTTAGCACCCAGAGAAAAGAGGGAAAAAAATGCAACAGAGTTTCCTTATTACTAATTTCCCCTTCTGTGAGTACTATAAAATTTTCAGTTTTTGTGCCGGTCATACTGTTATGTTTCGGTAACTGAGGAGAAATAGCAAAAAATAGCAAAAGCGGTAATACACCAGAGAGGCTGGAACTTATTGAATTGCATTAACCTGAACTAACCACACAACTAGAAGTAGCCGTGGAGCGTTCCTACGGTGATCTTAGACACCTCGTCACAGCCTGAGAGATAACTACACCTAAAGGCAGAAAGATGAAAGCTATCTGCCCCGGAGCAGATCCCCAAAGAAAATAGGAAGCCCCCAAACATGTAATGGCGGTTAGACAAGAAGAAAGCACGGACACAGACAGAAAATAGAATGAGCAAACGCTGGGGCCCAATCTGTCTAGACAGAAAAATACAGGAAAGAATTCTGACTGCAATCCAAAAAAAAACCCTAACAAAAATACCAAAACTTCTGATTGACTAAAAAACCTGAGATCACACGATCTCATCCACCTAAATCAGATCTCTGGTGTAACAAAACGCTATTCAGCAAATAAAAACTAACAAAGGAGCAAAGCAAAAGTGCAGACACAAACGGAGCACAATTGCAGCGCCAGACCCCCAAAAGGGGACAGGCTGCAGTCCACTGCAAGCAGCAAACCAGCAGAGAAAATCAAACAGAGGAAAAAAAACAGCAAACACTTATCTGAAGGAGAGCAGGAAACTAGCAGTGCTTCAAGCAAGACCAGTAGGAACAATTGATAACCGGCAAGGCTGCTGGGAACTCAGGCCACTTATATCCTACCATTCAGTGCCAGCTGAAGGCCATTCGGTAATCAGTTCACTACCCTCAGCAACCACCGGAGGGAGTCCCAGCTCACAAGTCGCCTCCAGCATATTCACAACACTTCCCCTTTTCCTGTTAACTGCAATTTCTAAATAACATTTAGAAATTATTAAAAGTCAACTTGAAAATGTTTTGTCATCTTATCATATCCTTTTCCAGCTTTGTGGACCTCCACCATTTTCATTTTCAGAGTGCTTTGCAGCTGCTTAAAAGAAACCATAGTTGTTGTTTTTTGGCACAAAGTTAAAGGACACTGGGTTTTTATCAAGCTTGGAAATTTGTATCAACTTTCCTTTCCTAACGATAATAGTGAACAAGTCATAGCACTAACACAAATCTTCAAGGGTGACCAAACTTTAGCAGGGCCCATTTTCCTTTTTGTAATTTTTAAAATTAAAATATATATATTTTTTGTCTAAAACACAAAAGAAATGTGTCATCTTTAACTTTATACTTTTTAGAGATCATTTAATCTTCAACTTGCTTAACTGTTCACAACAACAGTAATTTTGACCAGGGGTGCCCAAACTTTTACATGCCACTGTAGGACTACATAAGTACAAATTCTACTATAAAATCTGCTATTTGACAGATTTATTGTATCCCTATAAAGTGACATATGTCCACCTTTGGCTGCCATTGTAAACAAAAATTATAGTTTTTACACAGTTGCGTTAAAATTCATAATCTGCTAGGCTTTTCCATTATGCAAAAGTATGCCAAGGTATTTTAGCTGAATATACTAGCAGACTACTGATAAATTAAAGTGTATAGGCATAATCAGTGGCGGAATGGAGTTGTTTGGACCCAATAAAGAAATCATTCTCGAATCTCACAACACATCTTTATAGAAATAGATCAAAACCACCAATTATTTGGTAAAAGCTGCTAAAATTATTCTATTATGTAAAGTGCAATGTATGTCAATTTTTATGTGCAGAATTTCTGCAGACTTTACTTTTTGCAGTGCAAAGAATGAACTGTCAGAAATATGTTACTTGGGGTATGTTAACGCAAACTGTTTCAAATATGCTTCTTATTACTTTCAATGACAAAATATCCTAAAAATCATTGGAGTTTTTTCTCTCTTGTCATCCAGACGCAATCAGTATACAATCCATAAGCATTCTGTTTTTTTACAGCAGTCGCAGTTATTAATGATATAAAAGACAATTTACAGTTGCCTATGATAAAGAATTGTACTGTATCCGAATGCTGTACTGTGTCTCTGCCTGACATTCAGTGTTTTTTGCGCACCCATATACATGAATGGGTGAATCTCATGTGACAAATGGAAAAATGAAGTGCAGTTCTGCAATTTTCTGAACATGCAGATTGAGTAAGTGGAACAAAAAGTTATTCTGCACTGTCCCTTTGAATAACATTAGTCCGTGTGCTGTACTTTTTTGTACGTACAACCCTCAGACTTAAAATACATTCATGTGAGCCTAACCTCAAGGTCATAACTGACTCAAGGCACTTCACATACAAACCCTAAGGATATGTGCACACGTTGCAGAAAGTTTGCTGAAATTTCCTGAGCAAAACCCGACTTTTTGCCAGGAAATTCACATGCGTTTTTTTCGTGGAAAAAAAGGCACCATGTTCACAAAAATTGCGGAATTCATTCTAAATAATATGATGCTTCATTCATGCGTTTTTTAAGCGTTTTTGCTGCGAAAAAAATGTGAAAATTCTGCAACGTGTGCACATAGCCTAACAGATTCAAAGTAAAAATGCTTTCAAAAATAGAAATGTTAAGAGTTTATTTTTATCAGTTAACTTACTTCAAAGAAAATAAATAAAAGAGAAATGTAAATCAAATAAATATTTGTTTTGACTACTTTTTCACCTTGTGCCTTAAAAACAGCATCAAAGTATCAATTCTTCAAGGTACATTGCCCACATATTTTCTGCCCCAGGAATGGAGGTCATGTATGTGATATGTATACTCCCAGGCATAACACTTCTTATTCGCACAGCCTCGTTCAATAAAAATGTAATAAGCAAGGTCGTGACTTGTCTAGTGGGCGTGGCTTCACCAATACAAGTGTATTGAGCGAGGCCACGCCCTCTAAATGGGTTCTGCCCTGGAGTATGCATATCACATACCTGACTACCATGGGAAAACAACAGTGAATCATCGCAGCACACAGTATATGTGCTGGGAAGATTCACAAGTTTATAGTCACACAGAGTGACTGTACACATTAAATTTCAGACCAGACAACCCCTTTAAACAACTAATTACATTTATCTGTGGGTTTAGGCTTGCACAAAGTCTTTTGTGTTTTAAAGTATTCTCAGACAGACTCGATGATGTTCAGGTCAGGGGTTTGTGGTAGCCACAAATAATAATTTTATTAATAATTGTACTACATAGTTTCTAGTGGTTTTTACAATGGACATATATTTGCAATAAACACATACCATATATTAAAAACATGTAAAATACTGCACATACATCAATTCCAGAACATTGCAATACCTATATGCAAGCTTATCAATATTCTGTATTGATTGTTGCTATAAAAGAATAGCAATGATAATAGCAAATATAACCATAATCATAGTGTTAACTGATCTTTAATTCTTTTAACCCCTTAACAACCACTGATACGCCTTTTAATGGCAGCAATTAAGGGTACTTATGCCTCAGCTCCGCTTTTTAACGGCACTGAGAAATAAGTGTATAGCGCTCCCCAGAGTCGGAATTTCTCTGGGGTCTCGGCTACCGGGGGTAGCTGATACCCCAGAGAGCATGATTCGGGTCGGTTTTTACCAACCCCAGTGTTGCGCTTGCCATTATTAACAGTATAATTATTGGCGACCTCAAAAAAAAAAATGAAGATTCTCTATTTAATTTCTCTCCCCTCTGATATGATCACACATCAGAGGAAAGAGGAATAGGGTCCCCTGATCCTCACCCGGTGCCTCTGGTGTCGATGCAACACCTGTGAAGTCCCCCAGGCCACTAGCATCTTCTTCCAAGAGAAAATGGCGGGCCATGCGCAGTGCGCCCACCGGCAACATTACGAAATTATTCCTATTGGTTCATTTTGGTCACTGAGATAGACTCTATCACAGTGATCATAGTAAAAAATAGTAAAATGAAACCCCTTTTATCACCTTCTTAGTTAGGTAAAAATAATAAAAAGTATTTATTTCCATTCTTCCATTAGGGTTAAAGTTGGGCTAAAGTTAGGTTAAGGGATGGGCTAAAGTTATGATTAGGGTTGGGCTAGGGTAAGGGTTGGGTTAAATTTAGGGTTGGGCTAAATTTAGAGTTGGTGCTAGGGTTAGGATTGGACTAAAGTTATGGTTGGGCAAGGGTTGTTGTTATGGTTGGGATAATAGTTATGGTTGGGATTAGGGTTTGGGGTGTATTAGGGTTAGGTATTTGGTTAGGGTTATGGTTAGTGTTGAGATTAGAGTTAGGGTTGTTTTGGGGTTAGGGTTGTAGTTAGGGTTATGGCTAGTGTTGTGATTAGGGTAAGGGGTGTTTTGGGGTTAGGTTGAAGTTAGAATTGGGGAGTTCCACTGTTTAGGTACATCAGAGGGTCTCCAAACGTGACATGGTGCCACCATTGATTCCAGCCAATTTTGCATTCGAAAGTGCTTCCTCCCTTCTTAGCCCTAACAATGCGCCCAAGCAGTGGCTTTCCCCTACATACAGGGTATCGGCTTACTCAGTAGAAATTACACAACAAATTTTATGGTCCATTTACTCCTTATACCCTTGTGAAAATAAAAAAAATGGTTCCAAAGTAAAAAATTTTTGTGAAAAAAGTTAAATGTTCATTTTTTCCTTCCACATTTCTTTAGCTCTCGTGAAGCACTTGAAGAGTTAATAAACTTCTTGAATGTGGATTTATGCACTTTGAGGGGAGCAGTTTTTAGAATGGTGTCACTTTTGGGTATTTTCTGTTATATTGATCCCCAAACTCACTTCAAATATGAGGTGGTCCCTAAAATAAATGGTTTTGTAAATCTTGCTGGAAAAATGACAAATCACTGGTCAAATTTTAACCCTTATAACATCCTAACAAAAAAATTATGCTTCAAAAATTGTGCTGATGTATAGTAGACATGTGGGAAATGTTATTTATTAACTATTTTGTGTAACAGCACTCTTTTATTTTATTTACAGTACAGACCAAAAGTTTGGACACACCTTCTCATTTAAAGATTTTTCTGTATTTTCATGACTATGAAAATTGTAAATTCACACTGAAGGCATCAAAACTATGAATTAAAACATGTGGAATTATATACTTAACAAAAAAAGTGTATAACAACTGAAATTATGTCTTATATTCTAGGTTCTTCAAAGTAGCCACCTTTTGCTTTGATGACTGCTTTGCATACTCTTGGCATTTTCTTGATGAGCTTCAAGAGGTAGTCACCGTAAATGGTCTAACAACAATCTTGAAGTAGTTCCCAGAGATGCTTAGCACTTTTTGGCCCTTTTGCCTTCACTCTGCGGTCAAGCTCACCCCAAACCATCTCGATTGGGTTCAGGTCTGGTGACTGTGGATGCCAGGTCATCTGGCGTTGCACCCCAACACTCTCCTTCTTTGTCAAATAGCCCTTACTCAGCCTGGAGGTGTGTTTGGGGTCATTGTCCTGTTGAAAAATAAATGATGGTCCAATTAAACGCAAACCGGATGGAATAGCATGCCGCTGCAAGATGCTGTGGTAGCCATGCTGTTTCAGTATGCCTTCAATTTTGAATAAATCCCCAACAGTGTCACCAGCAAAGCACCCCCACACCATCACACCTCCTCCTCCATGCTTCACGGTGGGAACCAGGCATGTAGAGTCCATCCGTTCACCTTTTCTGCGTCGCACAAAGACACGGTGGTTGGAACCAAAGATCTCAAATTTGAACACATCAGACCAAAGCACAGATTTCCACTGGTCTAATGTCCATTCCTTTTGTTCTTTAGCCCAATCAAGTCTCTTCTGCTTGTTGCCTGTCCTCAGCAGTAGTTTCCTAGCAGCTATTTTACCATTAAGGCCTGCTGCACAAAGTCTCCTCTTAACAGTTGTTGTAGAGATGTGTCTGCTGCTAGAACTCTGTGTGGCATTGACCTGGTCTCTAATCTGAGCTGCTGTAAACCTGCGATTTCTGAGGCTGGTGACTCGGATAAACTTATCCTCAGAAGCAGAGGTGACTCTTGGTCTTCCTTTCCTGGGGCAGTCCTCATGTGAGCCAGTTTGTAGCGCTTGATGGTTTTTGCAACTGCACTTGGGGACACTATCAAAGTTTTCCCAATTTTTGGGACTGACTGACCTTCATTTCTTAAAATAATGATGGCCACTTGTTTTTCTTTACTTAGCTGCTTTTTTCTTGCCATAATACACATTCTAACAGTTTGTTCAGTAGGACTATCAGCTGTGTATCCAACAGACTTCTGCACAACACAACTGATGGTCCCAACCCCATTTATAAGGCCTGAAATCCCACTTATTAAACCAGACAGGGCACACCTGTGAAGTGATAGCCATTCCCGGTGACTACCTCTTGAAGCTCATCAAGAGAATGCCAAGAGTGTGCAAAGTAGTCATCAAAGCAAAAGGTGGCTACTTTGAAGAACCTAGAATATAAGACATAATTTCAGTTGTTACACACTTTTTTGATAAGTATATAATTCCACATGTGTTAATTCATAGTTTTGATGCCTTCAGTGTGAATTTACAATTTTCATAGTCATGAAAATACAGAAAAATCTTTAAATAAGAAGGTGTGTCCAAAATTTTGGTCTGTATTGTAAGTGTACAACAAATGAAAATTTACAAATTGCAAAAATTTTTAAATTTTTGCAAAATTTCTGTATTTTTTTTATAAATAAATGCAAGTTATGTCCAAGAAATTCTACCACTAACATACTAACATGAAGTACAATATGTCATGAAAAATCTCAGAATCAGTAGGTTACATTGAAGCGTTCCAGAGCTATAATTTCATAAAGTGACAGTGGTCAGAATTGTGAAAATTGGCTTGGTCATTTAGTACCAAATTGGCTCTGTCAGTAAGAGGTTAAGGTTAAGTTTTAAGTTGGCTGAGGAGTTGAGCCTGCTTTTTGCAAGGCATATGCTGGCTGTATCATATATTAATATTCAATGACTGCAGTTAAGCCATTTAAATGCAATTTCTGACAGTGGTATTTAAATGATGCCATTGCCGAGCTCCAGCTCTCATTAATTTCCCACAACAAAATCACGGGGAAGCAATAATGTACTATGGCAGCTGTACCCCAAAAGGTTTGAGACAAGTTTGGAATTGCTGAAATAATACTGACACAAAGAATTACACTATTTACTCGTCCTGTTGTGCATTCCCATTCCAGCCCCCTAAAATTCTTCTGTTACTAACATCATACAGCAGGGGACATGTCACTTTTACATTGTTTTGAGCATCCACTCAATGTCATACAGGCCTTATCAACAAGCCCAAAAAAATTCTAATGTTACTAATGTCATACAATAGGGGACATGTCACTTTTAAATTGTTTGGAGCATCTAGTCAATCTTATACAGGCCTTATCGATAGGCCCAAAAAAATCTTCTGTTACTAACGTAAGACAGTAGGGGACATGTCACTTTTAAATTGTTTTGAGCATCCACTCAATCTTACACAGGCCTTATCGACAGGCTCAAAAATATTCGTCTGTTACTAACGTCAGACAGTAGGGAACATGTCACTTTTAAATTGTTTTGAACATCCACTCATTATACAGGCCTTATCGACAGGCCCCAAAAAATTCTTCTGGTACTAATATCAGACAGCAGGGGACATGTCACTTTTAAATTGTTTTGAGCATCCACTGAATCTTATACAGGCCTTATCGATAGGCCCAAAAAATTCTTCTGTTACTAACATCATACAGCAGGGGACATGTCACTTTTAAATTGTTTTGAGGCTATCTTATAGTTTATGTGCATTTTTGGCATCCAATTTCAGTTTTAAATTTTTTGTCGTACAGGCCTCATCCACACAGACAAATTTTGTTTTACTGTGACTAACATGATTCAGCATGTCATATTTTACATTCTCATTTAGTGCCACTGAAATTCAGCTGTGCAGAGATGGTGCTGAGTAAAAAAATCAAATTTTGAGTTGCTAATACTGTGTTCATACCACACTATGCGAGCAACATGACTGGGAAAAAGCGAGGTCGTGGTGGAAGGGGGATTAGGCTCGGTGTTGGAGATCTAAATAGGGTAGGTGGTGAAATTGATGCCACTTTATTGGTGCCTGGCAATAATTTTTGAAAAACGTGAACACTAGAGTTGAGCGAAACAGGTCGGTCAATTCAAAAGTCTCAGACTTTCGCCAAAGTCGGGTTTTGCCGAGCGAAACCCGACCATAGCGTGAAGTCGGCCATGCGGTCGTCGATCCGAGCGCCAAAGTCAGTTTTCCTATAATGCTTGCAGGTGCCTTTTCTCAGCCAATGAGCAAGGACATACACTGTGGGCAACGAGATGACATGGCAGCGGCCACCACCATCTTAGAGAAGGGCATTGCAGTGATTGGCTTGCTTTGTGTGGTGTCACAGTGGCTATAAAAGTCCTGACCACCGACCGCCATTTTACTTCTGCCGATCTTAGCGTAGGGAGAGGTTGCTGACACTGGTTATCAGTAGGGAGTGAGTTAAGCAGGAAAGAAAAGTTATTCTGTGCTTGTGCTGATAGCAATTGTGCTGTACAGTTAGTGTGCAGTGACAGGGGAGGATTTTGTTGTGTGCAGCAGCGCTGGTTATTAGGCTGCCTGCCAGTGACAGGGGAGGATTTTCTTGTGTGCAGCAGCGCTGGATAATAGGCTGCCTGCTAGCTGTATTGTTGTGTGTACACTGCTGTGCAGACTGCTGCTTTTTACACAGCACTAATACTTTTATTCTTTTTTCTGCACAGTTAACGAGCGTTCATTTTTTCCCACATTGTATAGAGCTGTGCGCTCCTCACACACTACCGTGTACCGGCTGGAATCATGGACAAATACATGCTGACTTTCTGTGTGTGACTCCGGAAATGTATATGGAGATTTACAATTACCCCTAGACTGTATACAGCTGTACGCTTGTGATACAGTACCCTTTTTCTGCTTTTTATATTCTGGTCTAATCCATACTGAGCCTGTGAGCATCTGTGTTTGACTCCGGAAATATATACAGAGATTTACAATTACCCCTAGACTGTATACAGCTGTGTACGCTTGTGACACATTACCCTTTTTCTGCTTTTTATTTTTTTGTCAAATCAATTCTGAGCCTGTGAGCGTCTGTGTCTGACTCCGGAAATATATACGGAGATTTAAAATTACCCCTACACTGTTGTGAATATGCTGGAGGCGGCTTCTGAGCTGGGGCTCCCTCCGGTGGTTGCTGAGGGTAATGAACTGATTACTGAATGGCCTCAGCTGGCACTGAATGGTAGGATATAAGTGGCCTGAGTTCCCAGCAGCCTTGCCGGTTATCAATTGTTCATTCTGGTCTTGCTTGAAGCACTACTAGTTTCCTGCTCTCCTTCAGATAAGTGTTTGCTGTTTTATTTTCCTCTGTTTGATTTTCTCTGCTGGTTTGCTGCCTGCAGTGGCTGCAGCCTGTCCCCTTTTGGGGGTCTGGCGCTGCAATTGTGCTCCGTTTGTGTCTGCACTTTTGCTTTGTTTCTTTGTTACTTTTTATTTGCTGAATAGCGTTTTGTTACACCAGAGATCTGATTTAGGTGGATGAGATCATGTGATCTCAGGTTTTTTGGCAATCAGAAGTGTTGGTATTTTTGTTAGGGTTTTGTTGGATTGCAGTCAGAATTCTTTTCTGTACTTTTCTTTCTAGACAGATTGGGCTCCAGCGTTTGCTTATTCTATTTTCTGTCTGTATCCGTGCTTTCTTCTTGTCTAACCGCCATTACATGTTTGGGGGCTTCCTATTTTCTTTGGGGATCCGCTCCGGGGCAGATAGCTTTCATCTTTCTGCCTTTAGGTGTAGTTATCTCTCAGGCTGTGACAAGGCATCTAGGATCACCGTAGGAACGCTCCACGTCTACCTCTAGTTGTGTGGTTAGTTCAGGTTACTGCAATCCAATAGGTTCCAGCCTCTCTGGTGTATTACTATTTTTGCTTTTTCTCCTCAGCTACCTAAACATAACAGGGGCCCATTATATATGGAGCATTATTTTGGCCCATAAGACACAGGAGATTCATCTATGGGGCCCATCATATACTGGAGCATTCTAAATGGGGCAGATTAGACACTGGAGCAGCATCCATGGGGCACATCATATACTGGAGCATTCTAAATGGGGCAGATCAGACACTGGAGCAACATCCATGGGGCCCTTCACATACTGGAGCATTCTAAAAGGGGGAAAACAGACACTGGAGCAGCATTTACGGGGACCATTATACAATGCAGCATTATAAATAGGGCCCATTATATAGGAGCATTATTTTGACCCATAAGATACTGGAGCATCATCCATGGGGCCCATCATATACTGGAGAATCATATGGGGTTCATTATTTATGGGGCATAATATAGGGTATGTAACATCATATGGGGCACATATGGGGCCTATTCTGTATGGAGCATTAAATGGAGCCCATTCTGTAAGGAGCAATATATGGGGCTCATTATTCTGTATGGCGCACTGTGTGGTGGCCATAATACTGTATGAAGGAATATACTGTCCATTTTTTGAGCTATTGCAGATTTTAACATAGATATCAGTCATGTTATGTAAGAAGTGAAGTATTTTTCATTGTACTACACCTATATTTCTGTGCCGTATCGAAGCATGATGAATTGTGGTATGTGTTAAAAGGGCCCACTGACACTCATTGGCCCGGGGCACATGAAAACCGGGAGCCAGCCCTACCCCCCCCCACAAGTTTAGCCAAATAACCCCAAATTTTCAATGCGTAGCTATTATTATAAAGTTAATTAAGGTTGCCAAGCTTAACCCCTTAATGTCCACTGACGTGCAGAGTCCGTCATGGCAAGGTGTCAGTTCCGGCACCAAGACGGACTCTGCACGTCATGGCTTTGATCTACCACTGCGTGTAAACACGCAGTGGTAGATCAGTGCCGACAGCTGTCACAGACAGCTGACAGGCACGGCAAGCGGTGCGGGGACCTTTGCCGTCGGTCCCCGCACCTACAGCGCTGTGCTTGGTCAGTCAATCTGACTGACCAAACACAGCAGCGATCGTGCAGGAGAAGCTGAAATTTCAGCTTCTCCAGCGCGATCAGTGCAGGAGCCGGCGCTGCAGTGGCCAGGCTTCCTGCACTGACAGCCAGGAGCTGAGCCCCCACCGCCCCTGGCTGTTAACCCCCTGACTGCTGCGATCGAGCGCGATCGCAGAGCTCAGGGGGGGAGGCAGAGGGTCGGGAGCTCCCTCTGCCTCAGATCGGCACCCTGCAATGTATTTGCAGGGGCCGATCTCTGCCTTGATGACCCGGGGGTTGTCATGACAACCTCCGGGTCATTTAGCTACGGGAAGCTGCTGTGATCATTGTCACAGCAGCTTCCACTATAGTTGCAATGCATTGCAATGCCAGAACATTGCAATGCATTGTAACTGCAATAAAAAGTAAAAAAAGTGAAAGTCCCATAAAGGGACAAGTTAAAAAAAATCATTTTTTAAAAAAAAATTGTAAAAAAAATATTAAAAAATAATTTTAAAAAAATCCCCTAAAAAATACACATTTTTATGTAATAAAAAAAATAAAAATAAAAAACATACACATGTTAGGTATCGCCACGTCCGTAAAAATCCCATCTATAAAAGCGTAACCCTAGTTAACCCCTTCAGTGAAAGCCGTAAAAAAAAAACACAAAAAAGTAGTAAATTATACTTTTTCCAAGCGGTATCATTATACCGCTTGGAAAAAGTGCAATAACACGCGATCAAAAAGTCAGATATAAATAATCATGGTACCGCTGAAAACGTCATCTTGTCCCGCAAAAAACAAGATGCTACACAGCATCATCAGCGAAAAAATAAAAAAAAAGTTATAGCTCGCGGAATAAACTGATGCAAAAATAATTATTTTTTCTATAAAATTTTTTATTGTGTAAAAAACGCCAAAACATAAAAAAAATATATAAATGAGGAATCGCCGTAACCGTAGTGACCCGAAGAATAAAGCTGCTTTATCAATTTTACCACACACGGAACGGAGGAAAAAAAAAAAAAAAAAAAAAATTCCTGAATTGCTGGTTTTTGTTCATTCTGATTCCACAAAAATCGGAATAGGAAACGATCAAAAAACGTTATGTGCCTGAATATGGTACCAATAAAAACGTCAGCTCGTCCCGCAAAAAATAAGCCCACAGATAACTCTGTCGGCCGAAATATGGAAAAATTATAGCTCTCAAAATACGGCGATGCAAAAATTTCTTACAAAAAATTATTCCAAGAAAAAGCATCTTTTAGTGTGTGACAGAAGCTAAACATGAAAAAAGGGTGTAAATCTGGTATCGCTGTAATCGCACCGATCCGAGGAATAAAGTCGCCTAATCACTAATACCGCACGAGGAACGGCGTAAAAAAGAAAACCAATTCTTCACCTTTTGTGGATTTGTTCATTGTGCCTCCCAAAGATCGCAGTAAGGCGATCACAGTGGTTTCCCCCCACATATGGGGTATCAGCGTACTCAGGACAAAATGCACAATAGGTTTTGTTGTCCTATTTCTCCTGTTACCCTTAGAAAAATAAAAATTTGGGGCAAAAAGGTAATTTTTGTGGAAAAAAATATGATTTTTTTATTTTCACGGCTCTACATTATAAACTTCTGTGAAGCCCTTGGGGGTTCAAAGTGCTGACCACACATCTAGATAAGTTCCTTGGGGGTCTGTTTGCAAAATGGGGTCATTTGTGGGGAGTTTCTACTGTTTAGGCACATCAGGGGCTCTCCAAGCGCGACATGACACCCGCAGACCATTCCATCAAAGTCTGCATTTAAAAACGGTGCTCCTTCCCTTCCGAGCTCTGCCATGCGTCAAAATAGTGGTTCCCCCCCACATATGTGATATCAGCGTACTCAGGACAAATTGCACAATAGCTTTTGGGGTCCTATTTCTCCTGTTACCCTTATAAAAATAAAAATTTGGGGGCAAAAAGATTATTTTTGTGGAAAAAAATATGATATTTTTATTTTCACGGCTCTACGTTATAAACTTCTGTGAAGCACTTGGGGGTTCAAAGTGCTCACCACACATCTAGATAAGTTCCTTGGGGGGTCTAGTTTCCAAAATGGAGTCACTTGTGGGGGGTTTCTACTGTTTAGGCACATCAGGGGCTCTCCAAACGTGACATGACACCCGCAGACCATTCCATCAAAATCTGCATTTGAAAAAGGCGCTCCTTCCCTTTCCAGCTCTGCCATGCGTCAAAATAGTGGTTTACCCCCACATATGGGGTATCAGCATACTCAGGAAAAATTGCACAATAACTTTTGGGGTCCTGTTACCCTTTGGAAAATAACAATTGGGGGTGGAAAGATCATTTTTGTGGAAAAGATATGATTTTTTAATTTTACTGCTCTACGTTATAACCTTCTGTGAAGCCCTTGGGGGTTCAAAGCTTTCACCACACATCTAGATAAGTTCCTTGGGGGTCTAGTTTCCAAAATGGGGTCACTTGTGGGGGGTTTCCACTGTTTAGGCACACAGGGACTTTCCAAATGCGACATGGCGTCCAATCTCAATTCCAGTCAAAAAAGTCAAATGGCGCTGCTTCCCTTCCAAGCTCTGCCATGCGCCCAAATAGTGGTTTACCCCCACATATGGGGTATCAGCGTACTCAGGACAAATTGCACAATAACTTGTGGGGTCCTTTTACCCTTTGGGAAATAAAAATTGGGGGTGGAAAGATCATTTTAGTGGAAAAGATATGATTTTTTAATTTTACAGCTCTACGTTATAACCTTCTGTGAAGCCCTTGGGGGTTCAAAGCTCTCACCACACATCTAGATAAGTTCCTTGGGGGGTCTAGTTTCCAAAATGGGGTTACTTGTGGGGGGTGTCCACTGTTTAGGCACACAGGGGCTCTCCAAATACGACATGGCGTCCAATCTCAATTCCAGCCAAAAAAGTCAAATGGCGCTGCTTCCCTTCCGAGCTCTGCCATGCACCCAAATAGTGGTTTACCCTCACATATGGGGTATCAGCGTACTCAGGACTAATTGCACAATAACTTTTGGGGTCCTTTTATCCTTTGGAAAATAAAAATTGGGATGAAGAGATCATTTTTGTGGAAAAAACATGATTTTTTAATTTTACGGCTCTACGTTATAACCTTCTGTGAAGCCCTTGGGGGTTCAAAGCTCTCACTACACATTTAGATAAGTTACTTGGGGGGTCTAGTTTCCAAAATGGGGTCACTTGTGGGGGTTTCCACTGTTTAGGCACACAGGGACTCTCCAAATGCGACATGGCGTCCAATCTCAATTCCAGCCAAAAAAGTCAAATGGCGCTGCTTCCCTTCCGAGCTCTGCCATGCACCCAAATAGTGGTTTACCCCCACATATGGGTATCAGCGTACTCAGGACTAATTGCAAATAACTTTTGGGGTCATTTTATCCTTTGGAAAATAAAAATTGGGATGAAAAGATCATTTTTGTGGAAAAAACATGATTTTTTAATTTTACGGCTCTACGTTATAACCTTCTGTGAAGCCCTTGGGGGTTAAAAGCTCTCACAACACATTTAGATAAGTTACTTGGGGGGTCTAGTTTCCAAAATGGGGTCACTTGTGGGGGGTTTCCACTGTTTAGGCACACAGGGACTTTCCAAATGCGACATGGCGTCCAATCTCAATTCCAGTCAAAAAAGTCAAATGGCGCTGCTTCCCTTCCAGCTCTGCCATGCGCCCAAATAGTGGTTTACCCCCACATATGGGGTATCAGCGTACTCAGGACAAATTGCACAATAACTTGTGGGGTCTTTTATACCCTTTGGAAATAAAAATTGGTGTGAAAGATCATTTTAGTGGAAAAGAAATGATTTTTTATTTCACAGCTCTACGTTATACCTCTGTGAAGCCCTTGGGGTTCAAGCTCTCACCAACATCTAGATAAGTTCCGTGGGGGGTCTAGTTTTCAAATGGGTTCACTTTGTGGGGTTGTCTACTGTTTTAGGCACACAGGGGCTCTCCAAATACGACATGGTCCAATCTCAATTCCAGCCAAAAAAGTCAAATGGCGCTGCTTCCCTTCCGAGCTCTGCCATGCACCCAAATAGTGGTTTACCCTCACATATGGGGTATCAGCGTACTCAGGACTAATTGCACAATAACTTTTGGGGTCCTTTTATCCTTTGGAAAATAAAAATTGGGATGAAGAGATCATTTTTGTGGAAAAAACATGATTTTTTAATTTTACGGCTCTACGTTATAACCTTCTGTGAAGCCCTTGGGGGTTCAAAGCTCTCACTACACATTTAGATAAGTTACTTGGGGGGTCTAGTTTCCAAAATGGGGTCACTTGTGGGGGTTTCCACTGTTTAGGCACACAGGGACTCTCCAAATGCGACATGGCGTCCAATCTCAATTCCAGCCAAAAAAGTCAAATGGCGCTGCTTCCCTTCCGAGCTCTGCCATGCACCCAAATAGTGGTTTACCCCCACATATGGGGTATCAGCGTACTCAGGACTAATTGCAAAATAACTTTTGGGGTCATTTTATCCTTTGGAAAATAAAAATTGGGATGAAAAGATCATTTTTGTGGAAAAAACATGATTTTTAATTTTACGGCTCTACGTTATAACCTTCTGTGAAGCCCTTGGGGGTTAAAAGCTCTCACAACACATTTAGATAAGTTACTTGGGGGGTCTAGTTTCCAAATGGGGTCACTTGTGGGGGTTTCCACTGTTTAGGCACACAGGGACTCTCCAAATGCGACATGGCGTCCAATCTCAATTCCAGCCAAAAAAGTCAAATGGCGCTGCTTCCCTTCCGAGCTCTGCCATGCGCCCAAATAGTGGTTTACCCCCACACATGGGGTATCGATGTACTCAGGAGAAATTGTACAACAAATATTGTGGTTCATTTTCTACTGATACCCTTGACAAAATTGTAAAAAATTGTGTCGAAAGAAAAATTTTGGGAAAAAAAGTTAAATGTTAATTTTTTCCTTCCACATTGCTTCAATGCTTGTGAAGTACCTAAAGGGTTAATAAACTTCTTGAATGTGGCTTTGAACACGTTGAGGGGTGCAGTTTTTAGAATGGTGTCACTTTTGGGTATTTTCTGTCATATTGACCCCTCAAATTCACTTCAAATGTGAGGTGGGCCCTAAAAAAAATGATTTTGTAAATTTTGTTGGAAAAATGAGAAATTGCTGGTCAACTTTTAACCCTTATAACTTCCTAACAAAAAAAATTTTGGTTCCAAAATTGTGCTGATGTAAAGTATACATGTGGGAAATGTTATTTATTAACTAATTTTTGTGACATATCTCTCTGATTTAATGGCATAAAAATTAAAAAGTTTGAAAATTGCAAAATTTTCAAAATTTTTGCCATATTTCCGTTTTTTTCATAAATAAACGCGTTATATTGAAGAAATTTTACCACTATCATGAAGTACAATATGTCTCGAGAAAACAATCTCAGAATCGCCAAGATCCGTTGAAGCGTTCCAGAGTTATAACCTCATAAAGAGACAGTGGTCAGAAATGTAAAAATTGGCCTGGTCTTTAACCTACAAAATGGCTTGGTCGTTAAGGGGTTAAGTAATAAGAATTTATGTTGTTGGCATTGAAATGGCCACTGTAGGTGTGTTTACTGTCCTCCACTCCATGGTGACTTTGCTTCCCCATTGACTTGCATTGGGTTTCATGTTTCAGTCGGACCCCCAACTTTTCCCGATAGTCGGCCAATTTTGATTTAGTTCGAAACTACTTTTGAGAAAGTCGGGTTTCATGAAACCCGACTCGACCCTAAAAAAGGGAAAGTCGCCCATCTCTAAGCCAAACATCAAGTTGTGGTCCTCACTGACCACAAGAACTTGATTTATCTCGAATCAGCCAGCTATTTAATCCTAGACAGGCTAGGCGGGCCATGTTTTTCACGCATTTTAATTTTGTGGTCTCCTTTCTTCCGGGCTCTAAGAATGTTAAGGCGGATGCCCTCTCTAGGAATTTCTTTGCGGATTCTCTTGATGTGACTAAGCCTATTACCATTCTAAATGAGGGTATGGTTCTTTCCGCTATCTCACCCGATTTGAGACTTGCCCTGGTGGAATTTCAGGGTGATAAACCTGAATGGTGCCCTATGGGGAAATTGTATGTTCCCAACCAATGGAGGAGGAGAGTAATGTCTGACATTCATTGCTCCGCGTTGGCTGGTCATCCCGGTATTTTTGGTACCAGAGATTTGGTGAGTCGGTCTTTTTGGTGGCCTGCTTTACCTCGTGATGTCAGGAATTTTGTGCAGTCCTGTGGGACTTGTTCTCTGTCCAAACCCAGTTCTCATTCTAGTGAATTGTTAGTGCCAATGGACCCATATCTTAATGGATTTTATTTACGACATCCCTGTCTCTCAGAGAATGACTGTTATCTGGGTGACCTGTGATAGATTTTCCAAGATGGTCCATCTTGTACCACTGCCAAAGTTACCATCCTCTGCCGAGTTGGTGCCCTTGTTTTTTCAGCAGGTGGTTCGTTTGCACGGCATTCCAGAGAACTTTTGTGTCTGACAGAGGAGTCCAGTTTGTTTTCAGATTTTTGAGAGCCTTTTGTTCTAAACTTTGAATTCAGTTGTCCTCCCCTGCGTTTCACCCTCAGACCAATGGGCAGACTGAGAGAGCAAATCAGACTTTGGAAACTTATTTGAGATGTTTTGTGTCTGCTGATCAAGATAACTGGGTCTCTTTTTTGCCCTTGGCTGAATTTGCTCTAAATAATAGGGCTAGTTCTGCCACTCTGATGTCCCCTTTTTTCTGCAACTTCGGGTATCATCCTCGGTTTTCTTCAGGGCTGGCGGAGGCTTCTGCCTGTCCAGTTGCTGATTCTATAGTTGAGAGAATGCAGCAGATTTAGAATCAAGTAGTGGATAAGTTGTCTCACTCACAGGAAAGCACCCAATGGTTTGCCAACCAGCATAGGACTGATGGTCCCCGGTTTAAAGTAGGTGACATGGTTTGGTTGTCCTCAAAAAATATTCCTATGAAGGTTGCGTCTCCAAAATTTAATCCAAGGTTCATTGGACCTTATAAGATTTTGGAAATCTTTTATCCCATTTCTTTCCTTTTGGCTCTTCCAGGAACGTTCAAGATTCACAACGTTTTTCATAAATCTTTGTTGAAAAGGTTTGTTGAGCCAGTAGTTCCTATGCTGCGCCCCTGATCCTGTATTGGTTAAGGGCAATCTGGAGTATGAAGTAGAGAAGGTATTGGATTCTCGTCTGGCTAGACAGAGACTCCAGTACTTGTTCAAGTGGAAAGGTTATGGTCAGGAGGATAATTCTTGGGTATTTGCTTCTGACGTTCATGCCGAGAGATTGGTTCGTGCCTTTCACCGGGCCCATCCTGATCGGCCTGATGGCTTGGATGAGGGTTCGGTGACCCCTCCTCAAGTGGGGGTTACTGTTGTGAACACCTTTAATTTGGCTTCTGAGGTTGGGCTCCCTCTGTTGGTTGCTTTTGGTAGTGGAGCTGCTCTGGCTAACAGAAGCCAATCACCTGACGGGGATGATTGGAAATCAGGTGTTACTGACTGGGGAGATATAAGAGAACAGCCTATCCAGAATGTTTGCAAGGTGATTTGTTTCTTCCTATTCCTAAACCTTTTGGAAGTCTGCTTGCGCCCTGCTGTGTCCTGCATCTTTCAGATAAGTTATTTTGCTTACAAATCTGTGGCTTTGGTTTACATTTTGCTTTTCTCAGTTTTCTGCCTTGCTGGAATTAGTTCAGCAGGGGTTCCCTGCGGGGACCCGTGCTGGAGTCTGTGTTCATTTGCCACAGCCTGCTTCAGTCTTTTCTATGGTTCTAGTTTCCTGTTATTTCAGTATCTGTTGTTTTGCTTCCAGCAACACCAGAGTTCTGATTTAGCGGGGGAGGGGTCGTGTGGCCTCAGGATTTTTGCATATCAGACGTGTTGGAGTTTTCTTAGGGTTTTTGCTGGATTGCAGACAGTATCCTTTTCTGTCCTGTTCTTTCTAAACAGTCTGGGCCACAGCATTTGCTTATTCTATTTTCTGTCTGTGTTTGTGCTTCATCTGTCTCACCGACAATATATGTTTGGGGGTTATCTATTCCTTTGGGGCTCTACTGCGGGGCAGTTAGCTTTCCCCTTTTTCTCTTTAGGCTTAGTTAACTCTTTGGCTGTGTCGAGGCGTCTAGGTACGTCCCACGGCTAATTCTAGCTGTGTTGTCAGTTTAGGGGTCTGCAATCCGCTCAGTTACCAACCTCTCTGGGTGTTTGGTTCCCTTGACTATTTTTCCTATTATCCTCCTCGGTTACAGAATCATAACAGGGCACACAGAGTAGTATTTCAATATTTGCAGATGACACTAAACTCTGCAGAGTAATCAATACAGAGGAGGATAATTTAATATTACAGGAGGATTTATGTAAACTAGAAACTTGGGCTGATAAATGGCAGATGAGCTTTAATGGGGATAAATGTAAGGTCATGCACTTGGGTAGAACAAACAAGATGGATAATTATGTGCTTAATTGTAAAACACTGGGCAAAACTGTCACTGAAAAAGACCTAGGTGCATGGGTGGACGACAAACTCACATTTAGTGGCCAGTGTCAGGCAGCTGCTGCAAAGGCAAATAAAATAATGGGATGCATTAAAAGAGTCATAGTTATTACACTTGGGGTTATATAGTTTGGAAAAACGAAGGCTTAGGGGTGATCTTATCACAATGTATGAGGGGACAGTACAAAGACCTTTCTAATGATCTTTTTACTCTTAGACCTGTGACGGGGACAAGGGGGCATCCTCTACATCTGGAGGAAAGAAGGTTTATTCATAATCACAGACGCAGATTCTTTACTGTAAGAGCAGTGAGACTATGGAACTCTCCGCCATATAATGTTGTAATGAGTGATTCCCTGCTAAAATTTTAGAAGGGACAGGATGCCTTTCTTGAAAAGTATAATATTACAGGTTATATACATTAGTTTCCTTGATATTGCGTTGATCCAGGGAGCTAGTCTGATTGCCGTATGTGGAGTCCGGAAGGAATTTTTTTCCCCAATGTGAAGCTTACTGTTGCCACATGTTTTTTTTTTGCCTTCCTCTGGATCAACATGTTAGGGCAGGTTAGGATAGGATATTGGTTGAACTACATGGACTTAAAGTCTTCCTTCAATCTTAATAACTATGTTACTATATTAATATGTTACCTGGGTTCAAAGGCATATTGGGGTGCATATGACTTGGTAGCAGGGCAGGCCTTGCTGTCAATGCATAAGAAAACAGAATGGGAGTACAAAATTAATAATGTGAAGTGGATTTTCCTGGGCCCATCCAGTACCTGGGTTCAAAGGCATATTGGGGTGCATATGACTTGGTAGCAGGGCAGGCCTTGCAATCAATGCATAAGAAAAGAGTTTGGGATTACAAAATGAATAATGTGAAGTGGATTTTCCGGTGGCCATCCAGTACTTGGCTTGAAAAGCTTATTGGGGTGCATGTAACTTTGGGGCAAGCCAGGCCTTACATTCAATGCAACATTTTTTCAGGAAGCCCTCCTGTATCTCTCGTGAAATGGGTATTGGGGTGCGTCATAATTCTTGGCATCTCATCCACTCACTGCATAGGCAATAACAGCATAGGAGACCCACTGTTTAATAATGGCCCTTTATGTAGATTAATGCTGCCTTATGCCCCTGCAAAAATAGGCTCTATGACTTTAAGAGTCCCTCCCTCATAAATGAAACAAGATTTGTCAGCTTATGTGTCACACACAACATGGCCAGCTAGGGCTTTTAAATGTTACAATGACATTTCCCAGTGAATGCATTTGTATTAGCTGAAAGCAGTGCTAAAGTTGTAAAATGCCTCAAAAACGCTGTGTGTGAACATAGCTTAAGTGGTTGAGGAATATTTTTGTTTTGGGTTAATTATTTTGGCTTAGATAAAAGTCATTAACCTGGAAAGGATGTTCCTTAACATATTTCCCAGCAAAATCCATTTTGGTTTTGTTTTTGTAGGTTTTTTTGTGCGCCTGTAAAAAGGGCATGAAACTCTGACAACATTGTTTAGATCTGTGACCTAGGAGTCAGAAATGCCTCCAGGGGCAGTTGCCATGATGTTCCCGTGTCATTTGAGCAGTGTTTCCATCATTTTCAGATGTTTTTAAACATTAAAAGGACCCCCGGGGGGGATAGCGGTAAAAATGCTTGTGTCTCCCATAGGCTTACATTGGGCTCGTTGTTCTGTCCGAGTACCCGAGTATTCCAATTTGCTCGACTCGAACAACGAGCACCCGAGCATTTTAGTGCTCACTCATCAGTAGTGTGCTACATTGATCTCACATAATTGCAGTCTGTGATATGTTTATCGTGGCTTCTGTGCCTGCTGTTACTGCTGTTGCTGCAGATGGTAATACCAATTTTTGGAAATGTGAACACTCCTGGTTGGGTCTTCATCTGCTGGGCTGGCTGTAGTGGAAGGGATGTCAGTCCCCATTATACTCTTTCTACTCTTCTGAAATTGATGCCACTTTGGTGGTGTCAGGCCCTATTTTTTGAAAATTTGAAGACTACTGATTGGGTCTCCATCTGCTGGTTTGGCTGTAGAGGAAGAAGTTTCAGTCTCTAGTAAGCTATTTCTACTCTAGTGAAATTTGATGCCACTTCGGTGGTGTCAGGCCCTAATCTTTAGAATTTTGAAGACTCCTAATTGGGTATCAACCTTGTGGGTTGGCTGTAGTGGAAAAGGTGTCAGTCCCTATTATACTATTTCTACTGTGGTGAAATTGATGCTACATTGGTTATGTGAGGCCCTAATTTTTGGAAATGTGGAGACTCGTAATTGGTTCTCTGTAGAATCAGCATGTTTGCTTTTTGCCTCACTGTCTCGGCAGACTTTATCACCACTGCAGCCCTTGTTCAGCAATTCCTTCTTACTCCATGTCTGCCCAGGCCGAGGGTGCGTGCTCTGCTCGCAAGTCTCCAGGCACTATGCTTCGGGCACTCGCAACCTCTCCCTTTTAAAAGGACCATGCGCATCGTTCTAAGGTGTCCCCTGCCAATAGGTGGGTGACAGCATCTATTTAAGGTTCCTCCTTCAATATGGAGGTGTCTGAGCAATGTTGTTAGTTTGGCTTTCATGCATGCTAGTTGTCAGGATCCCCAGGTCCACCCGTCTGCTTGTCTACCCAGTACCCATCTGCTCATACCTGTTTGTGCTCTTCTGTACATCAGCCAGTCCAGCCTGCACCTGCCAGTGCTTCTCTGGCTAACACCCAGTCCAGCCCACTCCTATTGTATCTCATCTGCTCAACATCTGGTCCAGCCTGCACCTACCAGGACACATTTTTTCAAAACCCGATTCTCTCTGCATCTGCCAGTGCTCTCCTGTCCCTCAGCTGATCCAGCCCGAACCTGCCAGTGCTCATCTGTCTAACTGCTGGTACAGCCTGCACCAGCTAGTACTCATCTAACAGCCAGTCCAGTCCACACCTGCCAGTGTTTTTCAGTTCCTCAGTAGGTCCTATCTTCACCCTTGGTTCCAGTGTCCCTACAGTGCCTAACTGCATTCTTCGTCCATACTTTGGGCAGTACCAGCCTACCTACTCTAGGGGGTCAGCTGCCAGTCTTTGTAGGTCAGCCCTGGAGAAGCCCCTTGTGCCACCTCCTTGTCCGTCCTTGGGTCGCCGTGTTGCCTTCTGCCGCTTATCCGAGGTCGGAAATGGTAGGCCACCTAGTTATACCTCTTCAGGCTTTCCCAGGGCTTGTCATGTATAGTGTACAGTTCCTATAGCGTCTTGTGCTTGGGTGCGAGGAAAACACAGGAGACACAGGTTGATATGAAATGACTTGTATTACTTCATACAAGCATGCTGAAAAGTTCACACAGTTTGCAGGAACAGCGACAGGAGACACAGCAGGCCAGAGTAACTTCAAGCACTACAATAAATCTCCAAAGCAGGTTCAGGATCTCTTCTCTGTACCGTAATTCCTCTGCAAACATGGATTCACCAAACAGCAGGTTTCCAGAGTCCAAAAGTGTTCCAAGGCTCCTCAGTAGGGAATAGCTGGAGTACAAGTCCAAGGTTTCCAGAAGTCAGGTCACAGACTGACTGAGGCTTGATTCAGGAGCACTGATTGTTCAGCTGAGGCTGCTTAAGAAGCAAGAGGGAAGAATCAGGGCGGGAACATGAAAACTGGAAACTCCATATTAACTGAGGGCAAGAGCTGCAGAAAGACAGAAAGCAAAATGGCCGACGGAAAACTGAGTTTCAAGGAACATGTCAACAGAGACAAAGAACCTTACATTACTCCCCCCTTAAGGACAACCTCCCGATGACCTCAGACCAGGCTTGTCAGGGTACCTCTGATGAAACTGGCGGAGCAGGCGAGGAGCATTTACATTATTGACTGGTTCCCATGAGTTGTCCTCCACTGGGTAGCCCTGCCATTTAATCAAATATTGCAACTGATTTCTGTACAACCTGGAATCTAGAATCCTTTCCACCATAAATTCTTCCTGACCATCGACCAGCACTGGGTCAGGGCAAGGAGAAGAACGTCCAGGAAATGTATTGGGTGTTGCAGCCTTTAGTAGGGATACATGAAAGACAGGGTGGATTCTCATAGTTCTGGGCAGTTGAAGACGACAAGCAACAGCACTTATAATCTTATTGATCTTATAAGGTCCAATGTACTTATGTCCCAATTTAGACGATGGAATCTTTAATTTAAGATTTCTGGTTGACAGCCAGACCAAATCTCCTACCTTGAAAGCTGGTGCAGGTTTACGAAATTTATCTGCTGCTTTCTTGTACTTTCCTGAGCCAATTCTAGATTTTCCTTTAGAAGATCCATATTCTTTTGTAAAGAAGTGATTCTTTCAGCCACTGCCGGCAAGGGCGTATCTATGGGAAATTGAGGAAGAATGTTAGGATGATAACCTAGATTGGAGTAAAAAGGAGACTGCTTAGTGGAGGCGCTCTGAGAGTTGTTATAAGAGAACTCAGCCAGTGGAAGTAGATCCACCCAATCATCCTGTAGGTGGCAGATAAAACAGCAGAGATACTGCTCCAGGGTCTGATTGGTTCGTTCTGTCTGTCCATTAGTCTGGGGATGAAAAGCAGAAGAAAGGTTTACTTTAATGTCCAATGCTGCACAGAAATTTTGCCAAAACCTTGAAGTGAATTGCACCCCTCGATCCGAAATGACCTCATCCGGTACTCCATGTAAGCGAAACACATTCTTAATCATCAAGTCTGATGTCTGTTTTGCAGTGGGTAAGCCGACACAAGGGATAAAATGAGCTGCCTTTGTTAGACGGTCAACCACCACTAGAATGGTGTTCTTCCCTTGAGAGTTGGTAACTCCACAATGAAGTCCATAGAAATGGATCCCCACGGCGGGACGGGGTGGGAAGAGGTTGCAACAGACCAGTTGGTGAGGAGCGAGGTGTTTTGCATCTTGCACAGACTTCACATGAAGTGACATAGTTTAAGACATCTTTCCTGTAAGTGGGCCACCAAAAGAAAC
>JARQOD010000004.1:313004837-313041478 GCA_033576555.1 Oophaga sylvatica
AGCTCCTCTCGAAACACCACTTGAATGACCCGCAGTAGTTTTACGAAAACCCTTTGGGCATTTATAATGAAGTCCCCTGACTTCCCACAGTAGAAACATGTTTTTCCTTTAAAACATGTTCTTTCCCTGCATCACAAAACCCATCTTTGTAAAGAGTCCACCTGCATGGGTTCAGGTTCTGGTTCCCTTGTGATCCTACTCAAAGGTTCCTTAGCTGAGGAGGGAGGTAGTAAAAGGTTAGTGCGATTATTTTCGAACCATCTCTCTTGTCTGCGTTCAGTCAGACGAGCATCAATACGGATACAATAGTTAATAAAGTCACCTAACGCAGTGGGAGGGTCGGCACGAGCAAGTTCATCCTTAATCAGTGGAGACAACCCTTTCCGAAAAATAGATTTTTTAGCGGAAGTGTCCCAAGTGGTATCAAGAGCCCATCTCCTGAAATCCAGGGCATATTCGGCTACTGAACGCTTACCTTGGCGCAAAGTTAACATGGCTGCTTCAGCTGTTGCACCTCGATTGGGGTCATCAAACACCTGCCCCATGGCTGAAATAAAAGCATCAAGGTGATTCAAACAATCATCCTCAGTCTCAATCAGAGGGTTTGCCCACATCAAAGCCTTATTGGTAAGCAACATGATTATAGTAAGCACTTTGGATCGTTCAGTGGGAAATTGTGAAGCATGTGCAGAGAAAAATAAATTGCATTGATTAATAAATCCCCTGAATTTCTCACGTTCACCGCCAAAACGAAAAGGAGGTAATTTGGGGATCCCAGAACTCGGGGTTATGGCAGGAGCCTGGGCTCGTTCCTCTAGAGCCTCAATCCTGGCTCGCAATTCCTGGGTAGTCTGTCCAAACACTTGCAAATTATGATTAGTGAGGTCCTGTAGGCTTGCAAAACGGGTTTTTAAAGTCTGTACATCTGAAAGGATTGTATCAGTCACTCCGCAAAGTTCCTTTATGCGGGCCTCCATCTTCCAGATCTTTTAAGGCAGAAGTGCTGGAAGGAGAAGAGGAAAGGAAAAAAAAAAACAATAGTGTTTACCTGTGGTAACACTCCAGAGTAAAATTTTAAGGGAATGCCTCACCTGGAATGGTTGTGAGAAGTCACAACCACTGTCATCACATAAGGTATTAAACGGACATCTGATATCCACAGTCACAGCAGACACGGCTTTCCCAGACCCAGCAGACACTAAACATTGGCTCCTGAATCTTGTCATGTATAGTGTACAGTTCCTATAGCGTCTTGTGCTTGGGTGCGAGGAAAACACAGGAGACACAGGTTGATATGAAATGACTTGTATTACTTTATACAAGCATGCTGAAAAGTTCACACAGTTTGCAGGAACAGCGACAGGAGACACAGCAGGCCAGAGTAACTTCAAGCACTACAATAAATCTCCAAAGCAGGTTCAGGATCTCTTCTCTGTACCGTAATTCCTCTGCAAACATGGATTCACCAAACAGCAGGTTTCTGAGTGTCCAAAAGTGTTCCAAGGCTCCTCAGTAGGGAATAGCTGGAGTACAAGTCCAAGGTTTCCAGAGGTCAGGTCACAGACTGACTGAGGCTTGATTCAGGAGCACTGATTGTTCAGCTGAGGCTGCTTAAGAAGCAAGAGGGAAGAATCAGGGCGGGAACATGAAAACTGGAAACTCCATATTAACTGAGGGCAAGAGCTGCAGAAAGACAGAAAGCAAAATGGCCGACGGAAAACTGAGTTTCAAGGAACATGTCAACAGAGACAAAGAACCTTACAGGGCTATGGCACAGTGGTTCCACAACCTTTCCTATTACAGTCTCCCTCTACTGTGTTGGCTGTAGTGGAAGAGGTGTTGGTCCCCATTATACTAGTTGTACTCTAGTGAAATTGATGCCACTTTGGTGGTGTCTGCCACTAATTTTTGGAAATGTGTAGACTCCTGGTTGGGTCTCCTTCATGTGTGTTGTCTGTAGCAGTAAGCCTCCGAGACCAGCAGGCCTCCACTTACTTTCAGTCAACTGCCTGTGTTACTATCCTTAAATTTTTCTGACAATAGTATTCTACGAAACTGATATTTGTGCCACCTGAGTGTGGCTGAGCAAAAAAGCAGATTGAGCTGTTTTATGTGGTATCAGGGCTCCCAGCACAGCAGGCCTACACAGATGCCTCACCTGCCACATCTTAAATTGAAGTTCAATTCAAAGCTGCAAATGCTGGCCCAGACCCTGATACCTCATGCATGGCTGAGTTCTGCTGTGCCATTCTAAAATTTGAACTGTGAAGCCACTTTCCAGGTGTCTTCTCCTAATGTGATGTGTTTTGACAGCTTTTGGGCCCGTTTGAAGGTGATGTGTATGCATTTGCTTTTGCCTACAATTGACTCCAATGGTGTTTGGCTATGTTCGATGAATATTCGAATAATAATTCAGTGAATATTGCAGAATAGGCAATTGTAATCCGACCGAAATATTCGTTTATCTCTAGTAACTATTACTTTTTATGTTGATTTCTTTATTATTTATGTTTATTTGCTGTTGAACTAATGCACTTAGTATATATTGTTGCCACATTATTTATAGATGTCTTTGTACTCAGCACTTTATCATTTAATTGCCTCTCCATACATACTGTATATTTGGAGGTTGACTGTTGTTTTTTCTGCACACAAAGTTAAATACTTGAGGAGGTCAGCATAGTGTTCCCTGCAGAGTTATTGTGTTTATATGTTTTTTAATATCATAAAGATATTTTTTTATATGAAATAATAAAGATTTCTATTTTGTTTAATTGTTCTTTATTAGAGTTGAGCGAAACAGGTCGGTCAGATTCAAAAGTCGCCAACTTTCGCCAAAGTCGGGTTTCGTTAGCCGAAACACGACCATAGCATGAGGACAGCCATGTGGTCGTCGAAATGAGCGCCAAAGTCGAGTTTCCCAGAATGCTTTCAGGCGCCTTTTTCCAGCCAATGAGCAAGGACTTACACTGTGGGCAACGAGATGACATGTGTAGCGTCCACCACCATCTTAGCGAAGGGCATTTCAGTGATTGGCTTGCTTTGGGGGGCATCATAGTGTCTATAGAAGCCCTGACCGCCGACCGCCATTTTACTTCTGAGGATCTTAACAGTAGGGAGAGGTTGCTGACGCTGTTTATCAGTAGGGAGAGAATTAGGGCTGGAAAGAGAAGTTCTTATGTGCTTGTGCTGATAGCAATTGTGCTGTACAGTTAGTGTGCAGTGACAGGGGTGGACTTTCTTGTGTGCAGCAGCGCTGGTTATTAGGGTGCCTGATATTTGTATTGCTGTGTGTACACTGCTGTGCAGACTGCTTTTTACACAGCACTGATGCTTTTATTCTTTTTTCTGCACAGTTACTGAGCGTTAATTTTTTCCCACACCGTAGAGAGCTGTACGCTCCTCACACACTACCGTGTACCGGCTGGTCTCACGGACAAATATATGCTGACTATCTGTGTGTGACTCTGGAAATGTATACGGACATTTACAATTTCCCCCACACTGTATACAGCTTTTTGCTTCTGATACAGTACCCTTTTTCTGCTTTTTGTATTCTGGTCAAATCCATACTGAGTGAGCGTCTGTGTTTTATTCCGGAAATATATACAGAGATTTAAAATTACCCCAACACTGTATACAGCTGAACGCTACTGATAAAGTACCATATATCTGCTGGCATTTTGGGTACATTTTCCCAAACATGAGGAAGTATGGTGGAAGAGGACACCTGCGGGGGGGGGGGGGGCAGCTGTTATTCCCCATTGACTTGCATTGGGGTCGGGTTTCATTTTTTTGTCAACCTCCGTCTTTAGCCGCGAGCTAGTCGGCCGATCTCGTTCGACTCGACTTTTGCGAAAGTCGGGTGGTCCGAAACCCGACCAAAAAAAGGCAAAGTCGCTCATCTCTATTCTTTAGTATTAATTCTGTCTTTTCTTCTAATTCATCTTACATGCAACAGCTCCCCTATATCTGTGTTGATTAAGTCTTTCAATTTAATTAGCCCTGTTGTAATTT
Source organism: Oophaga sylvatica (assembly GCA_033576555.1). Classification (NCBI taxonomy): domain Eukaryota; kingdom Metazoa; phylum Chordata; class Amphibia; order Anura; family Dendrobatidae; genus Oophaga; species Oophaga sylvatica. The sequence goes on from JARQOD010000004.1 coordinate 313,008,855, forward strand.
TTTTCTAAAATGTTATCAGTGATTTTTATGACAGCATTCAAATGCAATAGAAAAATTCTACTGATGCATCTATGAAGGAAATCCAGGGCAAATCAATGATGAATCAATGCCAATACATCACATGTGTTTTCCATTGATAGGTCATTTTCTGAGTGAGAGAGGATACTATAGATGGACAGAGAGAAAGATACATAATTATAGACACACACATTCAAAATGAATGTATACTGCATGTTTGTAATTCTTCCCTATTATAAAATTCTAAATAAAAATCATAGCTTTTGGATACAACAATTAGTTCACATCATCATAAGAAATAAATATTTTATAGAACTCTAAGGCAATAATTATTGCCCTACTTTTTTAACTAACAAGGCTACAATATGATTATTTGATGCGTCGTGGCAACCATATAATAATAAAAGGTCTGCTGTAATGCATTCATATTTTTAAACAGACTTATCATGAATATTTATATCATAAAATTCATGGAACCGACTTAAATAGTGATCAGCAGATTTTCTGATTAAGAAAGTTGTGGCCGTGTCCACGTACATGCGAGTTTCAATGATAATTTGCATATTTGTCTCGCATCAATTTGTACTTCCTCTATTTAAGATCAAACATTTAGATTAGTTGTGCAGAAACAATTCTAAGGAGGACATATTGTTTTCTTTTTTATTAAATAAAATATATGTTTATTATAAAGTTGTACAAAAATGCTTTAATTGCACCTGGGTACATGATAGATCTTTAAGTGGTTTAATAAACCTAAATTAACACAGTCTTATAAAGTTATCAAGGCAAAAATGTATTTTTCTAGAACATATGTACACACACCCACAAGTGATGTAATGAGGCTAGAAGATATATTACAATGTGTAAAGATTAAATAAAAATCTTTATTTAGATTATAAAAAATAAAAACAAAAAAGAATTAAAAATATATCAAGGCTAGAAGATATATTACAGTGTGTAAAGATAAAATAAAAATATTTAGATTATAAAAAATAAAAACAAAATAGAATTAAAAATATATCAAGCTTATGGAACATGAAGAAACACATGAGCATGGGAGTAAATCATAAAAAGTAATTATACTAGTATGCACAAATAATATTCCATTATAGATTCTAATGAAATAATTGCTTTAGCACTCAAATGAAGCAATCAAGTGATGTGTTAATGATATCTGAATATGCATGTAGAGGGCTATTCATCCACAATAAAATATAAAGTGCATAGTGCAGGTGTTTCAATGTGGATTAATGAATTGCCATTGTGAAAATCACAGGGTTTTGCAGAGTCAAATGCTCAGAAAGTGACCGGTGCATTAAAAAGTGATCAGTGCAAATCTTTATCAAATATGTTGTTCAGAATAAACTATGGTACTTACATAGTGTGAGTGACATGTGCATAAACTACCGGCTGCTCTGTGCTCCTACCCCGACAGCGCCGTTTCGCTAAAGAGCTTCTTCCAATGGGGGATCACTTAAAAATTCTGCACAGACTGTAGTCATTTATTTCAGCTGTTTTCACTTAAAAGATATTGATAAACATAAGTAAATTTGCCTCCAATAACAATATAGGATGAATGTACTTTTGACAAGAACTTGGCTACTGGAAGATTGGAGGTTGAATCTTCAGATGTTGTTAACATGGAAGGAGCCTTTGTATCGTATTTATTTCTTTTACCAGTCAAGTTTACAACGGAAAATGCACAAACATGATGAAGCAGCCTAATCAAATAGTGTGAGTGTGACATGCGCCCTATTTCAAGTTTTATCTTTGTGCAAATTTAATACTAGGCAATCACTACCTCGATGAATTGGTAGGCTGAGAGTGGTTGCTTCATCAGTATTTTGCACCTGTGTTACCTCCTTTAGTAAGAGGGTCTACTGCATCCTTTTTATCAATTTTCCTTTGTGACCTTGACTGATAAATACCATTGCTTCAATCAACCACTGATAACTTCATTCAAAGCATGCCACCTCGTGTGTCTGTTTTTCTGCGTGTTGCGCTCATACTGAGTAAATCAAGAAAATATTTCCATTTGTTCAGCATTTGCATGTTATTAACATTAACCTCAAAAATTACGGATTTACATAATTTATACCCGCAAAAAAGTGTTCCAGCAAAAAAATATTAAAATTCAACCTTTATTAATATATTAAATACAAAATGTAAAAACAATAAAATAATAAAACTGCCCAATAGGAGGTATATGACGTATTACCACATCGATAAATTTGTATATCACCGGTCCAGAATATAGGAGATATATATGAGAAAATTCCCTAAGTCAAAAAACTCCTAAATAAGGACGCCCTAGTATGTAACTATTGTCATTAATAATATGCCACAAAGCTGTTTCAAACAAGATAAATACCCAATCTATAAGTGAATATTAGCTGGACTCCAAAGAAATCCAAAGCGCTAGCATGTGACGAGCCCAATCTGGCTAAACCTAACAGTCCTAAGCACAGATCAATAATAGATAGGTCACTGGACAAATAAAGTCCTAGATAGACTGCTGCTGTTAATCGGCATAAGCCACATAAGATTATAGGTATATACCGCAAATAAACAAGAGAGTTACCTAAACACTGGACCGTGCTGATGTGCGTAGCGTTACCTCCTCCACCCCAACGCGCGTTTCGCTCAAGCGAATATATGTCATATACCTCCTACTGGGCAGTTTTGTTATTTTATTGTTTTTACATTTTGTATTTAATATGTTAATAAAGGTTGAATTTTAATATTTTTTTGCTGGAACACTTTTTTGCGGGTATAAATTATGTAAATCCGTAATTTTTGAGGTTATTGTTGATGTGGAGTGTCAGCTCCAATAATATTATATATAGCTTTGGACTGTTTTGTGGATATGTTATTAACATGTATTTTGATTTTAGGATTTTCATAATACCAAAACTTTTCCTTCTTGGTGTTACAAGTTTCATTTTTGAGGAGTGTCTATTGCACATTGTATATTTTATTTTTAGTATATGATATATGCACTATTTTTACTTTGGAGTAAATATTTTAGAAGAATTATGTGCTGTAGCAGAATAAGTAAAAGCAATAAATTATCCAAGACATTTGTTGTAAAATAAAGAAAATATGCTGATTCATGTAATATCCATGAGATAGGAAATTACTCCCTCTGTAATGTATGTAGTACAGTTCATATAGCGTCTTGTGCTTGGGTGCGATGAAAATACATGAGACACAGGTTTGATATAGAAGGTCTTGTATTACTTCATACAAGTGGCAAAATAGTCACAGTTTGCAGATACAGAAGCAGGAGACACAGCAGGCCAGAGTAACTTAAGCTCAGCAATCACTCTCCACAACAGGTTCAGGATCTTCTTCTCTGTTACCGTAAGTCCATGCAAACGTGGATCTTTCAAAGAGCAGGGTTCCAGAGTCCACAAGTGTTCAGAGTTCCTCAGTAGGAATAGCTGGAGTACATAGTCCAAGGCTTCCAGGAGTCAGGTCACAGGTTCACTGCAGGCTAGATTCAGAAGCACTGATTGCTCAGCTGTGGCTGCTTAAGAAGCAAGAGGGAGAGAATCAGGGCGGGAACATGAAAGCTGAAAACTCCATATTGACTGAGGGCAAGATAGCTGCAGCAAGACAGAAAGCAAAATGGCTGACGGAAAAACTGAGTTTCAAGAACATATACAAAGAACCTTACACCCTCATGTTTTACTACACATGACTGATTGTCTGATGATTTTCTTTCACACAGGGCTTTTTTGGCTTAGAAAAACACCATGAATTTCATTTTTTTGTAGTGTCTTTTTCTCAAACATGTTGTTTTATGGGTTTTTTATTTGTTATTCAAATAATTTCTTGGAAAATGTCTGCATAGAAAGCCATTAATGAAGCATGCTGTGTTTTACTTAAAAAATAAAAAAGATCACGCAAATGTGTGGAAAAAGCTACAAAATAATGCATTATTTATATTGCCTTTACTGTTTAGACTTACAGGTAACAGCTGGCTATAATGTTTATTGTGTTTATTACTAGGGATGAACAAGCACTAAATTGCTCAGATGCTCGCATGCTCGTCGAGTAATGAGTAAAATGGCAGTCAATTGAAAATCATAGTATTTTTCCGGAAGATCCTAAAAGAGGTCTGGAGGGCAATGGAAATGTTGAAATGGATGCAACAGTGTGAGGAAGACCCCTGAAAGCATCTTTGACATCCAGATTGCTGCTGAGAATTATGTAACACTTTTACTCCACTTTAAGAACTGACAATAAAACATTAACCCCTTCACCCCCAAGGGTGGTTTGCACGTTAATGACCGGGCCAATTTTTACAATTCTGACCACTGCCTCTTTATGAGGTTATAACTCTGAAACGCTTCAACGGATCTGCGCGATTCTGAGATTGTTTTCTCGTGACATATTGTACTTCACGTTATTGGTAAAATTTCTTCGATATAACTTGCGTTTATTTTGAAAAAAATGCAAATATGGCAAAAATTTTGAAAATTTTGCAATTTTCAAACTTTGAATTTTTATTCCCTAAAAACAGAGAAATATGTCACACAAAATAGTTAAGAAATAACATTTCCCACATGTCTACTTTACATCAGCACAATTTTGGAATAAAATTTTTTTTTTCTTAGGAAATTATAAGGGTTAAAAGTTGACCAGCGATTTCTCATTTTTACAACAAAATTTACAAAGCCATTTTTTTAGGGACCACCTCATATTTGAAGTCACTTTGAGGGGTCTATATAGCAGAAAATACCCAAAAGTGACACTATTCTAAAAACTGCACCCCTCAAGGTACTCAAAACCACATTCAAAAAGTTTATTAACCCTTCAGGTGCTTCACAGGAGCTGAAGCAACGTGGAAGGAAAAAATGAATATTTAACTTTTTAGCCACAAAAATGATCTTTTACAAACTTTTTTTTTATTTTCACAAGGGTAAAAGAAGAAAATAGACAGATAAAGTTGTTGTGCAATTTCTCCTTAGTATGCCAATACCCCATAAGTGGGGGAAAACCACTGTTTGGGCACACAGCAGGGAAGGAGCGCCTATTTGACTTTTTCAAACTAAAATTGGCTGAAATTGAGATCGGATGCCATGTCGCGTTTGGAGAGCCCCTAATGCGCCTAAACAGTGGAAACCCCCCACAAGTGACACCATTTTGGAAACTAGACCCCCTAAGGAACTTATCTAGATCTGTTGTGAGCACTTTGAATCCACAAGTGTTTCACAAAAGTTTATAATGCCTGGGTGTGAAAAAAAAAGAAACAATTTTCCACAAAAATGATTTTTTAGTCCCAAATTTTTGATTTTTCCCAAGGAAATTGGACCCCAAAGTTGTTGGCCAATTTGTCCTGACGGAAAAAACTGAGTTTCAAGAATATATACAAAGAACCTTACATTACTCCCCCTTAGGGACAACCTCCGGATGGCCTCAGACCAGGCTTGTCTGGGTACCTCTGATGAAACTGGCGGAGCAAACGAGGAGCATTAACGTTATTAACTGGTTCCCATGAGTTGTCCTCCACTGGGTAGCCTTGCCATTTAATCAAATATTGTAACTGATTTCTATATAACCTGGAATCCAGAATCCTTTCCACCACAAATTCTTCCTGACCATCGACTAGCACTGGGTCAGGGCAAGGAGAAGAACGTCCAGGAAACGTATTGGGTGTTGCAGCCTTTAGTAGGGATACATGAAAGACAGGGTGGATTCTCATAGTTCTGGGCAGTTGAAGACGACAAGCAACGGCACTTATAATCTTACTGATTTTATAGGGTCCAATGTACTTATGTCCCAACTTAGATGATGGAATCCTTAACTTAAGATTTCTGGTTGACAGCCAGACCAGGTCTCCTACCTTGAAAGCTGGTGCAGGTTTACGAAATTTATCTGCTGCTTTCTTGTACCTTTCCTGAGCCGATTCCAGATTCTCTTTTAGAAGATCCATATTCTTCTGTAAAGACGTGATTCTTTCCGCCACTGCTGGTAAAGGCGTTTCTATGGGAAATCGTGGTAGAATGTTAGGATGATAACCTAGATTGGAGTAAAAAGGAGACTGCTTAGTGGAGGCACTCTGAGAGTTGTTATAAGAGAACTCAGCTAATGGAAGTAGATCCACCCAATCATCCTGTAGGTGGCAGATAAAGCAGCGGAGATACTGCTCCAGGGTTTGATTGGTTCGTTCGGTCTGTCCATTAGTCTGGGGATGAAAAGCAGAAGAAAGGTTTACTTTAATGTCCAATGCTGCACAGAAATTTTGCCAAAATCTAGAAGTGAATTGCACCCCTCGATCCGAAATAACCTCATCCGGTACTCCATGTAAGCGAAACACATCTTTAATCATCAAATCTGATGTCTGTTTTGCAGTGGGTAAGCCGACACAAGGGATAAAATGAGCTGCTTTTGTTAGACGGTCAACCACCACTAGAATGGTGTTCTTCCCTTGAGAGGTTGGTAACTCCACAATGAAGTCCATAGAAATGGATCCCCACGGGCGGGACGGGGTGGGAAGAGGTTGCAAAAGACCAGTTGGTGAGGAGCGAGGTGTTTTGCATCTTGCACAGACTTCACATGAAGTGACATAGTTTAAAACATCCTTCCTGCAAGTGGGCCACCAAAAGAAACGAGAAAGAAATTCCTGTGTTTTTAGAATTCCTCTATGCCCAGCTATCTTGGAATCGTGAATAAGTTGCAATACTCTCAATCTGACTGTTTCAGGAATATACAGACGTTGTCCCAGAATCCACACACCATTCTTAAAGACAAGACTTACGTCCCTTGGGGGTTGTGCCAACAAGGAATCCGCATGGTATGCTTCCTTGATGTCCTTAAGTAGGTCTTGATTATGAATCACTCCCAGGAATCTAGAGTCAGGAAGAATAGTCTTAGGAGGAGCAAGTGGACGGGTCTCTGCTGAATGAATCCTAGAGAGTGCATCAGCCTTTCCATTGCGTGATCCTGGTCTATAAGAAATAACAAAATTAAATTGGTTTAAGAAAAGATTCCAGCGAGCCTGACGAGGAGTCAGGCATTTAGCCGACCTGATAAATTCAAGGTTGCGATGGTCTGTCAGGACGACTATTTGTTGTGCAGCACCCTGAAGAAGGTGTCTCCATTCTTTGAAGGCTGCAATAATGGCCAACAACTCTCTATTGCCCACATCGTAGTTCCTCTCAGCCGAAGACAACTGCTGGGAAAAGAAGGCACAGGGATGCAAGACATTCTTCTCACCTGTTCTTTGAGAGAGTATAGCTCCAACGGCATAATCTGAAGCATCCACCTCTATTATGAAGGCAAGTTCGGGGTTGGGATGTACCAAGATAGGTGCAGTGGTAAATTTATCTTTCAGACGGGAAAATGCTTCCTGGGCTTGTGGAGTCCAGGAGAACCTAGACTCTTTCCGGGTAAGTTGGGTGATAGGTGACACTACCTCAGAGAAATTCCTAATGAAACGTCTATAGAAGTTGGCAAACCCGATGAAGCGCTGCACCTCCTTCACATTTCTAGGACTTGGCCAATCCTTGATGGCTTGGGTCTTGCTTCCATCCATACTAATTCCTTGTGCAGACAGTACATACCCCAGAAATTGAATTTCGGTCCTATGGAATTCACACTTTTCAAGTTTGATGTAAAGATGGTTTTGTCTTAGACGTTCCAAGACCATTCTCACATGTCCATGATGTTCCTCTGTGGAATTAGAAAAAATTAGAATATTATCCAAATAAATCACCACGAATGTATCTAGGAGATCCCTGAAGATGTCATTCACCAAGTGTTGGAAAGTGGCTGGGGCGGTACTCAGACCAAAAGGCATAACTAGATATTCAAAGTGTCCATAGCGTGACCTGAATGCAGTCTTCCACTCATCCCCAGGTCTAATACGGACCAAGTTATAGGCCCCACGGAGATCCAATTTAGAGAAAATTTTGGCATGCTGTACTCTCTCCAATAACTCAGGGATTAAAGGCAATGGATAACGGTTTCTAATAGTAACCTTATTGAGTTCCCTATAGTCTACGCAGGGTCTCAGAGATCCATCTTTCTTCTTCACAAAGAAGATGGGTGCACCTGCAGGAGATGAAGAGGGGCGTATGAAGCCCTTGGCTAGATTTTCGTCTATGTAATCCTTTAAAGCCTTTAGCTCAGGCCCCGCCAGGGGGTAGATCTTACCAAAAGGTATCTCTGCTCCAGGCAATAATTCAATTGGACAATCATATGGACGATGAGGAAGAAGCTGGTCAGCGTTCTTCTTGTCACATAAATACACATAGTCCTGGTATACAGCTGGTAGTTCAGGGACTGACATGGTTCCTTTAGGAACAGAGCAAGCTGAAACTTCTGGACTCCCTTGGTCTCCCAGTTAATGGTAGGGTTCTGAGCCTGCAGCCATGGTAGCCCTAGAATAATGGGAAAGTAGGGAGAAGAGATAAGCATAAAGGACAGTTTCTCTTGATGATCTTTACCCATAAGGACCCTTAAAGGCTCCGTTTCCTGATCCACTGGTCCAGAGGTCAGCAGGGAGCCATCCACAGTTTCCATCTGTAATGGAGTAGCCTTCTTCACTGAACGTATTCCCTGTTTCAGAGCAAAGGAGACATCCATAAAATTCCCACTTGCCCCTGAGTCGATCATAGCAGAGCTAGACACCCAGACTGAGTTAACCCAGAGTTTGATGGAAAGGAAGCAATGAGAATTGTTTTTCCTACAACTCAGCTGGGACACCGCTGAGGAAACTTGAAAAATTGCAGCGTTTACACAGTCATCGTCCTCAGAAGTAACGGAGTTTAAGGCCGAGAAATCAAGATCTGTTGCTGCAGATCTCTCTGGAGCCTGAGGCTCGGACCTGACAGATCTCCTCTCGCAACACTCACAGTGAATGAGTGCTGCAGTAGTCTTACGAGAACGGCTGGGGCAGTTTATAATGAAGTGCCCTGACTTACCACAATAGAAACATAGATTTTCCTTAAAAGATGTTCCTTGCGTGCATCACTAACCCTCTTTGTAAAGAGTCTACCTGCATGGGTTCAGGTTCAGGTTCCCGTGTGATCCTACTCAAAGGTTCCTTAGCTGGGAAGGAAGGTAGGAAAAGGTTAGTGCGATTGCTTTCGAACCATCTCTCTTGCCTGCGTTCAGTCAGGCGAGCATCAATACGGATGCAGTAGTTAATAAAGTCACCTAACGCAGTGGGAGGGTCGGCACGAGCAAGTTCATCCTTAATTGGTGGAGACAACCCCTTTCAAAAAATAGATTTTTTGGCGGAACTGTCCCAGGTGGTATCAAGGGCCCATCTCCTGAAATCCAAGGCATATTCGGCTACCGAGTGCTTACCTTGGCGCAAAGTTAACATGGCTGCTTCAGCTGTTGCACCTCGATTGGGGTCACCAAACACCTGCCCCATGGCTGAAATGAAAGCATCAAGATGATCCAAACATTCATCCTCAGTCTCAATCAGAGGGTTTGCCCACATCAAAGCCTTGTTGGTAAGTAACATAATTATAGTAAGCACTTTAGATCGTTCAGTGGGAAATTGTGAAGCATGTGCAGAAAAAAACAGATTGCATTGGTTAATAAATCCCCTGAATTTTTCACGTTCACCGCCAAAACGAAAAGGGGGCAACTTGGGAATCCCAGAACTTGGGGCTACGGCAGGAGCCTGGACTCGCTCCTCTAGAACCTCAATCCTGGCTCGCAAATCCTGGGCAGTCTGTCCAAACACTTGCAAATTGTGATTAGTGAGGTCCGCAGGTTTGTAAAACGGGTTTTTATAGTCTGTAAATCTGCAAGGATATTATCAGTCACTCCGCAAAGTTCCTTTATGCGGGCCTCCATTTTCCAGATCTTTTAAGACAAGAGTACTGGAATGGTTGTGAGAAGTCACAACCACTGTCATCACAGAAAGTACAACTGGATTTCTGATATCCACAGTTACAGCAGACACAGCCTTCCCAGACCCAGCAGACACTAACGTTTTGGCTTCTGAATCTTGTAATGTATGTAGTACAGTTCATATAGCGTCTTGTGCTTGGGTGCGATGAAAATACATGAGACACAGGTTTGATATAGAAGGTCTTGTATTACTTCATACAAGTGGCAAAATAGTCACACAGTTTGCAGATACAGAAGCAGGAGACACAGCAGGCCAGAGTAACTTAAGCTCAGCAATCACTCTCCACAACAGGTTCAGGATCTTCTTCTCTGTTACCGTAAGTCCATGCAAACGTGGATCTTTCAAAGAGCAGGGTTCCAGAGTCCACAAGTGTTCAGAGTTCCTCAGTAGGAATAGCTGGAGTACATAGTCCAAGGCTTCCAGGAGTCAGGTCACAGGTTCACTGCAGGCTAGATTCAGAAGCACTGATTGCTCAGCTGTGGCTGCTTAAGAAGCAAGAGGGAGAGAATCAGGGCGGGAACATGAAAGCTGAAAACTCCATATTGACTGAGGGCAAGATAGCTGCAGCAAGACAGAAAGCAAAATGGCTGATGGAAAAACTGAGTTTCAAGAACATATACAAAGAACCTTACACCCTCATGTTTTACTACACATGACTGATTGTCTGATGATTTTCTTTCACACAGGGCTTTTTTGGCTTAGAAAAACACCATGAATTTCATTTTTTTGTAGTGTCTTTTTCTCAAACATGTTGTTTTATGGGTTTTTTATTTGTTATTCAAATAATTTCTTGGAAAATGTCTGCATAGAAAGCCATTAATGAAGCATGCTGTGTTTTACTTAAAAAATAAAAAAGATCACGCAAATGTGTGGAAAAAGCTACAAAATAATGCATTATTTATATTGCCTTTACTGTTTAGACTTACAGGTAACAGCTGGCTATAATGTTTATTGTGTTTATTACTAGGGATGAACAAGCACTAAATTGCTCAGATGCTCGCATGCTCGTCGAGTAATGAGTAAAATGGCAGTCAATTGAAAATCATAGTATTTTTCCGGAAGATCCTAAAAGAGGTCTGGAGGGCAATGGAAATGTTGAAATGGATGCAACAGCGTGAGGAAGACCCCTGAAAGCATCTTTGACATCCAGATTGCTGCTGAGAATTATGTAACACTTTTACTCCACTTTAAGAACTGACAATAAAACATTAACCCCTTCACCCCCAAGGGTGGTTTGCACGTTAATGACCGGGCCAATTTTTACAATTCTGACCACTGCCTCTTTATGAGGTTATAACTCTGAAACGCTTCAACGGATCTGCGCGATTCTGAGATTGTTTTCTCGTGACATATTGTACTTCACGTTATTGGTAAAATTTCTTCGATATAACTTGCGTTTATTTTTGAAAAAAATGCAAATATGGCAAAAATTTTGAAAATTTTGCAATTTTCAAACTTTGAATTTTTATTCCCTAAAAACAGAGAAATATGTCACACAAAATAGTTAAGAAATAACATTTCCCACATGTCTACTTTACATCAGCACAATTTTGGAATAAAAATTTTTTTTTCTTAGGAAATTATAAGGGTTAAAAGTTGACCAGCGATTTCTCATTTTTACAACAAAATTTACAAAGCCATTTTTTTAGGGACCACCTCATATTTGAAGTCACTTTGAGGGGTCTATATAGCAGAAAATACCCAAAAGTGACACTATTCTAAAAAACTGCACCCTCAAGGTACTCAAAACCACATTCAAAAAGTTTATTAACCCTTCAGGTGCTTCACAGGAGCTGAAGCAACGTGGAAGGAAAAAATGAATATTTAACTTTTTAGCCACAAAAATGATCTTTTACAAACTTTTTTTTTATTTTCACAAGGGTAAAAGAAGAAAATAGACAGATAAAGTTGTTGTGCAATTTCTCCTTAGTATGCCAATACCCCATAAGTGGGGGAAAACCACTGTTTGGGCACACAGCAGGGAAGGAGCGCCTATTTGACTTTTTCAAACTAAAATTGGCTGAAATTGAGATCGGATGCCATGTCGCGTTTGGAGAGCCCCTGATGCGCCTAAACAGTGGAAACCCCCCACAAGTGACACCATTTTGGAAACTAGACCCCCTAAGGAACTTATCTAGATCTGTTGTGAGCACTTTGAATCCACAAGTGTTTCACAAAAGTTTATAATGCCTGGGTGTGAAAAAAAAAGAAACAATTTTCCACAAAAATGATTTTTTAGTCCCAAATTTTTGATTTTTCCCAAGGAAATTGGACCCCAAAAGTTGTTGGCCAATTTGTCCTGAGTACGCTGATACCCAATATGGGGGGGGAACTGTTTGGGCGCACGGCAGGGCTTGGAAAGGAAGTAGTAACGTTTTGGAATGCAGACGTTGATGGGGTCATGTTCCGTTTGCAGTGCCCCAGATGAGCCTAAACAGTAGAAACCCCCACAAGTGACGACATTTTGGAAACGAGACCCCTAAGGAACTTATCTATAGCTTTGGTGAGCACTTTGAACCCCCAAGTGCTTCACACAAGTTTATAATGCCCGGGCATGAAAATAAAAAATCCTATTTTTTTCCCACAAAAATTATTTTTAGTCACTAATTTTTTATTTTCTCAAGGGTAACAGGAGAAATTGGACCACAAAAGTTGTTTTCCAATTTGTCCTGAGTACGCTGATACCCAATATGTGGGAGGGAACCACTGTTTGGGCGCACGGCAGAGCTCGGAATGGAAGGAGCACCATTTGACTTTTTCCAACCAAAATTGGCTGGAATTGAGATTGGACGCCATGTTGCATTTGGAGAGCCCCTGATGTGCCTAAACAGTGGAAACCCCCCACAAGTGACCCCATTTGGGAAACTAGACCCCCTAAGGAACTTATCTAGATCTTTGGTGAGCAATTTGAACCCCCAAGTGCTTCACACAAGTTTATAACGTAGAGCCGTAAAATTAAAAAATCATATTTTTTTCCACAAAAATGATCTTTTCACTCCAATTTTTATTTTCCCAAGGGTAACAAGACTCCAAAAGTTATTGTGCAATTTGTCCTGAGTACGCTGATACCCCATATGTGGGGGTAAACCACTGTTTGGGTGCATGGCAGAGTTTGGAAGGGAAGGAGTGCCGTTTGACTTTTTCAACGCAGAATTGGCTGGATGCCATGTCGTGTTTGGAGAGCTCCTGATCTGCCTAAACAGTGGAAACCCCCCACAAATGACACCATTTTGGAAACTAGACCCCTCAAGGAACTTATCTAGATGTGTGGTGAGCACTTTGAACCCCTAAGTGCTTCACAGAAGTTTATAACGAACAGCCGTAAAAATAAAAAATATTTTTTTTTTTACAAAAATTATTTTTTTCGCCCCCAATATTTTATTTTCACAAGGGTAACAGGAGAAATTGGACACAAAAATTTGTTGTCCAATTTGTCCTGAGTACGCGGATACCCAATATGTGGGAGAAAACTACTGTATGGGTACACGTTGGGGCTCGGAAGGGAAGTAGTGATGTTTTGGATTGTAGACTTTGATGGAATGGTCTGGGGGCGTCATGTCGCATTTGGAGAGCCCCTGATGCGCCTAAACAGTGGAAACCCCCCACAAGTGACCCCATTTTGGAAAATAGACCCCACAAGGAACTTATCTAGATGTGTGGTGAGCGCTATGAAGCCCCAAGTGCTTCACAGAAGTTAATAACGTACAGCCGTAAAAACAAAAAAAATAATTTTTTAAAAAAAAATGATATTTTTGCCCCCAGTTTTTTATTTTCCCAAGGGTAACAGAAGAAATAGGACAAATTGCGCAATAACTCTTGGGGTCCAGAGTACGCGGATACCCCATGTGGGAGTAAACTACTGTTTGGGCGCATGGCAGAGGTCAGAAGGGAAGGAGCACCGTTTGACTTTTTCAACGCAGAATTGGCTGGAATTGAGATCAGACACCATTTCACATTTGGAGACCCCCTGATGTGCCTAAACAGCGGAAACCCCCCAATTCTAACTCCAACCCTAACCCAACACACCCCTAACCCTAGTCCCAACCCTAACCACAAACCTAACCCTAACACACCCCTATCCCTAATCCCAACCATAACCCTAATACTAACTTTAGCGCCAACCCTAACCCTAACTTTAGCCGCAACCCTAACCTTAACCATAACCCTAATGGGAAAATGGAAATAAATACATTTTTGTAATTTTATTATTTTTCCCTAACTAAGGGAGTGATAAAGGGGGGTTTGATTTACTATTTATAGCGGGTTTTTATGATTGGCAGCTGTCACGCTAAAAGACGCTTTTTATTGCAAAAAATAGTTTTTGCATCACCACATTTTGAGAACTATAATTTTTGCATATTTTGGCCCACAGAGTCATGTGAGGTCTTATTTTTTGCGGTACGAGTTGACGTTTTTATTGGTACTATTTTTGAGCATGTGACATTTTTTGATCGCTTTTTATTTCGATTTTTGGGAGGTTAGAATGAACAAAAATCAGCAATTCATGAATTTCTTTTGGGGGAGGCGTTTACACCGTTCCGCGTGTGTTAAAATTGATAAAGCAGTTTTATTCTTCGGGTCAGTACGATTACGGCGATACCTCACTTATATAATTTTTTTATGTTTTGGCGCTTTTATAGAATAAAAACAATTTTATATAAAAAATAATTATTTTTGCATCGCTTTATTCTGCGAGCTATAACTTTTTTATTTTTTCACTCATGATGCTGTGTGATGGCTCGTTTTTTGCGGGACAAGATGACATTTTCAGCGGTGCCATGTTTATTTATATCCGTCTTTTTGATTGCGTGTTATTCCACTTTTTGTTCAGCGGTATGATGATAAAGCACTGATTTTTTGCTTTGTTTTATTTTTTTTAAGGGGTTCACAAAAGGGGTTAACTAGTGGGACAGTTTTATGGGTGGGGTCGTTACGGACGCGGCGATACCAAATATGTGTACTTTTATTGTTTTATTTTTTTATTTACAGGAAGAAATGAATTTATTGGGGAAATTTTTTTTTTTTTTTTTTATTTATTTTGGAATTTTTTTTTACATGTTTATTTTTATTTTTTTTACTTTTTTACATTGTCCCAGGGTGGGACATCACTGTAAAATGTCAGATCGCTGGTCTCACAGTGTGCACAGCACTCTGTGAGACCAGCGATCTCACAGGCAGCGCTGCAGGCTGCTCTCGGCAGGCACTGAGGAAGCCGCCTCCCTCCAGGACCCCCGGCGCCATCTTGGATCCGGGTCCTGGGAGGGAGGAAGCCCTCAGAATAGCGCGATCACATCGCGCTGTTCTGAGGGTCTCAGGGGGCGCGCAGGGAGCCTCTCCCTGCGCGATGCTCCCCTATGCCCCCAGTACACGCGATCATGTTTGATCGCGGTGTGCAAGGGGTTAATGCGCCGGGAGCGGTCCGTGACCGCTCCTGGCACACAGTCCCGGGTGTCAGCTGTGATAATCAGCTAACACCCGGCGGCGATCAGCTGCGCTCCCCCCAGGAGCGCAGCTGATCTCTATGACATACTATCCCGTTCGTGGTCAGATTGTCACGGGTTTTATGGACGGGATAGTACGTCTGATGTCAGAGAGGGGTTAAAAACTGATGAGAAATTGGACTTTACAGAAATAAAAATGTTAATAAATATTCTTTACTATATAATGACTTGTATGTAAAGCAAAATTTAAAAAGGATTTTTAAAAAATAATAATTTAAGTAAACCTAAATTAACTATCAATTTTTAATAAATGTTCATTTTTTATTAAAAAATATTGGAAATTTCAGTGTAATTTATGAAGGAAATAAGAACAGGCCAAAAATTAGAGGGAAGAGGGACTCAAATACACCCTGTTTTAGACATAGCGAGCCTCATACATATTCTGTTCAAATTGTCATGTAGTGGTACTTATAAACTCATAAAGACTATGCATTAAGTGCAAAGCATGCCAAAATTATAAGCAGAGTCATCCATACACCCTTGAAGTCACTAATTATAGTGCTTTATTCAAATATTAACCTAAAAAAAGGAAAAAGTAAGCAAAAACCCTGCTGTAACTATGTAAATAAAATGCAAGTGCATTTAAATAACACAAAGTTTTCAGTGATACTGTTTTTGATCAAAAATAGCATAAACGCCATCCCACCATGTCAAGGCAATGCTGACGGGACAGACCTAGCATTGTCTAATATTAAAAACCTTACCATGGGTCAAGATTGACATCAGTGTGTGAATAAGGGCAGACAAAAGGACTGGGACCAATGTGAACATGCTTCTATTTTGCTGCATGTGTACCAACTCAACTTAAGCTCAATTTCTGTGTTTTATTTTTTCTTTTTCTCTGTATTATTGCATTCTGTGCAAGCTGAGGTGTGGCCTCCTTCTCCTGAGTTGGAAATTGTATATAAGGCCGGCGTCACACACAACTACAAAAAATCGGTCCGTTTTAGTCGGTCGATTGTCGGATCAAAATGCAAACATCACACATCCTTCTGTCATCCGATTTTCCTTCAAAGATGCGATTTAGTCGCATGTGTGTGTACCTTGTAACATCCGATTTTCATCCGACTTGCGAGAATTTCTCGAAGGCTTGCAAAACTGACATATAATGGATCCAAAAAATAGTATTTCAATCACAAAAGAAAGAATAGATATATACACATAGAACACATATATATATATATATATATATATATATATATATATACATGTCATTGTGACATATATATATACATATATTTATAGTTCTTACACTTCTACATACTGTAATAGCCGCTAATTCAATTGCCGGCTTTTGTGAAATCACAGAAGCCGACATGAAATGATACATTGTTTCCACACAGTTAACCATGTCATTTCCTGTATTTTGATATTTGTTTAGAACTTACAATTACATGAGTGTATTTGTGCAAAATTTCAGACATGTAGGGGTTAATTAAAGGTGTAAATTTGTTGAAAAAAAATGCGTGGGCTCCCGCTATATTTTCTCCACCAGACAGACAAAGCAAGCGAGTGGGGGCAGATAATAACAGCCTAGGGAGGGTACATTTTTTTGTGCCCCCCATGGCTACTAACATCTGCCCCCAGACACCCCAGAAAGGGCAAATCTATAATTAGATTCGCCCTTTCTGGCACTTTGCCCGTCTATTCCCATTGCCCTGTAGCGGTGGCGAATGGGTTAATAAGGCGTTAATGTCACCTTAGTATTGAAAGGTGACCTTAAGGCAGGTTAATAATTGAGAGCTTTCAATTAGACAACTATCAATTATTAATCCTATTGAAGTAAATAAAAAAACACAAACATTTTAAGAATAAATAATTTTAATGAAATAAAAACACATATTTTTGACCATCTTTTATTTCACTCTTAATCCGTTCGAAGCCCTTGTTCTTCTAAAATAAATATAAAATAATAAAACAACATTATTCTTACCTATCTGGCAATCTGTCCCGTCCCACGATGTAATCCTTCACAAAGGGTTAACTAGCAATCAGATAAGCAGCGCAAGTAATCCTGCGTGCTCATCTGATAGCTCCTGAATGAATGAGCTTATCTCCTGCCGACAGGAGAGGATGTGATTCATGAATGAAGCTTAATTGATTGTGTCCACTTTCACCTTAGGTCAGGTCACTGAAGTGAAAGTGGCAATAAATCAATTAAGCTCCATTCATGAATCTATTCCTCTCCTTTCGCTGGGAGAGTAACTGATTCATTCAGGGGAATACAGGTCTGAGACAGCATTATTAGCTCTCTGCGACCTGTAACCTGTTAACCCTTTCTGATGGATTACACCGTGGGACCTGACTGCACATCGGATTGGTAAGAATCATTTTGCTTTTTTATTTTATTTTTATTACAGGAAATGGTTTTAGCAGGAAAATAAAATATGGTCAAAAACTGTGTGATTATTTCATTAAACTTATTTTTTATTAAACTGTGTGTGTTTGATTTTTGTATCATACAATAGGATTAATAATTGATAGTTGTCTAATTGACAGCTCTCAATTATTAACCTGCCTTAAGGTCACCTTTCAATACTAAGGTGACATTAAGGTGACATTATTAACCCATTCGCCACCGCTACAGGGCAATGGGAATAGACGGGCAAAGTGCCAGAAAGGGCGAATCTAATTATAGATTTGCCCTTTCTGGGGTGTCTGGGGGCAGATGTTAGTAGCCAGGGGGGCACAAAAAAAATGTACCCTCCCTAGGCTGTTATTATCTGCCCCCACTCGCTTGCTTTGTCTGTCTGGTGGAGAAAATACAGCGGGAGCCCACGCATTTTTTTTTTAACGAATTTACACCTTTAATTAACCCCTACATGTCTGAAATTTTGCACAAATACACTCATGTAATTGTAAGTTCTAAACAAATATCAAAATACAGGAAATGACATGGTTAACTGTGTGGAAACAATGTATCATTTCATGTCGGCTTCTGTGATTTCACAAAAGCCGGCATTTGAATTAGCGGCTATTACAGTATGTAGAAGTCTAGGAACTATAAAATATATATATATATATACATGTCACAATTATATATATATATACATATATATAATATATATATATATATGTTCTATGTGTATATGTATTCTTTCTATTCTTTATTAAAGCTGTCAGTGTGATTTTACAGTATAGCCGGGGATGAATTGCCGCTTTTCTAAAGGACACCGATGCGATTTAATCGCAAGTCACACATGCGGTCCGTTTGTAATCAGATTTTTCATCGCTCCCATAGACTTGCATTGGCGATAGTCGACCCACAATCGGTGACAATCGCAGCATGCTGCGATTGCACACGGACGTTTAAAACGGACCACAAAAAATCTGATACTAGGAGCTGCTCCATAGATTAACATAGGGCAGACTGCAATACGATTTTTCATCGTATTGCAGTCGTCCTATTCTGTCGCCAGTGTGACGCCGGCCTAAGGCTTCCTCCAGTCTGGGGTTTCGCTGGTGGGGCCCAGTCCTTTTGTCTGCCCTTATTCACACACTGATGTCAATCTTAACCCATGGTAAGGTTTTTAATATTAGACAGTGCTAGGACTGTCCCATCAGAGTTGCCTTGATGTGGTGGGATGGCTCTGTGTTATTTAAATGCACTTGCTTTTTATTTACTTAGTTGCAGCAGGGTTTTTGCTAACTTTTTCCTTTTTTTAGGTTTGTTTGTCCTGTGGCCAATGTGAACATGCTTCTATTTGCTGCATGTGTGCCAAGTTAAGCTAAAGTTTTTGTGCTTTTTTTATTCAAATATTGTGTACATGGTGTAGTTGTGGTACTCCTGCACTCATAAAAGCTCTGCAAACAGTGGAAAGCCTGTCAAAAATTACAAGCAGGGTTATCCATACACCTTTAAAGGCACCAACTGTAATACCTCATTCAAATATTGTGAACAAAGTGTAATTGTGATACTTCTATACTCATAAAAGCTCATAGTGGAAATCCAAAACAAAATTATAGGGAGGGTCATCCATATACCCTTGAAGGTACCAAATGGAGTGTCTCATAAAAAAGTAAGAAAATGCATTTGTGGTACTTTTACACTCAAAAAGGCTTTGCACACAGTGCAAAGCCAGAAAATAAATATAAGGGGGTCATCCAGTCATCCATAGACCCTTGATGGCAACAACTGGCAGGCCTCATTCAAATAATTTGAAAGTGTAATTGATGTACTCTTACACTCATAAAGGCTTTGCACAAAGTGCAAAGGCAGGACAAAATATAAGGAGGGTAATAAAGTAATCCTCTTCAGGTGTCTGCTTTTTCTTCTCCTTCTTTGGGAGGCTGGTGGGACTGCCTCCACCTGCTTCCTGGAGCTTGATTTCCAGGCCCTACACTATAAATGACCCGGCTTGCTGAATCCTGGCTCTTTACAGTCCGCAGTCTGCAAAAACCCCAGCGGTGAACGCTGCAGCCTGCTTACAGGCCTTGGTGGTTCTGGGAAAGCGGACAGGATTCTGGACCACAGAATCCTGCCATGTTTGCTTTCTTGCCAGCTTGGTCTACCTCCAATATTTCTCTGGTTGATCCCTCAATAGTCTTGCGTAGATTCTGTCATCTTTGTCTCCCTGCTGCCCATTAAGCATGTTACACTGTTTTGATTACTAATTCAATCCAGAAAAAAGTTTTGAATGGTTTTATGCAGTGTTATGTACTACTGAAATGTAACACTAACAAAGTAATACTCTATGGATAACAAATTCAATCCAGAAAAATTTTTGAATGCTTTTTTAGAGTGTTATATACTACCGAAATATAATACAAAGCATGTAATACTCTGTGGGTGACTAACTGAATCCAGAAAACGTTTTGAATGCTTTTTTAGAGTGTTCATACCGGTGAAATGTAGCACAAACGAGGTAATACTCTATAGTTGACAAATTCAATCTAGAAAAAATTTTAAACACTTTTTTGGAGTTTACATACCCTTAAAATGTAACACAAAACATGTATTGCTCTATGGATAACAAAATTAATCCAGAAACAATTTTGATAACTTTTTGGAAGTGTAATATACCACCAATATGTAACACAAAGCACGTAATACTCTATGGATTACTAAATGAATCCAGAAAAAAATTTCAATGCTTATTTGAAGAGTAAAGTAGCATTAATTTCCCCAGAATAGAAATAGTATGATGGGATTCTGACACCCTTTCCAATACAGGCAACCCACCAGATGGAGACCCAACTTGGATTCTCCACATTTCACTAAAAAGCAAAGCCACAAAAAGAGGGCTAAAAATCCTCGAAATATTTAATAAATCACAGCAGAAAAAGGCAGCGATGTTTACCTACCCAGGTCCTCAAAAAAAGTACTATCAGGATGCAGCGGACCCAAGTAGCTAAGATGGCGGCAACACAGTGTTAAGGGCCTGCGGAACGCACCTAATAGATATTAAGGAGAGGTGTGTTCGCAGCCCGGGGTCCACCGTGCAGGCAGAGCCTGCTGCTAGTAAGATGGCGCAAATAGGCAGTATGAGCGAACTCTGTTATCCCGCAGAGTCGCAGATGTAAACGCCGTAGCACTATATGGCGGTATGGGCGAACTCTGTTATTCCACAGAGTCGCTAACTAAAATGCTGTAGAGCTATATGGCGATATAAGCGGACTCTGTTAATTCACAGAGCCGCTGTGACAAAGACCGTGTCCTGTTAGACTCACAGGGGACACAGATGACTGCTAAGCGGATTGCAGTCTGTGGTAATGCAATCAGAAAACAAGCAATAATCTCCTCACCGGAATAGCCGGTATTCTAATGGCGTTTTCAGCCGAGCCCTGAACACGTGCATATAAAACTCCTCACCGGAGGTGCCGGTATTCTAGGGGCTTATTTCAGCCGGACCTAACCACATGCATACATGACTACACTGGCGCAAGCATGTAACAGATTTGACACTAGCGCGCCGCCGTGCGGTTATGCCACCTTTTTATATTAGCAGCTACAGGACCTTCCAGAAAAGGACTAATGAGAAACTGTTCCAGAACACGAGCAATTTCAGGACCTTCCTGGCAGACCAATGGGAGTCGCTGCTGTAACCGAGCATGTGACCCCTGATCTCCAATGGGAGATCTTCCCTGGGCATGCTCAGATGGAGAAAGTGAGAACTTTGTCCCAGGACTGCCTGCTCCAGCACTGGTTATAATAGAGGAACCAGGAGAGGCAGCAACAAGCCTCTGCACAGCATTAGACCGAGCGAGACGCTGGGACCGACGTCTCTGCTGAGCAGGCTCCAATGCGGCCGGAGATGGATAGGGGACTGCAGCGGGACTGGTTCGAGATTCCCCTTGTGTAGCAGCGGGAACTTGATCCCTAACACACAGATGCAAAAATACCGATGAGACAACCACTCACGGCCTACCATTCCATGGAGGTGGTGGTTGCTTGGTATACTATTGCACAATACAGGCTTGTATGGGGCGCTGTTCACATATAGGTAGTGCACAACATCCAGGTTAACAGCTTATTAGTGACGCCCATACTATTCGATCAGGCGAGCTGCCCGGTGCTATCCAAATGCATCCCATTTGAACAGACAAAATTATTGTCACACACCACTAAAGTGGCATCAATTTCCCCAGAGTAGAAATACTTTAATGGGCTTCTGACACTCCTTCCATGACAGGCAACCCATCAGATGGAGACCCAACTTGGAGTCTCCACATTTCCAAAAAATATTGGCACACACCACTAAAGTGACATCAGTTTCCCCAGAGTAGAAATAGCATAATGGTGCTCTAACACCCCTTCCACTACAGATAAGCCACCATATAGAGACCCAACTTGGACTCTCCACATGACATCAGCAGCAGTATGAACAGCATGCACACTAAAGGTGTCACAGACTGCAATAACGAGAGATTAATGCAGCACACTAAAAACTACATCATCATGCACTTATCTGTCAGGACACCACCATCAGCAATGAAGACACGTTCTGAGAGAACGCTGGCTGCCGGGCATGACAAAACCTCCAAAGCTTGACAACTGAGCTCAGGCCACTGTTCAATTCTTGAAGACCAAAATGTAAAAGGGTCAAAATCCCCCCCTGATGGCATTGATATTGAGATCAAGATACCCCTGCACCATGCTCTCCAGCAGTGCACAAAGTGTCAGATTTGTACTTTGTTCTGCTGGTGCATGGTGGGGCACACCCTGGGGACTTTTTATACACAGTCATAAGGTAAAAATTGGGTGGCTTTTGAGTGGATTTACTAAAGTTTACCTCCCTTCCTTATGGACAGATGTCTATATGTCTTGCTATTTATCTTAATTTTGGCTACTGCTCTATCTTAGCCCCCTCCTTGGATTGACATTTTGCATTTGCACTTTATATCCACCTATATATGCCTGTATATATCTGCACTTTATACATTGCTCAAAAAAATAAAGGGAACACTCAAATAACGCATCCTAGATCTAAATGAATGAAATATTCTCATTGAATACTTTGTTCTGTACAAAGTTGAATGTGCTGTCAACATAATCACTCAAAAATGATCAATTAAAATCAAATTTTTGAACAAATGGAGGCATGGAACCCCCAAAATGAAAGTGGAAACAAGTCAAAATGAAAATCAAAACAAGACAAAATTAAAGTGGAAACAACTCAAAATTATGCTCAGTATTTTGTGTGGCCTCCACATGCCTGTATGACCTCCCTACAACTCCTGGGCTTGCTCCTGATGAGGTTGCAGATGTTCTACTGAGGGATCTCCTCCCATACCTGGACTAAAGCATCCTTCAACTCCTGGACAGTCTGTGGTGCAACGTGACGTTGGTGGATGGAGCGAGACATGCTGTCCCTGATGTGCTCAATTGGATTCAGGTCTGGGGAAAGGGTAGGTTAGTCCATAGCTTCAAAGCCTACATCTTGCAGGAACTACTGACACACTCCAGCCACATGAGGTCTGGCATTGTCCTGCATTAGAAGGAACCAGGGCCAACCACACAGGATTGTCTACAAGTGTTTTTCGATACTACTATGCATGCCTTCCTTTCCAGAGGGGAAAGCATCTGGAAAAATGTATTCTTGCACCATGGATCTGAGAGAGTTGCAACCCAGTAGTTAACACTACTAGCATCATGTTGAAAATAGTGCAGCAAGAAGGCACTCATGTGTCAGGCACTTCCATGAGATCAAAGTCCATTGTGTGTTTGTAGTTGGGGAATACTCAAGATTGCTTCCTCCATCCTCTGCCAACAGCCACAGACAACAGAATGGGGATCATTATTCTCTTCATCTCCTGACTATTGTGCGCACATCACCTCTTCCTCCTAGTATTCCTCCATTTGTTCCTTGGCTCCTGCACCTTCACTATCAGTTTGTCTGGCAGCATGAGCCCCCTCAATAACTATAATCCACCTTCCCATGGCACCTGCCTGTGTCACCAAAGTCTGGAACAGAAAAATATTGTTGTCCCTTCCGCATTTTCCTATGCTTCCACCTTTAATAATAATAATAATAATAATCTTTATTTATATAGCGCCATCATATTCTGCAGCGCTTTACAGTTTAACAGTTTCAAAACACAAGTTATAAGTAACAACGTTAACAATACAATAAGTAAAGCAAAATAAGACGACCCTGCTCGTGAGAGCTTACAATCTACAATGAGGTGTGGGAGATACAAAGTACAGGTGTGTATATACAATGGTGCATTTACAATGATGGTCCAGCCATCTTGAGGGATGGATGGAGATAGTGAATGGGCTAAACACACACACTTACACATAGAATGACTTTGATTAGTGAATGTGATAGGCCGCTCTGAACATATGTGTTTTGAGGGAGCGCCTGAAACCATGCAAATTGTGGATAGTCCTAATTTCTTGGGGTAGAGCATTCCAGAGGATTGGCGCAGCGCGGGAGAAATCTTGGAGTCGGGAGTGGGAGGTACGGATTAGTGCAGAGGTGTCATGGGTGTGTCGCTGCGAAGATCGTCGCGATTGCACACCCTGACTTCGCACAGCTGAGTTTCTGGTGCTGGGTGTTTTTCGGCACTGAGGGAGTTAATTCTTTCTCTCTCTGTGCTGGACTGACCAGCCTCGCTCAGCTGCAATTAATGTTTTGTTAATTGGTTTCCTTTAAATACCTGCCTGTCTGCTGGTGAAGTGTCGGTGAAAGCATTCATGCAGACCAGCAGAGCGGATCGTATTGAGAAGTCTAAGCTAAGAATACCTGTTGTGGTTTTCTCCTCTCCTCGCTTTATTAGTTATCTCCCTACCCTTTTGTGTTCCCTCTGTATTGGTAGTTTTGTATGCAAGGTGTTCTTTAATTTACCCCTTGTACTGTCTCGTTTGTCTTATACTGTGTGTGAAGGCAGATACCTTCCTTATCCCTGTGGTGGTAATCAGGGTCCTTCTCAGGACTGGATTACAGTGGTTAGGGATTCACAGGAGATAGGGTTACGCTGGCGGCCTGGACCTCTGTACCATCAACAGTACCTCCAGGTAGAGGGATTAGTCAGGCCCCAGCTTAGGGTCAGCATAGACCCCGGTTCTCCTGTATACAGAGACAGCGTGACATTTTCACCGACCACATTAAAGATTCTCCCCAGCCACTATGGATCCAGTAGCCAGTCTAGCTCAGCAGTTGCAGAGTTTGTCCATGGAGCTGAGGGATGTTAAGTCCAAGGTTTTGTACCCCCCGGAGCATGCCAGACCTGAACCTAAAGTAGCTCTCCCGGACAGGTTCACTGGAGGGCGGGACAAGTTTTTTGCTTTCCGGGAGGCATGTAAATTGTACTTTCGGCTGCGACCTCGGTCATCTGGGAGTGAAGATCAAAGGGTGGGAATTGTCATCTCGCTCCTACAAGGGGACCCCCAGTCCTGGGCGTTCTCTCTTCCCCCGGACTCCCCGGCTCTCCAGTCAGTGGATAGATTTTTCGCAGCACTGGGTCTTGTATATGATGACCCGGATCGAGTCTCCCTTGCTGAAAATAAGTTACGTAAGATACAGCAGGGAGATCGTCCAGCAGAGGAATTTTCTTCGGAGTTCCGTAGGTGGGCCACGGACACCCAGTGGAATGACCCGGCTCTTAGGAGCCAGTTTTGTCAAGGTTTATCTGACAAATTAAAAGATGTGTTGGCGCAGTATGACCCTCCCACGACACTGGAAGCCGCTATGGCCCTTGCTATTCGCATTGATAGACGGTTACGGGAGAGGTGCGGGGTAACTCCGCCCCCAGTGATGATTCCACCTTCCTCAAGGGTCCCTTACACGGAGGTTCCCCTGGTCAGTCCAGAGGAGCCTATGCAATTAGGAGGGACATCATTCCGGGGAGGGGATCGGTGGGGCGCCACAAAACAAGAAGTTGTTTCTTCTGTGGAAAAAAAGGACATTTTATTGAGGGGTGTCCATCCCATCCTTTGCAGAGTGAGAATTCGCCGGAAAACTATTGATCCCAGATTGTGTGGTGGACGGCAATCTGGGAGTAAGTATTTCGTCCCTAAGTTCGTCTCAGTTTCTCGTACCGGCGGAGGTGGTGGTGGGTGCGAGAACTGAGAGGATATCTGTTCTTCTGGATAGTGGGGCCAGGGCAAATCTGGTGGATGCTCGCTTTGCCCGGGTTCAAGGTATGCAATTGTGTGGGTTGGCTAAACCCGTCCCCATATTCTCGATCGACGCCAGACCTCTCGGTCAGGGAAGTTTTGTGCAAGCAGTGCATAACATTGATCTTCAAGTGGGGGCGCTACATAAAGAACTGTTGTCTTGTTATGTGTTGGAGGGTCTTCCCACTCCTATAGTGCTGGGCCTGCCTTGGCTAACTAAGCATAACCCGGTTATTGATTGGCAATCCAGAGAGATAAGCCAATGGAGCGATTTCTGTAATAAAAACTGCATGAATACTGTCATTGGTGCGGTCGCTCCTAGGGCCTTACCTCCATTTCTGGTGGACTTTGAGGATGTATTCTCGGAGGAAGGGTGTCAAGAACTACCTCCTCATCGCGAGTATGACTGTGCTGTTAACTTGATCCCTGGGGCCAAGTTACCGAAATCTAGGTTGTATAACCTTTCTGGTCCTGAGAGACAGGCCATGAAGGATTATATTTCAGAGAGTCTGGCTAAGGGGCATATTAGACCTTCATCTTCCCCGGTGGCCGCGGGGTTCTTCTTTGTGAAGAAAAAAGATGGAGGCCTACGCCCTTGCCTGGATTTCCGTGAGCTTAATCGGATTACGGTCCGAGATCCGTATCCGCTCCCACTTATTCCCGATCTCTTCAATCAGATCTGGGTGCCAAATGGTTCTCTAAGTTGGATCTCAGGGGGGCGTACAATCTTATTAGGATGAAGGAGGGGGATGAGTGGAAGACGGCGTTTAACACTCCGGAGGGGCATTATGAGAACCTTGTCATGCCATTTGGTCTGAGTATTGCCCCGGCGGTGTTTCAACACTTTGTAAATGACATCTTTTGCCACCTAATGGGACAGTTTGTGGTCATATATCTGGATGATATCTTAATTTATTCGCCAGATCTGGTGTCTCATCAGGAGCATGTTAGGCAGGTGTTACAGATATTGTGGGATAATAAACTGTACGCCAAATGGGAGAAGTGTGTGTTCGCAGTACAGGAACTTCAGTTTTTAGGATTCCTGGTGTCAGCATCCGGTTTTCGTATGGACCCTGGGAAAGTGCGGGCAGTTCTTGAGTGGGATCTGCCAGACAATCTTAAGGCATTACAACGTTTCCTGGGTTTGCTAACTACTACCGGAAATTCATTCGTAATTTCTCCTCCATAGTTAAACCTCTCACAGACATGACTAAAAAAGGGACGGATTTTTCAAAGTGGTCTGACAAGGCTTGTCAAGCGTTTTCCTCTTTGAAAAAATGTTTTGCTTCTGCACCCATACTTGTTCAGCCTGATGCGTCTCAGCCATTCATTGTTGAGGTGGACGCTTCCGAGGTAGGGGTGGGAGCGGTATTGTCACAAGGTTCGTTCCCTGGTAAGTGGCATCCGTGCGCCTTCTTTTCTAAAAAATTGTCGTCCGCTGAGAGGAATTATGATGTCGGCAATAGGGAGCTCTTGGCCATTAAGTTGGCTTTTGAGGAGTGGCGTCATTTTTTGGAGGGGGCAGTCCACCCGGTCACTGTCATTACCGATCACAAAAACCTGCTATATTTAGAATCCGCTAAACGTCTGAATCCCAGACAAGCTAGGTGGTCGTTGTTTTTTACCAGGTTTAATTTTGTTGTCACATATCGTCCTGGGTCAAAAAATGTTAAGGCGGATGCCTTATCTCGCTGATTCCCAGGAGCTGGGAATACGGAGGATCCGGTTCCGGTCCTTCAGGAGGGGGTGGTGGTCTCGGCAGTATGCTCTGAGCTTGAGGAAGAGGTATTGGAGGCTCAGGGGGACGCCCCTGTAGGACCTCCAGGGAGACTGTTTGTTCCTAATCAGTTGCGACAAAGGGTGATCGAGGCACACCATAATTCAGCTTTGGCAGGACACCCAGGGAGTAAAGCAACTGAGGATCTCCTCTCGCGCCGGTTTTGGTGGCCTAACTTACATAGGGAGGTGGTAACTTTTGTCGCGTCCTGCGAGGTTTGTGCGCACTCTAAGACCCCACATACCCATCCGTCTGGGGCTCTCTTACCTTTGAAGATCCCGGAGCGTCCGTGGACTCATCTGTCTATGGACTTCATTACGGATCTCCCGCCATCTTCGGGCAAAACAGTCATACTCGTTGTGGTGGACAGGTTCAGCAAGATGGCGCATTTTATCGCTCTTCCTGCTCTTCCTAATGCTAAGACTCTTGCGCAGGTGTTTATTGGGAGATTGTAAGGCTTCACGGGGTACCCTCCGATGTGGTGTCGGATCGGGGGTCTCAGTTCGTGTCCAAATACTGGAAAGCATTTTGTACACGGCGGGGGATGCAGTTGTCATTTTCATCGGCTTTTCACCCGCAGACCAATGGTCAGACAGAGCGTCTGAACCAGAGCTTGGAGACATATCTCCGGTGTTTTGTGTCAGAGAACCAGGAGAACTGGGCTTCTTTCTTGCCTCTGGCGGAGTTTGCTCTAAATAATAGGCGGAGCGAGTCCACTGGTAAGTCCCCGTTTTTTGGGGCATATGGTTTTCACCCCCAGTTTTGTACTTTCAATGGGGGGGCTCTTCTGGGGTTCCTGAGGAGGAACGATTTTCGTCGTCACTTGCTTCAGTGTGGAGAGGAGTGCTGAATAATTTGAGTACTATGGGGAACCGATACAAACGTATGGCTGATAGGAGGAGAGTGTCTGGTCCGGACCTAAGTGTGAACGATCTGGTATGGTTGTCTACCAAAAATATAAAACTTAAGGTTCCCTCCTGGAAACTGGGTCCCAGGTTCATCGGGCCATACAAGATCAGTGCTATAATTAATCCGGTTGCATTCCGTCTTGACCTCCCTCCTACATTTAAGATTCATAATGTGTTCCACAGATCGTTACTTAAGAAGTATGTGGCGCCGGTGATACTGGCACCTTTACCTCCTCCTCCTGTAGCGGTCAATGGTAACTTGGAGTTCCAGGTGTCGAGAGTCATCGATTCACGTCTGAATCGCCGGTCCCTTCAGTACCTTGTTCATTGGAGGGGGTATGGTCCTGAGGAGAGGACGTGGGTTTCTGCGTCGGATATTAACGCAGACCGATTGGTTCGGGCCTTCCACACTACTCACCCAGATAAACCCGGCCCTGAGGGTCCGGAGGCCCCTCGTAGAAGGGGGGGTACTGTCACGGGTGTGTCGCTGCGAAGATCGTCGCGATTGCACACCCTGACTTCGCACAGCTGAGTTTCTGGTGCTGGGTGTTTTTCGGCACTGAGGGAGTTAATTCTTTCTCTCTCTGTGCTGGACTGACCAGCCTCGCTCAGCTGCAATTAATGTTTTGTTAATTGGTTTCCTTTAAATACCTGCCTGTCTGCTGGGGAAGTGTCGGTGAAAGCATTCATGCAGACCAGCAGAGCGGATCGTATTGAGAAGTCTAAGCTAAGAATACCTGTTGTGGTTTTCTCCTCTCCTCGCTTTATTAGTTATCTCCCTACCCTTTTGTGTTCCCTCTGTATTGGTAGTTTTGTATGCAAGGTGTTCTTTAATTTACCCCTTGTACTGTTTAGTTTGTCTTATACTGTGTGTGGAGGCAGATACCTTCCTTATCCCTGTGATGGTAATCAGGGTCCTTCTCAGAACTGGATTACAGTGGTTAGGGATTCACAGGAGATAGGGTTACGCTGGCGGCCTGGACCTCTGTACCATCAACAGTACCTCCAGGTAGAGGGATTAGTCAGGCCCCAGCTTAGGGTCAGCATAGACCCCGGTTCTCCTGTATACAGAGACAGCGTGACAAGAGGTTAGTCGAAAGTCGTTTGCAGAGCGCAGCAGTCGGTTAGGCCGATAGACAGAAATGAGGGAGGAGATGTAGGGGGTGCTGCACTGTAGAGAGCTTTGTGGGTGAGAACCAGTACTTTGAATTGGATCCTATAATGAATGGGCAGCCAGTGTAAGGACTGGCGAAGAGCGGACGCGTCCGAGTACCGATTAGCCAGATGGATGACCCTGGCTGCTGCATTAAGGATGGACTGGAGAGGGGATAGTCGAGTAATGGGGAGGCCAAGTAATAGAGCGTTGCAGTAGTCCAGGCGGGAGTGGATCAATGCTACAGTGAGGGTTTTTGTTGCTTCCATGGTGAGAAAAGGGCGGATTCTAGAGATGTTCTTTAGGTGTAGGCGGCAAGAGCGGGCAAGAGATTGTATATGGGAGGTGAAGGAGAGATTGGTGTCAAACATAACACCCAGACAGCGAGCCTGCTGCTGGGTGTTATTATGGTGCCGCCCACGGAGAGGGAAATGTCAGATTTAGGGAGGTTAGTAGACGCCAGGAGCAGAAGAAGTTCAGTTTTGGAGAGGTTAAGTTTCAGATAGAGAGCGGACATGATGTTGGAGACTGCGGACAGACAGTCGGTGGCATTCTGTAGTACAGCGGGGTAAGGTCGGGGGATGACGTGTATTGTTGTGTGTCATCAGCATAAAGATGGTACTGAAAGCCAAATCTGCTGATGGTCTGTCCAATTGGGGCCGTGTAGAGAGAGAAGAGAAGGGGGCCAAGGACTGAGCCCTGGGGTACACCGACAGTGAGAGGAAGAGGAGATGACGTGGAGCCAGAGAACGAAACACTGAAGGAGCGGTTAGAAAGATATGAGGAGAACCAGGAGAGAACAGTGTCCTTAATACCTAGTGACTGGAGCCTAGACAGTAGGAGACGGTGGTCAACCGTGTCGAAAGCTGCAGAAAGGTCGAGAAGAATGAGCAGAGAGTGGTCACCGTTACGTTTTGCTGTCAGAAAGTCATTGGTCACTTTGATGAGTGCAGTTTCAGTCGAATGTAGGGGTCGGAAGCCAGACTGTGAAGGGTCTAGGAGGGAGTGAGTGGAGAGGTAACGGGTAAGGCGGGAGTAGACTAGGCGCTCCAAAATTTAGAGATGAAGGGAGATTGGAGACCTGTTTGTAGTTGTTTGTGCAGGAATGGTCGAGAGCGGGTTTCTTTAGTAGTGGAGTAATGATGGAGTGTTTGAAGGAGGATGGGAAAATGCCAGAGGAGAGTGAGAAATTAAAGATTGTAGTTAGGTGAGTTGTGACAACTGGAGAGAGAGACTGGAGGAGATGTGAGGGAATGGGGTCGGTAGTGCATGTATTCGGATGAGA
Source organism: Oophaga sylvatica (assembly GCA_033576555.1). NCBI lineage: Eukaryota > Metazoa > Chordata > Amphibia > Anura > Dendrobatidae > Oophaga > Oophaga sylvatica. The sequence continues at coordinate 313,039,938 of JARQOD010000004.1, forward strand.
GGAAGAGAGGAGTCTGGAGACTTCTTCTTCTGTGATGGGATCAAATGTGGAAATTGAGCCAGGGGAAATGCAGGGAGGGATGGGAGTCACAGCACTTGGTGGTTGAGAGCAGATTTCCTGACGGATAGTATTTATTTTTTCTATAAAGTGGGAGGCCAGGTCGTCAGCACAAATGTCTGTGATAGGGGCTTGTGCTTTTGGCCTGAGGAGGGAGTGAAAAGTGTCAAAAAGTTTCTTGGGGTTGTTGGCTAGTGAGGAGATCAGGGTGGTGAAGTAGGTCTGTTTGGCGAGGTGAAGGGCAGCATTATAAGTTCTTAACATGAATTTAAAGTGGATGAAGTCTGGTGTGCGGGTTTTTCTCCAAAGGCGTTCAGCACTCCTAAAGCATCGCTGAAGAAGTTGAGTTTGTTATGTGAGCCAGGGCTGTTTTACTGTGTGTTTGGAAGTTCTGAGGGTGAGCGGTGCTACTTGGTCAAGAGTGCTTCTAAGAGTGTCATTGTAGTGATGAACAGCCAGATTAGGACAAGAAAAAGAGGAGATTGGGGACAGCGATGAGTGTAGCGAGTCTGAAAGTGTCTGAGGGTTAATGGCTTGTAGATTTCTGAATGTGTGGTAGGTACGAGTGCGCTGGGGTGGTCGAGGATTTGTGAGGATGAAGGAGAGAATGTTGTGGTCAGAGAGTGGAAGCGGTGAGTTATTTAGGTGGGAGATTGAACAGAGGAGGACAAAAACCAGGTCAAGGGTGTTACCATCCTTGTGTGTCTCAGAGGTTGAAAGCTGTGAGAGGCCTAGAGAAGTGGTTAGTGATAGAAGATGAGATGCAGATGTGGAAGTAGGGCTGTTAATGGGGATGTTGAAGTCTCCAAGGATAAGGGTTGGTAGTTCTGAGGACATGAAGTGCGGCAGCCAGGCTGAGAAGTGGTCAAGGAACTGGGTGGGCAAGCCTGGGGGCCGATATATGACCGCTACTCTGAGGGAGAGGGGATGGAAGAGCCTGATGGTGTGGACCTCAAAAGAAGGGAATGAGAGTGATGGAATTGGGGGGATGACCTGGAAAGTGCATTGTGGGGACAGGAGTATGCCAACTGCACCACCATGTCTGTTTGGGGACTTTACTCTGGGAACACCTCCTCCCGCATACTTTTCATAGTGTACTCCATTATGTAGATGACCAGAATAGTGATGTTGATGATGGCATCGCCAGTGCTTAGAAGCTATTTTGAAACAATGAATAAGGTTACAGAGGTCCTTCATCTTTACCCACTACGTAAATGTGATTTGCACCACATCCCACATACGTTGGCCAAGGCTATGCGAAAGGACATATTGCACCAGGGCTCAATGTTGCTGCCATAGCCTCTGCAACATGTTGAGAGTAGAATTCCACTGTGTCAGCACATCGAATATCAAAGGGTTAACCGGTATGCCGAAAGACCTCTGTTGTGATGCAACCCGATGACCTGTGGGGTGGAGGAGGTGGAAGCAGTGGTGGAAGTGTTAGATACAAAGGTTTTCCTCAGCAGCCACTTGTCTTTTGCCCC
>JARQOD010000004.1:313041578-313187080 GCA_033576555.1 Oophaga sylvatica
ATTGCTAGCTGTTTTTTCATGTAAACCCCTTTCATATCTAGAGGGACTTCAAAAAGGTAAACCCAGAATTCCTCATTTATAAACCCCCCCCACTCTCTTAAAAATTTTTCACGATGAACCTTTTGTCTCCCAATCTTTTTGCAGCATTATTTCCCTTCCCTTGGATGTCAGGCTAAAACCCCGGGCATCAGTAAACTTTTAAAATGCCTTAGATGCTCGTCGTCGGGGGGAAAATTTTATTATCTTCTAATCATACGGTGGGGTATATGGGGGTTTTTTAATTATTTTTTCTTTTACGGGGGAAAATGGGCATTGGTGGTTTAAATCTTTTGTTGTACGGGTAAATATGTTTGCTTTTTTTTTTTAAATTTTTTTAAAATTTGAAGGGGTAAAAAAAGGGGGAAAGTGTTTTTTCAAATGAGAACTTTATTCAGGCTTTGTTCTTTTTTAAATTTTTGAAAATGGGGTTTAAAAAAAATGGGGTGCCCCTTTTAATGCCTCTCCATTACTAATTTGATTTTGATGTCAGTTTCCCAAATACAAATTTGACATCAACCTTAATATTTTTACCCCATTTTGCCACCGCACCAGGAAAGGGGGAATGCAAGGCCCCAAATTGGCGCATTTATGGATGGGGGCATTTCTAGGGCGATTTTTTTAGTTTTATATTTTTAGTCTGGGAGTGGGCCAATATCCAGGGCCCCTTTCCCTACCCTTTTTTAAAATCACCTGCAGCTGGGCTGCCAAGGGCCTTTGCTGGTTTTTAAAAATTTTAGGAAGGGCCCCCTCATTTTTTGGGGTTTTTCCCCCTTTTTTAAAAAATCAGTAAAGGCTAAGTGTACAGCGGGGAAAACGCCATGGTTTTAAACCCCCTTCCCAGGCCCATAATCATCTGCTGTCCCCCTCTCCCTCACTGGTTTTTTTAAAAGCCCCGGGGACCCCACAACATTTTTTTCTTTAAGTTATTGAATTATTAGCTAAATTTCATGAACATTAAACTACACACACAGTTCACTAATTATAAATGTCACTGACATCTTTCTATCTATTCTATGTGTATATCGATTTTATCTATTCTATTCTGACGGGTCACACAGTAAATTTACTGTACTTGGCTGATGAAATGTTGGATTTTCTAGGAAATAGATGAGCAAAAATAGGACAGCACACGCATGGTCCGTGTTCCGTGTGATCTTTTTTTTGCACTCATTGACTTGTATTAATGAGTCTCGGCTGATACACGTGGCTAATCGCAGCATGCTGCAATTTTTTTCTCAGTCAGATTGAAAGAGAGAAAAAAAATTGCAGATGAGCAGGGAATCAAAGTATTACATTAGCCAGAGTACAATATGATTTTTATTGGATTGCACTTGTTCGTATTTCACACAGATTAGTATGAGCCCTAAAAGTTTGGTTAAAGATCTAACTTGACCTCGAACTTGACCTCAGACCCGAACCCAATAGAAGTCAATGGGGACCTGAACTTTGGCGCTTTAAAATGGCTGTAAAATGGTCATAATACGGGCTAGGGGGATGCAAAGGGCAGCCAAATGAGGGTAAGAGCACGACAATTGCCCTGCAAACAAATGTGGATAGGGAAATGACTTACAGGGGTTCTGTCACCATAGCAATCATTGGAAAAATAGGAAGTAAATGAATAACAATCATTTTAACAGTTTCCCCACACAGATTGAGGCTTGCAAACACCAGTGTAGTTTAAAATTTCACCTACAAAGCATGGGGCAGAGTATCCCCACAGGAGAAGCTTACAAATTTCACTCACAGAGCATGGGGCAGAGTGTCCCTACAGAAGCAGCTGACAAATTTAATGTACAGAGCATAGTGGAGAGTACCCCAACACAAGCAGCTTATAAATTTCACCCACAGTGCATGGGACACAATACCTCCACAGAAGCTGATTAGAAACTTCTCGCAGAGCATGTTTTCACATTTCCCCCACAGTTCCAAAATTTCAGCTCCAGCTCCAGTAGCGTACATTACAACTACCACCAGTGAAAAGCTGGTATTATTATCTAGGATTGAGCTGGCGGTCCACCGTGAGGCATGCTACTGGCAGTCCCAGCCCCTTTGTCTTGGGATGCCTGTCCAATGCTGCAACCTAAGCATCCCAGGGCCCAAACTGAGCTCATCTTGAAAAAATTATTGTTCAAAGCAGTCAACCATGCTTGAATACTCCAGCTAGGGAAAATAGAACTGTAGTCTGTTCTATTTTCTTATTTTAGATACCATATCCTTTTACTACTTAAAGTAAAAAAAGTTCAAAGAGAGTTTTTTTAGAAAATTGAAAAAATAATTTTATTATGAACAGATTAAAATTACACTAAATAATGGAGCAACTCAACTAAGCAGGCAAAATATACAGGGGAAAATTCATATAAGTAATTAATAGAGCATTAATATTGACACATATATAAAACATTCATGAATCAAAATTTACAATAAATCGGCAATGAGGTTATTTTCATTATAAATTTTCCCATCAAGGAATTAAACTACCCAACCAAATGTGGACGATTTAATAGTATTAAAGTCCTGCAATATACCTAAAAAGTGACATATATTATATTGCCCTCAAGCATTGTATTCAAAATCTTATGATTATAGATGAGTGATTTTTATGTATGGGGCGAAAAATAGAAAAATGTAAGTAATCTCCCTCACTGATTGAACATATACTATTATGATCGGAGCCTCAATGGAGATCTCCATGCACAGGTATATATTCCATATAATAATCACGTTTAGTGGCTAATTACCACCATATATTTCCAAGACCTGGCAATCCTATCACCACCGCAATGTGGAAAACCGCAATCAGTAGGATTAATAAAGATCACATTAAGCGGTTAAATACCGTTATAAATGCCCAATGGCCGCTTTCAAAACTAACCAAGCCGCCCCATAATCACCACATAATCGCTGCTATGCTGAAGGAAATTCTACAATATCACTTTAAAAGTCCGTACTTACATCTAAATCAAAGATTCCCCTGGGCCTGTCACCTCAACGCGCGTTTCACCACTTCTTCGTCAGGAGGCGTGGCCTAACATAGCTCTGGTAACAGTATATATAAGACTCAACTGCCAATGAAAGTTCTAGTTTGATTTAGTGCCAGGTCAAATAATGACCTCTTTAATTACCACGATCTTCCCTCACCCATATCCCCTCCTCCATTCCTTTGCAGCTCAGATGGTTACCCTGGCAACGGATCGTAAAAGCGGCGCACGAACACAGCAGGGTCCGTCTCATAATGTAGGTATTTCCTTCAGCGCACAGAGAGAGACACGTCCAGGTGCTGCTTAGCAACCATGAACAAGCCTCTGTTCCATTCAGCACGTCAGGAAGCCCAGACTTAGCCGGCTATAATCGTGCGCTCCAGATCTCAGTACCAAACACTAGTGACTACCAATGTGCAAATGTGCTTACTAAATTATCATATTAGCAATCCATATCCAAATAATAGTGATTGAATAAAAATAAATTATTACAATAATACCATCACATCATACAATTAAATATATTAATCCCTAAAAAAAGGGGGGGAATCCATCTTATTAAAAAGAACCAATGTTATTAAACCATTAAACAAAGTGTATATTATGATATATAAACTATAATAATGCCTTCAATTCATTTTAAGTGGAAATTGGTGATAAAAATAATAATAAAAATAAAAATAAAAAATAAAAATAAAAAACTAGAACAAATAACATAAATACATATGAAAATGAAATAATAATGGTACAAAAATCAATAATGTGTATTCAAATCTCTTTTTTTGTTGCTTGCAGCTTGAAAATTCAAATGAACAACATCGAATCCTCTCCGAGCTTCACCCCAACCAGGTAAGTAATTGCAGAACCATCCAGGAGAAGAAATAGTAGGGAAAAATTCATGGCACATAATTGAATCTATATCAAGGACTAAAAAGAAAATAATTAAAATCAAATATTACCACAGCTTAAAAAATATCAGTTCACAAGAAGGACCCAAACCCGTGATTTTCATTAAGACCGCTCGGGGCCATAGAATTCAGCCGATAAATCCATTGGCTTTCAACTTGAGATAATTTTTTAAACAAATTCCCTCCCCTTATTCCCAAGGATACCGATCAATCGCCATAATGCAAAGACCATTTGTTTCCGATCTGTGGAATTTCTTAAAATGTCTCGGCAATGTTTTTAATAGCTCACTATCTTCTGATTCCTTCGACTTTTCAATATCACGAACATGTTCACGAATTCTTATTCGCAATTCTCTTGTTGTCATCCCAATGTAGATTTTTTCACATGGGCATTTTGCCAGGTAGATTACCCCTTTGGATGTACATGTTAAGCACTTTCTAATTGAATATGTACGAGTTTGATCTGAATTTTGAAATTCTCTCCCTCGCATTGTATTGGCACAGGTTTTACATCTTCTACAGGGAAAAAACCCTGCGTATCCAAAAAGCTAGAAGATTCTTTTTGATTTTTAGAGAAATGACTGTTGACTAATAAATCTGAAAGATTTCTTGACCTCCTAGCTGTTATATGTGGCCTGTCTGTCAGAATTTTCTTAAATACTGGATCTGTCAATACGACATTCCAATGTTTATAGATGACATCTGTCAACTGTTTCCATTGTTCGTTAAAAGGGGTAATAAGTCTCACTATTTTAGGATCACTAACGCTATGATCTTTTTCCTTATATAGAAGGTCATTACGTGAAACATCACAAGCCCTTCTATAAGCGTATCTAATTTGTCTATGACTATATGACCTTTCACGAAACCTGGAATATAAATCTCTGGCCTGATGTTGAAATGTTTGTTCCGTTGAACAAATTCTCTTGGCCCTTAGATATTGGCTTACCGGGATAGAGCGAATCGTGGATTTTAAATGCGAGGACTGCGCATGGAGTATCGAATTAGTGGCCGTGGCTTTTCTATAGATATCTGTGTGGATGGAGCCATCATCTTGTACCATTATATTGATATCCAAAAAATTAACTTTTCGTCCGTACGTATGTTAGGCAGATATTCAAATCGTTATTGTTCAGAGTGGACATGAAGTTTTCCAATTCTGCTACAGAGCCCTCCCAGACAAACATAACATCGTCAATATATCTTATCCAGTTGTGGACTTTATCTGCACCGGCAATGGGGGAGCTCTGAAAGATTTCCCTTTCCCAATGGCCCAGGAATAGATTAGCATAAGCCGGGGCACAAGCTGCCCCCATTGCCGTGCCCTGCAACTGGAGATATACTTGACAATCTAATAAATTCAAAATAAAGGTTGAAAGTATGAGATCTAGATTGCTATTCCTTAGATACCATGATACAGCCTCGAGTCCTTGTACATGACGGATGGAGGTATACAATGCCTCGACATCGGCTGTAACTAATATCATATTGTCCCCAAGGTTCAATTGATCCAAACGTCTCAAGGCCGCCGTAGTGTCCAGGATATGTGAGGGTAGCGACGTCACCAATGGTTTTAAATAATAGTCAATTATTTGGCAGCTCAATTCACTTAATCCTTCATTTCCTGAAACAATTGGGCGGCCCGGAGGATCAATCGGGTTTTTGTGAACCTTGGGGATCAAATAAAATGTCGGTAACTTTGGTTTACATTCTTTGACGTTATCTAATAATTTCTTTGGAATAACGCCCTCTTCCCAAGCTTTTGTCATAATTTCAATCAATTCACCTTGATAATCAATTAATGGAATATGGGTCAACCTCCTGTAACACTCTGTATCCATCAACAATTTGTGAGCCTGTTTAATATACATTTCATTCGGCCAAATTACAAGATTCCCGCCTTTATCGGCTTTTTTAAAAACTACATCATTCCAACTCTGCATTTCCTTAATGATTCTCCTCTCTTTTTGATTTCTAGGATTGGGATAGAAGTTTTCTTTGATCTTTTCTATATCATTAGTGACCAACTTCACAAATACATCAACGGCCGAACATGTATTAGTACTAGGAAACTTTTTAGATTTATTCACTAGGTGGGAGGGAAAAGCACTCACCATATCTGTATTTTCATTTTCCTCTGCCAGGGATTCAAGAATTGCTAGAGCCTCCCTTTCCTCCTCTGTCTCTAGTGTTAACCCCATCATGGACTTTTCATGAAATCTCTTAAGCATCAATTTTCTTGCAAAAAGATGTACATCTTTTATGGCCGTGAATGTGTCTAGAGGTTGAGGAGGGGAAAAGGTTAAACCCTTATCCAATAATTCAATTTGCTCCTTGGTTAGTACATGTGTGGACAAATTAATTACCTTTGGGTGGTCATTTCTCCTATTAGAATTAGAATGTTGCCAAGAGGTATATTTATTTTTTGTTCCAAATCTTGTTTTCATACGTTTAGAACTATGTTGTTCACTCTCATGTAAAGAAATAGCCGCGCTGGAAGTTGAAGACATTGATGATACAGAAGGGCTCCTAGGGAGGGAATGCTTTCTATTTTTGCCTGGAACTCTAGTCTGCCAACGATACACTTTCTTTTGATCATAATCCTGTAGATCTCGTTGCAATTTTTTCATCTTAGTAGCGCTAATCTGTTTTTCCCACTTTTCCCACTTTTCCAATTCCTCGTGGTCTAAGGGTACAGTTATATCCTACTTTTGATCTAAATAATGTTGAATTGATGAACAAATGGGAAATGGCCTCATCTATCTGTTCATTTACATTCATGGAGATAATTAATGTTAAAAATTCATCGATATTGGAAGAAATTGATGTGGATCTCAGCTCCATACAGAAAGAATTAACATCAAAAATGAATGGTGAGCAATTGGAAAAATTCTATGATGGTATTAATCAGGATTTGGAAAAGTGGGAAAAACAGATTAGCGCTACTAAGATGAAAAAATTGCAACGAGATCTACAGGATTATGATCAAAAGAAAGTGTATCGTTGGCAGACTAGAGTTCCAGGCAAAAATAGAAAGCATTCCCTCCCTAGGAACCCATCTGTATCATCAATGTCTTCAACTTCCAGCGCGGCTATTTCTTTACATGAGAGTGAACAACATAGTTCTAAACGTATGAAAACAAGATTTGGAACAAAAAATAAATATACCTCTTGGCAACATTCTAATTCTAATAGGAGAAATGACCACCCAAAGGTAATTAATTTGTCCACACATGTACTAACCAAGGAACAAATTGAATTATTGGATAAGGGTTTAACCTTTTCCCCTCCTCAACCTCTAGACACATTCACGGCCATAAAAGATGTACATCTTTTTGCAAGAAAATTGATGCTTAAGAGATTTCATGAAAAGTCCATGATGGGGTTAACACTAGAGACAGAGGAGGAAAGGGAGGCTCTAGCAATTCTTGAATCCCTGGCAGAGGAAAATGAAAAACGGATATGGTGAGTGCTTTTCCCTCCCACCTAGTGAATAAATCTAAAAAGTTTCCTAGTACTAATACATGTTCGGCCCTTGATGTATTTGTGAAGTTGGTCACTAATGATATAGAAAAGATCAAAAAAACTTCTATCCCAATCCTAGAAATCAAAAAGAGAGGAGAATCATTAAGGAAATGCAGAGTTGGAATGATGTAGTTTTTAAAAAAGCCGATAAAGGCGGGAATCTTGTAATTTGGCCGAATGAAATGTATATTAAACAGGCTCACAAATTGTTGATGAATACAGAGTGTTACAGGAGGTTGACCCATATTCCATTAATTGATTATCAAGGTGAATTGATTGAAATTATGACAAAAGCTTGGGAAGAGGGCGTTATTCCAAAGAAATTATTAGATAACGTCAAAGAATGTAAACCAAAGTTACCGACATTTTATTTGATCCCCAAGGTTCACAAAAACCCGATTGATCCTCCGGGCCGCCCAATTGTTTCAGGAAATGAGGGATTAAGTGAATTGAGCTGCCAAATAATTGACTATTATTTAAAACCATTGGTGACGTCGCTACCCTCACATATCCTGGACACTACGGCGGCCTTGAGACGTTTGGATCAGTTGAACCTTGGGGACAATATGATGTTAGTTACAGCCGATGTCGAGGCATTGTATACCTCCATCTGTCATGTACAAGGACTCGAGGCTGTATCATGGTATCTAAGGAATAGCAATCTAGATCCCATACTTTCAACCTTTATTTTGAATTTATTAGACGTTCATCCTGACACATAACTGTTTTACTTTTGATCGTCAAGTATATCTCCAGTTGCAGGGCACGGCAATGGGGGCAGCTTGTGCCCCGGCTTATGCTAATCTATTCCTGGGCCATTGGGAAAGGGAAATCTTTCAGAGCTCCCCCATTGCCGGTGCAGATAAAGTCCACAACTGGATAAGATATATTGACGATGTTATGTTTGTCTGGGAGGGCTCTGTAGCAGAATTGGAAACCTTCATGTCCACTCTGAACAATAACGATTTGAATATCCGCCTAACTTATACGTACGGACGAAAAGTTAATTTTTTGGATATCAATATAATGGTACAAGATGATGGCTCCATCCACACAGATATCTATAGAAAAGCCACGGCCACTAATTCGATACTCCATGCGCAGTCCTCGCATTTAAAATCCACGATTCGCTCTATCCCGGTAAGCCAATATCTAAGGGCCAAGAGAATTTGTTCAACGGAACAAACATTTCAACATCAGGCCAGAGATTTATATTCCAGGTTTCGTGAAAGGTCATATAGTCATAGACAAATTAGATACGCTTATAGAAGGGCTTGTGATGTTTCACGTAATGACCTTCTATATAAGGAAAAAGATCATAGCGTTAGTGATCCTAAAATAGTGAGACTTATTACCCCTTTTAACGAACAATGGAAACAGTTGACGGATGTCATCTATAAACATTGGAATGTCGTATTGACAGATCCAGTATTTAAGAAAATTCTGACAGACAGGCCACATATAACAGCTAGGAGGTCAAGAAATCTTTCAGATTTATTAGTCAACAGTCATTTCTCTAAAAATCAAAAAGAATCTTCTAGCTTTTTGGATACGCAGGGTTTTTTTCCCTGTAGAAGATGTAAAGCCTGTGCCAATACAATGCGAGGGAGAGAATTTCAAAATTCAGATCAAACTCGTACATATTCAATTAGAAAGTGCTTAACATGTACATCCAAAGGGGTAATCTACCTGGCAAAATGCCCATGTTAAAAAATCTACATTGGGATGACAACAAGAGAATTGCGAATAAGAATTCGTGAACATGTTCGTGATATTGAAAAGTCGAAGGAATCAGAAGATAGTGAGCTATTAAAAACATTGCCGAGACATTTTAAGAAATTCCACAGATCGGAAACAAATGGTCTTTGCATTATGGCGATTGATCAGGTATCCTTGGGAATAAGGGGAGGGAATTTGTTTAAAAAATTATCTCAAGTTGAAAGCCAATGGATTTATCGGCTGAATTCTATGGCCCCGAGCGGTCTTAATGAAAATCACGGGTTTGGGTCCTTCTTGTGAACTGATATTTTTTAAGCTGTGGTAATATTTGATTTTAATTATTTTCTTTTTAGTCCTTGATATAGATTCAATTATGTGCCATGAATTTTTCCCTACTATTTCTTCTCCTGGATGGTTCTGCAATTACTTACCTGGTTGGGGTGAAGCTCGGAGAGGATTCGATGTTGTTCATTTGAATTTTCAAGCTGCAAGCAACAAAAAAAAGAGATTTGAATACACATTATTGATTTTTGTACCATTATTATTTCATTTTCATATGTATTTATGTTATTTGTTCTAGTTTTTTTTTATTTTTTATTTTTATTTTATTATTATTTTTATCACCAATTTCCACTTAAAATGAATTGAAGGCATTATTATAGTTTATATATCATAATATACACTTTGTTTAATGGTTTAATAACATTGGTTCTTTTTAATAAGATGGATTCCCCCCTTTTTTTAGGGATTAATATATTTAATTGTATGATGTGATGGTATTATTGTAATAATTTATTTTTATTCAATCACTATTATTTGGATATGGATTGCTAATATGATAATTTAGTAAGCACATTTGCACATTGGTAGTCACTAGTGTTTGGTACTGAGATCTGGAGCGCACGATTATAGCCGGCTAAGTCTGGGCTTCCTGATGTGCTGAATGGAACAGAGGCTTGTTCATGGTTGCTAAGCAGCACCTGGACGTGTCTCTCTCCGTGCGCTGAAGGAAATACCTACATTATGAGACGGACCCTGCTGTGTTCGTGCGCCGCTTTTACGATCCGTTGCCAGGGTAACCATCTGAGCTGCAAAGGAATGGAGGAGGGGATATGGGTGAGGGAAGATCGTGGTAATTAAAGAGGTCATTATTTGACCTGGCACTAAATCAAACTAGAACTTTCATTGGCAGTTGAGTCTTATAATACTGTTACCAGAGCTATGTTAGGCCACGCCTCCTGATGAAGAAGCGGTGAAACGCGCGTTGAGGTGACAGGCCCAGGGGAATCTTTGATTTAGATGTAAGTACGGACTTTTAAAGTGATATTGTAGAATTTCCTTCAGCATAGCAGCGATTATGTGGTGATTATGGGGCGGCTTGGTTAGTTTTGAAAGCGGCCATTGGGCATTTATAACGGTATTTAACCGCTTAATGTGATCTTTATTAATCCTACTGATTGCGGTTTTCCACATTGCGGTGGTGATAGGATTGCCAGGTCTTGGAAATATATGGTGGTAATTAGCCACTAAACGTGATTATTATATGGAATATATACCTGTGCATGGAGATCTCCATTGAGGCTCCGATCATAATAGTATATGTTCAATCAGTGAGGGAGATTACTTACATTTTTCTATTTTTCGCTCCATACATAAAAATCACTCATCTATAATCATAAGATTTTGAATACAATGCTTGAGGGCAATATAATATATGTCACTTTTTAGGTATATTGCAGGGCTTTAATACTATTAAATCGTCCACATTTGGTTGGGTAGTTTAATTCCTTGATGGGAAAATTTATAATGAAAATAACCTCATTGCCGATTTATTGTAAATTTTGATTCATGAATGTTTTATATATGTGTCAATATTAATGCTCTATTAATTACTTATATGAATTTTCCCCTGTATATTTTGCCTGCTTAGTTGAGTTGCTCCATTATTTAGTGTAATTTTAATCTGTTCATAATAAAATTATTTTTTCAATTTTCTAAAAAAACTCTCTTTGAACTTTTTTTACTTTAAGTAGTAAAAGGGTATGGTATCTAACGTTGATTTGAGTTTAGGATCTAATTGTACACCTTTATTTAAGGGAAGTACTATATTTATTATTTTCTTATTTTGTCCGAACTTGGGCCATGATTTAAAAGGGACCCAATGGAACACAAAGAGAAGGAACTGGAGGCACTCTCAGCCAAACTGCCTCTACTTGATCTGCCCCTCACTATTACTACAGCGCAGTAGCAGCTTGCAAATTTCACCCAAAGAGCATGAGGCACAGTACCCCCACAGAAGCTGATCCAAAATTTCACTCATGGAGCAAAGTATTCAAATTTCCACCACAAAGCCAAGCTTATACCTTTAGTAGCATACAGTAGAGCAGCCGCAGATAAAGCTAGAAGTTTGATTCTAGATACAGCGGGCAGTCTGCTGTGAGGCTTGCTACTGGCAGTGCCGGCTCCTTTGCTTTGGAACCTTTTTCAAATGTTGTTGCCTTAGGGCCCTTTGGGCCTGAAGTGTTTCCCTTGAAAAATTATTGTTCAAATCATGCAACCATGTCTGAATACTTCAGCTCAATCCATCATGAGGCATGCTACTGACTGTCCATGTAAAAACTTCATCTATAGAGCATGGGACAGAGTACCCCCACGTTGGCAGCTTACAGATTTTACCCACAGACAATGAGACAGAGTACTCTTACAGAAGCTTACAAATTTCCCCCACAGAGTATGAGACAGAGTACCCCCACTGAAGCAGCTTACAAATTTCACCCACAGACCATGGAGCAGAGTACTCTTACAGTAGCGACTAACAAATTTCACCCACAGAGCATGGGGCAGAATACCCCTACAGAAGCAGCTTACAAATTTCACCCACTGAGCATGGGGCACAGTACCCCACAGAAGCTGACAAAAAGTTTCACTTACAGGGCATATATTCAAATTTCCCCACAGAGCCAAACTTTTACCTTCAGTAGCATACAGTAGAGCAGCCTCAGATAAAAAAGCTTGAAGTTTGATTCTGAATACCGCTGGCAGTCCGCTGCAAGGCTTTCTACCGGCAGTGCCATCCCCTTTGCCTTGGGATGACTGCCCAATATTGTTGCCTTAAGGACCCTGGGGGCCGTAGTGTTTTGTTTGAAAAAATCATTGTTCAAAGCAGGCAACCATGCTTGTATACTTCAACTAGGGATAATGGAATTGAACTTTGTTTCTATTTTATTGTTTATTGGAACTGAGGCCATGATTATGAGGGAACCCATTGAAACACAAAGCAAAAGACTGGGGCACTCTCAGCCATCCAATCTTAAACTTCCTCTACTTGTTATGCCCCTCACCATTACTATAGCAAAACTTGGCACTACGCAATTACGCAGAAAGTAAACATTGCACAGTGAACACATGATTTTGTCCACAACATTACCATGGGACAAAGTAACCCACAAAATCTGATTAAAAGTTTCACACACAGAGTATGGGGCGCAGTACCCCAACAGATGGGGTTGCAGAGTACTCACAGCATCATTTGGCACAGTAATCCATTAGCAGGGCTACAGAGAATTAAAAGCACAGAACTTCCACAGGTAGGGTTGTAGATTACAAACAGTGGTTTAAAGGCACAATACTCCCTCAGGCATAGTTTCAGAGTACACACTGAGACTTTTTAGCATTTTACCCACACAGAGATGGGTGTAGAGTACACGAGGCACATTTTTGGTACAGTACTATCACAGACATGAGTGCATAAGATTAGAAAACTTTGTAAGCACAGTACTATCAGAAACAAGGGTGCATGAAAGCAAAAAAATTTGTTTAGACATGGCTGAAGATTAGAACAACTTTTGGGTATGCACAGTAATATCATAGACATGGGTGCAGAGTATAACTAGAGAGTGTTTTTCGAAAATTGCGCACACACAAAACCTAATACTGTCCCTCACTACAGCTGTGTCCTGTCCCTATGCCAAGCAGAAATAAAAGATAATAATTTTGAACTAGAAGGAAGAGGTCCATTTGGAAGAGGAGGAGGTGGAAGAGGCAGAGTTGGACATTGTGGGGGAGGTGGAAGAGGCAAGGGAGGAGCAATCCAACAGTTTTTTCATTTCATTTTTTAATATTTATTTAATCTAGAACAAGGAGTCATGCATACAAGTGGAGAAAGAGATGGAAGTTTTTTCGTTTTTCAGTGTTTTTTATATATATTATTTTTTTAGGAAACTAACTTAAAACGTCTGAGAATTAACTAAACTAACAACAGCAATCTAGAACCAAGAGGTGTTTGTCTAAGTGGAGGAAAAGGTGGATATGGAGGTGTAGGTGGAAGAGGCAAGGGAGGAGTAATCCAATAGTTAGTATTTTTTATGTGTTAATTTTTTTAGGGAACTGACTTCAAAGAACATAGAATGAACCCAAAATCAATTGACAAGCTACAAACAGGGGGTGGAGGTCCAACTGGAGGAGAAGTTAGAGGTGGCGGTGAAGGTGAAAGAGGCAAAGGAGGAAGTAACCAGAACATTTTTGGGTATTTTTATTTGGGGAAGAGGCACCCAAATGAAACAAATGGCCATTGGATTTGGAGATTTTTTTCTGTGGCGACACCCCTTGCTGTGCTAAACACATGTTCGGACAGTACACTTGCCGCAGTGCAGGCCAGAACCTCCAAGGCATAAAGGGCAAGCTCAGGACACATGAACAATTTGGAGACCCAGAAGTTAAATGGGGCAGACTTATCAGTAAGTACATGGAGACGTGTGGACAGGTACTTTTCCAGGATGTTGTTATATCACTTGATCCTGCTAATATGGACCCTACTACATGGTAATGCTGTATGCTGTGGCATGCTCAAAAAGTTTTGCCACATTTCAGCCATGCTATTTCTCCCTTCTCAAATGCTGGCTGTGCCCCAGCTATGTTGCCAACTTTCTCCTCTGCCTCTGCCTTGTTCTTCCACTGAGCCAATATTCCCTCAGGCATAGTTTCAGAGTACACACTGAGACTTTTTAGCATTTTACTCACACAGAGATGGGATCAGAATACACAAGGCACATTGCAGGGCAGACAGGATGAGAACAACAAAAGAAAAGCAAGCACACACTGCCTGTATTTTCAAAAGCAGCTCTGACATGTGTGGGTAATTTTTCAGGAAGCTCTGCACCAGCAAGTTCAACAAATGTGCCACACAAGGGATATGCATCAAATCAGCTTGGCCAAGAGCTTTTATGATATTTCACCCATTATCTCACACCACCTGTAACCTGGGTGAAGGTGGAACTAGGTGCACAACACCGGGGAGTGGGTAAGCTCAAACACTAGGAAAAGGGGGAGTGGAGGGCCACCGGAAGATCTGTCAATGCCCTGACTCCCCTAACGTCCCTAAATACAGTGGGGAAAATAAGAATTTGATTCCTTGTAGTGATGAGCGAGCATGCTCGGTAACGCTCGATACTCGCCCGAGCATCGCAGTGCTCGCCATGCTCGGCGAGTGCCGAGTATTTCCGGGGTTGCTTAGTGGGAACTCAGGTCCCCGCCCTGCATGTTTGGCGCTCTTTAGAGCACCAATCAATATGCATTGATTGTCTGCCATGCACTGTAATGCCGCAGCCATGTTGGTTGTGGCAGTACAGTGATTGGTTGGCCGCACAGCGTCATCAGGTCTATATCAAACCTGGTGCCGCCTTGCTAGTCACAGTCAGCTTCGGAATTACCAGTGTAGGGAGAGTTGCTGCAGACATAGGGACAGTATAGGTAGGGAATCAGTTAGTGTGGGTATACCATTGTTGAATCCACAAATCCAGCTAAACCAACAGTTCTTCTAAGGACTAATTGTTGGGTATATAAAGCTCTGACAAAAATTAAGAGACCACTGCACTGTTTTATAAATCAGCTTCTCTACATGTCTGACAGCCATTCCATTCCAGTGTCAGTTTAATTCCAACCAGAGTACACCTCATTCTACTTAATGTGCTTCTGATTAGGTGATCACCTGAACCAAATCTTATTTAACGAAGTAAAGTATAAAAAACATTGGTGTGGTGTTCACAAACCTCTTGCAATAGGACAAGCTGGATGGCAAAACAAGTGCTAGTAATATCCCAAAAGTAATAGGAATGAAAAAATAACTTTAAACCATGCCAAAGGAGTTGAAAAGAAAAGTCTTGAGTAAGGAAAAGAAGGGATCAATTCTGGATTTACTAGCAGAGGGATACAGTGAGTGTCATGTTGCCTCCATTCTTAAAATTTCTAAGATGGCAGTCAATTACAACAAGGTCAAGCAGCAGACATTGGGGACAACAATTCTACAGACTGGCAGAGGGCGAAAATATGATAACAATACGAGACGATACACTTTATTGATCCCAGGGGGAAATTACAGTATTACAACAGCAATACAAACAGCAGCACATAAAATATTAGGACACAAATCTTGCACAGGTATGCCAACATTACATAATAAATAAAAGTGGGTAGTTCAGGTGTATATAAGTCACTGTTAATTGACATTAGTACACCAGCCATCAGTCATTATTTTCTACCACCCTTAGGAAATTATTATACATCCCTGTAGCAGTAGGTACAAACGATTTCCTGAATTTCTCCTTCTTGCACCTTAGTAGGATTAGACGGCTGCTGAATGTGCTCTTCTGCTTCAAGAACAGCTCGTATAGTGGGTGTGTATTATTGTTCATTATAGCCCTACACTTCTTCTGAATTCTATCCTCCAATACCTCCTCAAAAGAGTCCAGATGGAGGCCAACAGCCGCACTTGCCTTCTTGATTAGTTTATTGAGTTTATTAGCGTCAGCTACTCGCACACTACTGTCCCAGCAAATGATAGCAAAAAAGATGTCGCTTGCTACAACGGACTGGTAGAACATTTCCAGCATTTTACTTCACACATTGAACGACCTGAGCTTCCGAAGAAAGTACAGTCTGCTCATTCCCTTCTTGTTAACCTTTTCTGTATGACACCTCCAATCGACTTTACTTTCAAGGTGAACCCCCAAATATTTGTAGCTCTCAACAATCTCAACCTCCTGGCCAGCAATATTGATTGGTAAGTAATTATTCTTTTTCCTTTTATAACTCACCACCATCTCCTTGGTTTTCGGTTTTCTTTACATTTAGTTCAAGACAGTTAGTCTGACACCAATCCACAAAGTCAGAAACCACCCTTCTATATTCCTTCACTATTCCTCTATGACTCTCCACTGACCGGGATGACCATCAACTTATTCAAATGTCACTCAGCAACCACAGGATGACATCAAGTGACCTACAAAAGGAATGACAATTGACAGCTGGGGTGAAGTGCACGGCAAGAACAGTTCGTAACAGGCTCCTAGAGGCAGGGCTCAAGTCATGTAAAGCTAGAAAAAAGCCTTTCATCAATGAGACGCAAAGGAGAGTCAGGCTGAAGTTTGCTAAAGACCATAAGGATTGGACCATAGAGGACTGGAGTTAGGTAATCTTCTCTGATGAGTCTAATTTTCAGCTTTGCCCAACACCTGGTCGTCTAATGGTAAAATAGAGACCTGGAGAGGCGTACAAGCCACAGTGAAATTTGGTGGAGGATCATGATGATCTTGGGATGCTTCAGCATGGCTGGAAATGAACAGGTTAATCTTTGCGAAGGACGTATGAATCAAGCCGCAAACAAGGTTATCATGGAAAAACAGTTGATTACTTCTGCTCAGACAATGTTCCCTAACTCTGAGGACTGGTTTTTCCAGCAGGACAATTCGCCATGCCACACAGCTAGGTCAATCAATGTGTGGATGAAGGAACATCACATCAAATCCCTGTCATGGCCAGCCCCATCTCCAGACCGGAACCCCATTGATAACCTCTGGAATGTAATCAAGAGGAAGATGGATAGTCACAAGCCATCAAACAAAGAAGAACTGCTTAAATTTTTGTACCAGGAGTGGCATTAGGTCACCCAAAAGCAGTGTGAAAGACTGGTGGAAAGAATGCCAAGACGCATGAAAAGTTAGTGGGGGTATACCATAATAGAATACACAAATCCAGCTAAATCAACAGTCGTTTTAAGGACTAATTACTGGGAATATAGATTGCAGTGCTAGGTAGGCAGGGAGTGTATGTGGGTATATAGATATCAGTAGCAGGCAGGCATACATCAAGAGGGTTCATTCCATTACTGTCTGCGGCTGCTGCCTATTAGATTTATTGAACAAATATACATAGCCCCAGATATCAGTGGCCAATAGAGTTGAGCGAAAAAGGTCTGTCAGATTCAAAAGTCGCTGCCTTTCGCCAAAGTCTGGTTTCGTTGGCCGAAACCTGACCATAGCGTGCAGTCGGCCATGCGGTTATCGACCCCAGCGCCCAAGTTGTTTTTCCCATAATGCTTGCAGGAGCCTTTTTTCAGCCAATGAGCAAGGACGTACACTGTGGGCAACGAGATGACGTGCAGCGTCCACCACCATCTGAGAGAAGGGCATTGCAGTGATTGGTTTGCTTTGGGGGGCATCACAGTGTCTATAAAAGCCCTGAGCGCCGACCTCCATTTTACTTCTGCCAATATTAACAGTAGGGAGAGGTTCTTCTGTGCTTTCTGCTGAAATCAATTGTGCTGTACAGTTACTGTGCAGTGACAGGGGAGGATTTTCTTGTGTGCAGCAGCGCTGGTAATTAGGCTGCCTGATAGCTGTATTGCTGTGTGTACACTGCTGTGCAGACTGCTTTTTACACAGCACTAATACTTTTATCCTTTTTTTTCTGCACACTTACCGACCGTTCATTTTTTCCCACACCGTATAGAGCTGTACGCTCCTCACACACTACCATGCACCGACTGGTATCATGGACAAATACATGCTGACTATCCATGTGTGACTCCGGAAATATATACGGAGATTACAATTTTCCCCTACACCGTATACAACTATACGCTTCTGAGACAGTACCGTATATCTGCTCTTTGTATTACAGTCATATCCATACTGAGTGAGTGTCTGTGTGTGACTCAGGAAATAAATACGGAGTTTGCAATTTTCCCCTACACAGTATACAGTTGTACGCTTCTGAGACAGTACCGTATATCTACTCTTTGCATTACGGTCAATTCCATACTGAGTGATCGTCTGTGTGTGACTCCGGAAATATATACGGAGATTGCAATTTTCCCCTACACTGTATACAGCTGTACGCTTCTGAGACAGTACCGTATATCTGCTCTTTGTATTACGGTCAAATCCATACTGAGTGATCGTCTGTGTGTGACTCCGGAAATATATACGGAGATTGCAATTTTCCCCTACACTGTATACAGCTGTACACTTCTGAGACAGTACCGTATATCTGCTCTTTGTATTACGGTCAAATCCATACTGAGTGATCGTCTGTCTGTGACTCCGGAAATATATACGGAGATTGCAATTTTCCCCTACACCTTATACAGCTGTACGCTTCTGAGACAGTACCGTATATCTGCTCTTTGTATTACAGTCATATCCATACTGAGTGAGTGTCTGTGTGTGACTCCGGAAATAAATACGGAGTTTGCAATTTTCCCCTACACAGTATACAGTTGTACGCTTCTGAGACAGTACCGTATATCTGTTCTTTGCATTACGGTCAAATCCATACTGAGTGATCGTCTGTGTGTGACTCCGGAAATATATACGGAGATTGCAATTTTCCCCTACACCGTATACAGCTGTACGCTTCTGAGACAGTACCGTATATCTGCTCTTTGTATTACGATCAAATCCATACTGAGTGAGTGTATGTGTGTGACACGGGAAATATATACGGAGGATTTACATTTTCCCCTATGCCATATACAGCTGTACGCTCCTCATACAGTACCATATATCTGCTGGTATTTTTGGTACATTTTCCCAAACATGAGGAAGTATGGTGGAAGAGGCCGTGGACGTGGACAGTGGGGGCAGCTGGGAATGGTGGTGGTGGTGGTGCATCTGTTGGTAGTGCCAAAAGTCCAACAGCACCTAAGGCAGGAGGTGTTGAGCCTGCGTCATCGTCTGGCTCCAGAAGGCCTGGAAGGCTACATTTTCTGGGAGTAGGTAAACCGCTTTTAAAGCCAGAGCATCAGGAACAGGTTTTGGCTTACATTGCCGAAACAGCCTCCGCTCTGTCGCCTTCTCTTCTGAACTTTCAAAAAATGCAAGTACTGAGTCGTCAATGCAGGCTCCTGGTCAGGAAAGACACCTTTCCTTGTGTCCTTCACCCCCACCAAAAGTGAAGGATACGGCAGGCCACACTTCAGATTACTCCATGGAGCTCTTTTCACATACCATGCCTGGGTTATCAAGTCAAATCCTAAATTCCCCAGTCCAAGATCAATATGACATGGAGTGCACTGATGCACAGCCACTGCTATCTGATTCTGTGTACATTCACCCAGAGCACTACATTGCCCTCGCAGTCTACTGAGCCAGAATCTGTCCTTGATGAAACTCAGGTGTCCCTTCCCGAATACTCTAACACCTTACACGGTGACACAGAGGAAGGTGCAGATGAAATTGAAGAGGAGGTGTCCACCGATAGTTACACCATATGCAGCTCTCAAGTCAAGCTCACCCTACCAGACACTCTGAGTAGGAAAAAAGTACTCAGTCTCTCATCCGCGTACACTGGGTTTGAACGCCTGCATTGCCAAACTGATCTCATTAGAGATGATGCCATCCCTGCCCTCCACCTGCATGTGAAAGACCGCATTGTCCATACACTCAAACAATCAGTGAGTGGAAAGGTGCACCTTACAATAGATGCATTGGCCAGTAGGCATGGCCAGGGCCGCTACGTGTCCATCACTGCGCACTGGGTTAATGTGGTGGATGCAGGCTCCACAGGGGACAGCGGTGGTGGGACAGTGCGGCCTAGCCCACGGTATAGGCATCAGTTGGCTGTAGGTGTTCGACCCTTCTCCTCCCCCTCCAGAAGCGAAAGCTCGTCAACAGAGCACAGTCACACAAGCACTCCATCCGCAACTGCCAGTGTTGCACATGAGATCTTCCACTATAGAACAGCTAGTGGTGAGCGTCAGCAGGCTGTTTTACAAATGATGTGTTTGGGCGACAACAGACACACCGCGGAGGTACAGGCCCAATACTTGCAGCGAGAAACTGAGACATGGCTGGGCAGTATACATCTTGAGCCAGGCAAGGTAGTCAGTGATAACAGTCGTAATTTTGTGGCGACCATAGCCCTGGCAAAACTCAGACAAATACCTTGCCTGGCTCACACCTTGAACCTAGTGGTGCAGTGCTACTTAAATAATTATCCTGAGTTAACAGCCCTGCTCTATAAAATGCGAAGTCTGAGCTCGCACATCCGTTGCTCGCCCATAGACTCCGGTCGCATGCAGAAGCTGCAGCGATCGCTCAACCTCCCCAAGCACCGCCTAATCAAAGACGTTGCAACAAGGTGGAACTCCACCATGCACATAGTTGAGAGACTGTGCGAACAGAGGCAGGCTGTAATGCATTTGTGGGAGGATACACGGGCATGTACAGTAGTTTGAGGGCAGACATAGAGTTGTCGGGTGTGCAGTGGTCAAAGCTGAAAGACCTCTGTAAAGTTCTTCAGTGTTTTGAGGAATGCACACGGCTGGTAAGCGCAGACGACGGCATCATAAGCATGAGCATCCCACTTATGCGTCTGCTCATGCAAACTTTGATGCATATTAAGGATCAGGCATCTGCAGCGGAGGAGAAAGAGGAGGAAGAGGGAAGCCTTGATGACATTCAACCATTGTCTGCTCAGGGAACTGTCCTGGACAAGGTGGGGAAGAAGAGGAAGAGGAAGAGGAGGAGGAGGAGGAGCGGGGGATGATTATTTTGGGGAGGAGGATGCTTCTCAGGGGGCAAGAGAAAATGTTGGCTTGCCAACTTCAGGTCCTTGGTTTGTGCGTGACTGGAGGGATGTGGATTTGGCAGAAAGTGCTCTTCCACCCACCTCTGGCAGTGCATCACTGACACCTGGAACATTGACCCAAATGTCTGATTATGCCTTGCGGATCATAAAAAGGGACCCCACATTGCCAAAATGATGAAGGATGATGACTACTGGTTGGGCAGCAGCCTCGATCCATGCTATAAAGGCAAATTACAGAACATCATGCCACAGGAGAACCTCGAGCTAATATTGGCCAACAAACAAGCAACTCTGGTAAACCGTTTGTTAGAGGCATTCCCAGCAAGCAGCAGCTGTGCAGGTTCTAACACGAGCCGTCCTGGGCCAAAAGGAAGAGGTGTTCGTGGTGCACACAGCCGAAGTGGCATTGGAGACAGGGTTTTCATGACCATGTTGTGGACAGATTTCTCGGGTAACGCTCACACGACTGGTAATACTGAATGACAACAGTTGTCAACTATGGTTCAAAATTACCTCTCCTTCCCTATCGATGTTCTCCCTCACAGTTCATGCCGCTTTGACTACTGGGCCTGTAAACTGGACACCTGGCCTGAATTGGCACAATTTGCTTTACAGGAGCTCGATTGCCCTGCTGGTAGTGTGCTATCAGAAAGAGTCTTCAGTGCTGCTGGATCAGTTCTGACAGAAAGAAGGACCCGTCTGTTGACACAAAATGTTGATGATCTAACCTTTCTTAAAATGAACCATGCATGGGTTTCAAAGGATTTTGTCCCACCTTCCCCTGATGACACATAGGTTGCCAGCAAAATGGCTCGCTTTGTCCTCCTCTTCCTCTGACTTCTCCAATTCCTCCATTTGCAGCTGCTGAACGTCCAGCCTACACCTCAACAAATTCCATTTTTGCCACCTCCCTATCTGGGGTGTCCCTTCCCCCCCAGGGCCGGGGTCACCTCCTGGCGCACCCGGCCAAGTGCCGGTGCCCTGAGCAGGTGGGGGGTCCCACTCTGGGGCGACGGCACTGGCACAGGGTCCCTCATAGTACCAAAAAGTGTCTCTGATGGTGGGATGGGCCCACTCGCCGTCAGACACATGGGCATACTATGAGGGCTCTACCTTCAGATGATCAATGGCTACCATTTCTATTGGACGTCGACTCACAATCGGATGCAGTGTTGCTTTCTGATCAGCTATCACAGTTTTACTAGTCACAGACATGTGACATTCCTGGCAACATTTTTCTATGTCTCCTCTCATGCCAATCCAATAGAATCGCCTATGGCCTGTGGCTCTGTCTTTTGCACTCCAAAGTGACCAATCTGATCATGATAGGCAGTGACTGTTAGGGTCTGCGGAACGCACCTAATAGATATATTGTAGAGAGGTGCGTTCGCATCCGGGGGCCACCGTGCAGCCGAAGCCCGCTGCTAGTAAGATGGCGAAAGTAGCGAACTCTGTTATCCCGCAGAGTCGCTAAAATAAATGCCGTAGCGCGCTGTGGCAGTTAGTGCGAACTCTGTTAATCCCCAGAGCCGCTATCGGGAATGCCACATCGCTATATGGCGATAAGTACGAACTCACTTAACTTCAGTGAGCCGCAAAGTAAAACGCTAGGGCGCTGAACCAGCGTTATAAAGCGAACCCTGTTGCGTCACAGAGCCGCTGAGAAAAAGACTGTGTCCTGTTAGACTCACAGGGATACACAGATAACTGCTGTGCGGATAGCAGTCCGTGATCATGCAAACAGCAACGCAATCAAGCAATCTCCTCACCGGAGAAGCCGGTATTCTAGGGGCTTATTTCAGCCAAGCCCTAACCACATGCACCCAAATCTCCTCACCAGAGAAGCCGGTATTCTAGGGGCTTATTTCAGCCGAGCCCTAACCACATGCGTACATGATCACACTGGTGCAAAGCACATAATGCAATTGATACTAGCGCATGGCGGCCCAGCCATGCCACCCTTTTAAAGTAACAGCTACAGGACCTGCCAGAAAAAGGACCAATGAGAAACTGTTCCAAAACACATGTAGTTTCAGGACCTTGCTGGCGGACCAATAGGAGCTGCTGCAGTACCTGAACATGTGACCTCTGATCTCCAATGAGAGATCTTACCCTGGGCATGCTCAGAAGGGGAAACGCAGGACTTCGTCCCAAAGACGTCAGCTCCAGCACTGCTATAATAGCAGATCCAGGAGGGGCAGCAGCAAGTCTCTGCACAGTATTGGAATGGGCAAGACCCTGGGACCGACGTCTCTGCTGAGCAGGCTCCACTGCGGACGGAGATGGATGGGAGACCGCAGCGGGACTGGTTTGAGACTCCCCTTGTGCAGCAGCGGGAACTCGAACCCTAACAGTGATGATCATGTCTAAATCTCTCCTTGGCATCACAATTTGATGGCGAAGAATAACGGTGATGGGATCGACGCTACTGCGATACAGCAACCCTTTCTTCACACAGAACCGTTTTCGCTGTCTCCACAGATAAAGTAATTGAGGGTTAGCATCGCCTCTGAGAATTGTACCGGGAGGTTTTACGATGATTAGGAATTCCCACATTTCTGCAATCACTGTACTATCAGTGTGTACTTGTATCCATCTAGTTTCCTGTAGCGGAGAGTCTGGACTGGCTTACTGAGACTGAAATATATAAGAACCTTTAAAATTACCCCAACACTGTATACAGCTGTACGCTTCTGATACAGTACACTTTGTCAACTTTTAATATTCTGGTGTAAGCCATACTGAGCCTGTGAGAATCTTTGTCTGACTCTGGAAATATATACGGATATTTAAAATTTCCCCAACGCTATATAGAGCTATACGCTTCTGATACCTTTCCCTTTTTCTACTTTATATATTATGGTGTAATCCATACTGAGCCTGAGAGAGTCTTTGTCTGACTCTGGTAATATATATGGATGCCTCCCTGCCTAGCACTGATATCTCTAAACCCACATATACTGCCTGTATGCCTATCACTGATATCTACAGACCCACTTGCACTGCCTGCTGCCTAGCACTGATATATATATATATACACATATATATATATATATCCACATACACTGCCTGCCTACCTAGCACTGATATCTATATACCCCATAATTAGTTCTTAGAAGGACTGTTAGTTTAGCTCGATTTGTGTATTTAATAATGGTATTCCCACACTAATGTATACACCACCTATTCTGTCCCTATCTTTGCAGAAACTCTCCCTACATTGGTGATTCCGGAGCAGACTGTGATGAGCAGGGAGGCACTAGGTCTGATATAGACCTGATGACGCTCTGCGGCCAGTCAATCACTGTAATGCCACAACCGACATGGCTGTGGCATTACAGTGCGTGGCAGACAATCCCTGCATGTTGATTGGCACTCTAAAGAGCACCAAACTTGCAGGGCGGGAATCCGAGCTGCCGCCGAGCAACCCCTGAAATGCTAGTCACTCGCCGAGCATCTCGAGCACTGCGATGCTCGGGTGAGCACCGAGCATTACATAGCATGCTCGCTCAACACTAGTAAGAATACATCTATTGCTCAGAATGAAGATACCCATCAATCCTCAAAGATCCCCAATGTGGGGTAAGCTGATAGCAGAATATCTTCAGAATCAAAAATAATGTCATACATAAAGTAATAAAAGTATGCAATATTATAATACGCAATCCAAACACAGACCTGACAAGAGAGGCTTAAAATATTTAGCAAAAAATATACAATAAATATAAGAAAATAAACATTCCTTGGTGTTACCAATAATTTACTTTGGATATATGCCTCCAAAAACTATTGGTGTTAATTTGCATAACTAAATCTTCTTCTTTTGGAACATGAGGGTCTAATTCATGCTTGTCTATCTAAAATCTCTTATTGTGTAGAGGATTGTCAAGAAGGTCAGATCTGTTCTTCCTTTGGAGAAAAGTATAATGGTGCAAATGGGAAAAGGAAGGTTTGTCAAAGTCCCAGAGCCCAGAAGAAAAAAGGATTTACCCTGAGCTGAGCCACTATCAGATGACCCTAATGACAGAAGAACTGGAACTGTGTTTCTTGGGTACAGTACACAAATTATATTTTTAGTCTTTTTTATATTCAGTGGCTAGAATTGTATTTTTAATTATGTCCACTGTTCATCAGACATTTGCCTCAAACCTACTATGAATCGGCAAGTATGACCAAAATATATTGATAGTGTCCCAAATTCATTCTTCTATGTTACGGTATCTGTAGTTACAATACTTAGATTTAGCAGTATAGAAAAAAAACAGCTTAACAAACAATGTAATGTGAAGTCCTGGTTCGATATGTTCCTGGAAGGTGCTAGTCCAGACGGTGATTGCGGCAACGTAGAACAGGAGTGGAGGATGAAGTTCAGCACAAACTTCCAGTAAATAAAATTTAAAAATTTATTAATGGAAAATTGTGATTAAACACAAAACCTGGCATGTTTCTGTCACGTCAGTGCCCTTAGTCATAGGATACAAGGGCACTGACGTGCCAGAAACGCATCAGGCTTTGTTTGTAATCATGCTTTTCACTTAATAAATTTTTTAATTTTATTTACTGGAAGTTTGGCTGAGCTTCATCTTCCCCTCCTGTAATACTCAGCTGTAATCTTGTAATTCTGAGGCTATGTGCACACGTTGCGGTTTTTTAGCGGTTTTGCCGCGGTTTTTCGCAAAACCGCTTACACAATACAACTCATTAAGGCCTATGAGATTCCGCAATGCTGTGCACATGCTGCAGGTTTTTCCGCGGCGGAATCGCATCGCGGGAGAATCCGCAGCATGCTCATTCTTTTTTGCGGAACCGCGGCGATTCCGCCGCCATAGGAATGCATTGAACCGCTTACTTTCTGCATGTGGCTGTGCCCACCATGCGGAAAGTAAGCGGTTCATGTGCGGATGGTACCCAGGGTCTGGAGAAGGGGAGACTCTCCTCCAAGCCCTGGGTACCATATCCATGTAAAAACAATAATTAAAATAAAAAATAATGCTATTCTCACCTTCCGGCGTCCCCGCAGCTTTCCCGCCTCTCAGCGACGCTCCCGCCAATCGCGTTCCCAGAAGTGCTTTGCGAGATCACCCAGATGACGTAGCTGTCTCGCGAGATGCTACGTCATCGGGATGATTGCCGCAAAGGACTCCTGGGAACGGAACTTGCCGGGAGCGTCGCTGAGAGGCGGGAAGGCTGCGGGGACGCCGGAAGGTGAGAATATCATTATTTATTATTTTTTTTATTATTTTTACATTAGATCTTTTTACTATTGATGCGACATAGGCGGCATCAATAGTAAAAAGTTGGTCACACGAGTCAAACACTTGTTTGACTCGTGTGACCACCCTGTCAGATAGCTTGTAAAACGCTAGCGTTCTGCAAGCTAATTCCACTTGCAAAACGCTAGTGTTTAACGGGAATACGCATACCTATAATATGCGGATTTCCCGCGGCAGGGAGGTGCGGAATTGCCGCGGAAATTTCCATGGCAATTCCGCAACGTGTGCACATAGCCTTAACCTTCCTCATTTCAATATCTAAAAATAGTACAGTTTTAATTTAGATTGTCCATTAAAAAACACAATGAATTGAGAAATAAGCTTTTGATTTTTGTAACATCCTTTGACCTTTAAGACAATGACCTCAGCGTCCATTAGATCATGATATAATTACCTGTCTTATCTTTGTATTTTCATTTTTTTTATAGTTGTTAGACTTTACCTTCTCATCCAATGAGCAGCTCAGCTATGGTCACATTCAATGTTATGTTGACCTTGACCACACCGTTTCAATAGCACTAACAAGATAACCAAATAATGACTTATTTCTTTTATCCCCTGACAAGTCATTGTTAAACCTCCTCTTATGTCTTTTTACATTTGACTCCGTGTTAATTAACTCAGCTAACTTTGCCTTTTATTTTACGCAGTTATTATTTTGATGCTTGAGTGGTTGAATTCATTTCATCCAGCTTCAAAGTATTTACAAATTTCATTTAAGTTATTCCAAAGTTGAATTAAATTTAGATGTTTTAATTATCTTTGCATTATCTGTTTATATGGCATAGCAACATTTTTCAACAGAATATTATATGATTATGTTTAGACCTCAAAAAAGAATGTAAAAGAAAAGGAAAAAATGTGTATTCAGTGAATACACTGTAAATCATCTTGTTCATATTTCTCACTGGCATATTATTTAGCAGTTTATTTTTTGTAACCAGCTTACGAGGTCCAGCTGATAAGAACATAAGAATATAAGAAATTATTTTTTCACTTAAACTAACTATAACCTAGAATAAAAATTATGACTTTATACAGTGTAGTAAGTAAATGGATAATGGTAATACTTTTAAAGAACAAAAGGCACTTCTTTTAATATTTTATTTAAAAAAGCATAAAAACCATCTCCCACAACAATATGTACCCAGTCTGTATGATTTCCAGCTCTAATAACCTTGCTATTTGTCAGAATAGAAAAGGAGTGAGAAATATCTCCTCACTGGGTCTCACTGTACTTTTCACCTGCCAATGAAAAGCTAAATAGTTAAGGTGCACAGGTCAAAGGGGTGAGTAGCTGGGGGAACACCCCAAGATGTGCATAGTATAAAGAACCAAAGCAAAACTGAAAACATGGCCAGTACACTTGGTATAAGTGTAAGGTGTATGTGCACATTCACATTCTGGCCATTACCAGACAAATATAACCTAGAATGAAAACAATGAATGTTTACCCTGCAGGAAGTAAATGGATAGTAATAATAGAAGTAAAAAACATAAGATACTTAGCTGACTTTTTTTTATAAAAAAAAGAAATATGAGACATGTTTTGCACAAGCAGCACCATCCTGAAATGTGTTGGAGGCCTTATCTTCCTTCTCGTGTGCTCATAAATATTTACAGTGTCATAAGACCATGAATAATTTGCATTACATTTTCAAGAAAAAAATATATTTACATGCAGTAGTATTACATTTATAATTTATACATTTATAAATTTTAAATATATATTAAAATTACAATTTTCATTTATCTCTTTCTGTGCAATTGTTACTAAGCCTTGGTGAGAGAGGTAAAGAAGAACCCCAAGATCACTGTGGCTGAGCTCCACAGATGCAGTAGGGAGAGGGGAGAAAGTTCCCTACAAAGTCAACTGACACTTCAGGAAAGGTAGGTGTTTTAAAAATACCTTTTTATTGTCTTTTATAATGTTTTTTATTTGCTGCACATAGCCAATAAAATATCACCTGATTCAACACTAGAGATACTTGGTTCTTTGGCTTTACAGTGGGTTCAGAAAATATTCAGACTCCTTTAAAATTTTCACTCTTTGTTTCATTGTAGCCATTTTGTAAATGCAAAAAAAATAATTTTTTCTCAATAATTTACATGTTGCACCCCATCTTTACCAAAAAAAAAACAGAAATGTAGAAATTTTTGCAAATTTATTAAAAAAGAAAAACTGAAATATTACATGGTGATAAATATTCAGATCTTTGCTCAGTATTGAATAGAAGCATGCTTTTGAGCTAGTACAGCCATGAATATCCCTGGGAATGATGTAACAAGTTTTTCACACCTGGATTTGGGGATCCTCTGCCATTCTTCCTGGCAGATCCCCTCCAGTCCCGTCTGTTTGGATTGTGAACGTTGGTGGACAGCCATTTTCAGGTCTCTCCAGAGATGCTCAATTGGGTTTAGGTCAGGGCTCTGGCTGGGCCAGTTAAGAATGGTCACAGAGTTGTTCTGAAGCCACTTCTTTGTTAATTTAGCTGTGTGCTTAGGGTCATTTTCTTGTTGGAAGGTGAACCTTCAGCCAAGGCTGAGATCCAGAGAACTCTGGAAGAGGTTTTAATCCAGGATATCCTTGTATTTGGCCTCATTCATGTTTCCTTCAATTGTAACCATTCGTCCTGTCCCTGCAGCTGAAAACACCCCCAAAGCATGATGCTGCCACCACCATGTTTCACTGTTGGGATTGTATTGGGCAGGTGATGAGTAATGCCTGGTTTTCTCCACACATACTGCTTAGAATTATCACCAAACAGTTCTGTTTTCGTCTCTTCAGACCAGAAAATGTTATTTCTCATAGTCTGGGAGTCCTTCATGTGTTTTTATAGCAAACTCTATACAGGATTTAATATGTCTTGCACTGAGGAGAGGCTTCAGTCAGGCCACTGTGCCATAAATTCCCAACTGGCGGAGGGCTGCAGTGATAGTTGACTTTGCTGAACTTTCTCCCATCTTCCTACTGCATCAGTGGAGCTCAGTCAGAGTGATCTTGGGGTTCTTCTTTATGTCTCTCACCAAAGATTTTCTCCCACGATTCTCAGATTGGCTGCATGGCCAGGTGTAGGAAGACTTCTGTTGGTGCCAAACCTCTTCTGTTTAAGGATTATGGAGCCCACTGTGCTCTTATGAACCTTGAGTACTGAAGAAATTCTTTTGTAACCTTGGCCAGATGTGTGCCTTGCCACTATTATGTCTCTGAACTCCTTGGCCAGTTCCTTTGAACTCATGATTTTCATTTGGTCTGACATGCACTGTGAGCTGTGAGTTCTTATATAGACAGGTATGTACCTCTCCAAATCAAATCCTATCAGTTTGATTAAACACAGCAGGACTCCAATGAAGGAGTAGAACCATCTCAAGGGGGATCACAAGGAAGTGGACAGCATGTGACGTAAATATGAGAGACTGAGCAAAAGGTCTGAATAATTATGACCATGTGATATTTCAGTTTTTCTTTTTTATTAAATTTGCAAAAATGTCTACATTTCTGTTTTTTTATCAGTCAAGATGGAGTGCAGAGTGCACATTAATGAGAAAAAAAATGAACTTTTTTGCATTTACCAAATGGCTGCAATGAAAGAAAAAGTGAATACTTTCCGAACCCATTGTAATATATGCATTCTAATTGCTAAACAGTTTGATAGTTAGCAATTGGTTCCTCAGTTAGTACAACCAAACCCATTAGCAATGAAAATGGGGTATAAAAAGCCTCTAACAAAATAATTTTATTATACACCTGATGACGGCCTACAAGGCCGAAACGCGTTGTTTTTTTATTAAGTTTTTATTGTCTTTTATAAAGTTCTTTATTTGCTGCACATAGCAAATAAAATATCATTTGATTAAACATCAGAGATACTTGGCTGTATGGCTATATAACCCTCTTATTCCATATTGGGTTAAGGATCCTCTGAAGGAAGCAGTCTGAAACATTGTTATTCACGATAAGCAAATAATGTCTTTTCCTTAAAAATGAACCCATACTTTGGTTCATGTCTAAGTATTCCCTAATATTTGCATATGATCTATTTTATTTTATCTGAATGTCTATCATATGTACTTATGAAAGCAAATCCCACTTGATTCAATTTTTTTTCTCAATTGTCAATATTAATATTTTTTTCTCACTTTCTATCAATTTTCTTGGATTCCCTTTGTGATTACATGTTTAATTGATCAGTTTTTATAACTTTATTTATAATCATCTATGCTTGATATTCATTCTGCTCTTACATATTGAGTCCTTGGCATATTTTAAATATATGAGAGGCATGACAGCTTTTATTATTCATCATGTTACAATCACTATTCTTAGTATAATATGTAGTTTAAATTTACCAATGTGTGTAATTAATTTAACATCTTAAAAATGTATTGAATGCTCACTGTATCCTGGAGAAAATGTAACATACTCATGACACAAATTTAGATAATAAACAAATTCCATGAACATTTTCTGTAAATATATGATCCACAAAACAGAGCCATTTGTTATGTATTTCATGTAAGCGGATGTAAATATAAAACTAGTCTCAATCATGTGTATGAATACTGTATTTTTTGGATTATAAGACGCATTTTTTTCCGAAAAATTTTGGGGAAAAATGGCGGTGTGTCTTATAATGCGGATATGCCTTACCAGTCGCTACTGGAGGTGGCAAGAGTGGAGCATTGCTGCAGGACGCATGCTGGGATGAGGGGGTGTTCCGATATGCGCCGCTGTGGGTGTTCGGTGATGCAGGGACTGTGCCGTCATTTTGTGAAAGCCCAGAGCCCCCGCACTTAAATGGGTTACTGTGCGGTGGACCCCTGTAAAATGGCTGCCGGGGCATGAGCTGATGGAGAACTCGGCACCAAGATCTCGGGAGATGAGATCTCAGCGCCCTCATCCCCCCTCATGCCAGCCTGCGGCCTGCAGCAACACTCCACTCTCGCCTCCTCCAGCAGCGACCCTAGGACGCCACTTCACCACAGCCACCACACCCGGTAAGCAATAAGATGCAGGGATTATAAGAAGCACCACCATATTATTATAAAAAGGTTTTTTTCCTATTTTTCTCCTCAAAATTTGTAGTGCCTCTTATAATCTGTAAAATATGGTATATTAATAAAATTTGGAGATGTGGAGAAACCCAGCAAAATTGCCCTATAATTGCAAGTAAAAATCCTCATTAAACCTAGAGTAGCATTTTTTTAAGAATTCTATTCAATAACGTCATTCAAATTACATCATACAATAAAGAAAAGCTGACAGCTCATGGTCATGGCATATTGTTGTTTTTTTTTTAAATGATATATTGTTTGGAGCTTATTTAGTCCACATACTAATTAAGAGAATTTTACCATATTGAACCTTGGAAATAAAAAAATTCATTTTTACCACTAAATTGTTATAATATGAGCTGTACATTTTTCTTTTATACATGGGTAACAGGTAAAAGTGAACACCTCAATTTGTTGAGCAATTTCTTTTGAATACTGTGAATACTCCATATATAATTGTAAACTACTGTTTAACCACAAGGTATGGTTTAGAAGAATAGGGTCTTATTTGAATTTTATAGTTCAGACTTTGCTGGAATGGTCTGCTGGAGCCATTTGCAGAGCTTCCAATGTACCAGAATAGAATAAAAAAGCCCCAAAAGTAACTGCATTTTAGAAATTACATTTTTCGATGAGTTCATCTATGGCTGCAGTGACTATTTTTCACTCTGCAATTTCCATTACATGTTTTTTTTCTGAAAAAGTATTCCAGGTTAGTGCCCATACTTTGTGATCAGTTTCTGATTCTAGGAACACATACCCTATATATTGTTAAGTGGGCTTTCCCTACTACAGCAATGCCATACATATTGGCACTAATTAGTCACTTGACCATAACTACCAGCATATAACTTTTTAGAGGCTATTTCAAAGAGTATTTTGAATTTCATTAGC
Source organism: Oophaga sylvatica (assembly GCA_033576555.1). Lineage (NCBI taxonomy): Eukaryota > Metazoa > Chordata > Amphibia > Anura > Dendrobatidae > Oophaga > Oophaga sylvatica. The sequence continues at coordinate 313,073,835 of JARQOD010000004.1, forward strand.
GTTGAGTAGATTTCTCGACTTGTGGTTGGATTCTGTTGCCATTTTGGATTTTGGGTGTTCTGCGGACAACCTACCTTTTAGATAATACCTTAATCCTCAGACCTGTAAAAAAAAAGTGACATTAAAGAATAAAGGTCCGTAATAACACCTTAAAAATATCAAATTATCAATAGCCATTGAGGGGTTAAAATTAAATTATAATTCTTGCAGTTTTCATACTAGTCACTGGGTTACTGCTATGCTCACACGTCCAGGTATTTGAAGAAATCTGCATGTACATTAACAACGACAGACTTTGAGTAAGAAAATAAGTATACAAAGTAAGATAATGTGGCTGCATAAGGCCCTGTGCACACTTTAGACCAACACGTTAAAGCCCAAAATTGCAGCATATCGACTAAAAGGTCAATTAACCATAACCCACTAGCTGCTAATCAAATAAGGACCCATAACTAGGTTCATTTGTCATAAATGAATACCGATAATAAATGTATGAACCTGAACACAATATATTTAAAAAGGTATAAACTTTATTGAAAAAACATTGAAAAACATTTAAACATAAGTTAAAAAGTGGGAGACCCAAATGGGACACCACAATCCACAATTAGGCTAAAGGAGGTTGCATATAGACATGAATAAACCAGCGGTAATTGTAACCCCTCTCGCTAAACTTCCTAAATACAGGACAAAAAAAGTCCACTAAATGGGTGTATCAACAATCACAATAGTCAAATATAGATGTAAAATGTCAGCAGTATATTACCAGTGCACAGCGATGGGGGCGGCCTTCGCGCCTTCATACGCTAATTTGTTCCTGGGACTGTGGGAGAGGGATCTCTTCATGTCAGATCGACACACATCGATGGACCGCGTCCCCTTTTGGGCGCGGTACATCGATGATGTTTTTTTGATCTGGCAGGGCACATCTGAACAATTAAAAATCTTCTTTGAGGAACTAAATGATAATTTAAATCTTAGATTGACATATAAACATCATTATGAGTTCATTGATTTTTTAGATGTCACGGTAAAACGTGACATCAATGGTTTCTTACAGACCGATTTGTTTCGTAAGGCGACTTCCACTAACTCTTTATTACACGCACGATCGGCTCATCCGTCACAGGTCATCAGGTCGATTCCGACAGACCAATTTCTACGGGTCCGTCGCATTTGTTCCTCTGATGTGGACTATAAAACTAGAGCAATTGATTTGAAACATAGGTTTATATCTCGGGGATACAGCAAGAGACAGGTCAAGATGGCTCAAAACCATGCTAGAGGTCTAAATAGACAAGATTTAATATATGGATCAAGGAATGGGCGCAGTGATTTGTTGAAAGAATCAAATAAGGTGAGAATGATAACTACATATCACTCACAATGGAATCTTATGCGCAAAGCAATGGCTAAGTTTTGGCCTATCCTCCTGGCCGACTCTACCCTAAACAAATACTTACCCTCCAATCCAAGTATTGCTGCAAGACGTAGTAAGAACTTAAGAGACATACTTGTCCGCAGCCATTATGACAAAAATGATCAGAGAAAATTACCTTTCACACAAATAAAGAAACCAAAATGGGGCTGTGCCCCTTGTGGAAAATGTGTGGCGTGTCCTAATATTGAAAAAGCCACTTTTTTCTCTTCCTCAGATGGCAGTAAAACTTTTAAAATTACTCATTCCATTTCATGCCAAACCAAGGCCGTGATTTATTATGCACGCTGCTCACGCCCACTTATTTATGTAGGCATGACAACCAGAGCTCTCAAAATAAGAATGAGAGAGCATGTTCGGGACATCATTGCGGCAAGGGAGGAAACGTGCATAGAACATCTACGCACGATACCCAAACATTTCAAAATACATCACCAATGCGATCCAACACACTTTAAAATACGAGGGATCGACAGAGTAATCTTAGATATTAGGGGTGGTGAAATTAGTCGTCCCCTTGCACAATTAGAGACAAAATGGATATGGTCCTTACGGACCATGCATCCGGACGGTCTCAATGAAACCTGTAGCTTTGTCCCTTTTCTCTGACCATCTGTTTTGACTTTTTTATCTCACCAATGTTGTTTTTATTAATTGTATGTTTTGTTTATTTTGTTGAGCAGATAATCACTTCAATATTGGCGTCTGTCTAAGTAGGGGTGTTTCGATATACATTGAATATCTACTTTATGGAAAATCTGGAGGAATTATCTGAAGCTTCTCCCAAACGAACTGCATCTTCTTTATGTCGCAATGTGTTTTTCAACTGACATCCATGTTGTTATTAACCGTGTTTACATATATTATGTGCTTAGTTATTTCTATTTGAGAAATTATAGGTCATATATTTGTTGTATACTTTATGCGTGTACCATGATTTTTCATCCATATTGCATCCATCCCATAATTAATGTATATTGTTGTTGGTACAAATAATATTGTGCCTGCTAGATATTTCTTTTTGTACTGTGTAATGCATATATTGTTAATTCTTTGATGTCCCTGTTTTCACTCTGTTTAGAACATGGGCTAAAGATTCATTGGGTATTTCCCTTTGCAAGTGATAGATTACCTTGCTACATAGTTTCATGTCCTGGATGGTCGCTGTGCGCACGCGCCCACCCGGCGTGGTCTGGGACATCGGGGGAGTGCCTTTGGGCGCGGCGCTTCGATGACGCGATTCGGCCCCATCCGCGTCAGACGTGGGTGGGGCCTTACTCGCGCTCGGTGCTCGGCGCTTTGTCGCGCCTCCTGATGTCTCGGGGCTGCGCTGGTCGGTGCGGGGTGCGCCGATATAGCGACGTATCCATTGGACATTAACATGACATTTAGCGATTGCCTATATTTTGACTATGAGTGACTGAATAACAATGCAGAGACCATGGGTGGAGTAATCTTGGTGCATCTGACTAAACCTGTGTATCTCTATACCGCCTATGGGCGAGATTATTACATGGAGGATTTGCTCACTCCTACATATGGGCTGGCACATAAACACGGCGACCAATGGGTATACGTATTGGAAATAGGATGTATGTTATCTGATCCCCTATTGGTGACCTACGCACATATAATCCTGCTCCAGCTGGTGTGATGCCACCCCCGGAAGAAGGCTGCATAGCCGAAAAGTGCGTTGGGGCTGGCACCACAATCCACTGGAGGTAATATACTGCTGACATTTTACATCTATATTTGACTATTGTGATTGTTGATACACCCATTTAGTGGACTTTTTTTGTCCTGTATTTAGGAAGTTTAGCGAGAGGGGTTACAATTACCGCTGGTTTATTCATGTCTATATGCAACCTCCTTTAGCCTAATTGTGGATTGTGGTGTCCCATTTGGGTCTCCCACTTTTTAACTTATGTTTAAATATTTTTCAATGTTTTTTCAATAAAGTTTATACCTTTTTAAATATATTGTGTTCAGGTTCATACATTTATTATCGGTATTCTTTCCTGTGCACACTTTGCGGTTTTAGATGCGTTTCCGCTGCGTTTTTCAACGTGCGGAAGCGCATCCAACCCGCAGCACAGTGCACTACCAATGTAATACAATGGGAACCGCATGTCTGCTGTGCACATGCTGCGGAAAAAAACGCGCTGTTTCGCCGCGCTTTATTTTCCGCAACATGTCAATTCTTTGTGCGGAACTGCAGCGGTTCGGCGCCCATTGACTTGCATTGAGTCGGTCACTTCCGCAGCAAAACCGCAGATCTAAAAAAGATCTGCGGTTTTGCTGCGGGTGAAACCGCTGCAGTTCGGGAGAAGGGAAGTGTGTGGGCAGTGCGTGGGCGTGTATAGTGTGCGGCACTATGTGTGTGGGCGGTGCGTGGGCGTGTATAGTGTGCGACGCTGTGTGTGTGGTCAGTGATTGTGTGCCGGTGTCTGCATGATCGGTGTGCGGGCCTGTGTGCGTGATCGGTGTGCGGGCCTGTGTGCGTGATCGGTGTGCGGGCCTGTGTGCGGGATCGGTGTGCGGGCCTGTGTGCGGGATCGGTGTGCGGGCCTGTGTGCGGGATCGGTGTGTTTGCGGGGCTGTGTGTGTGTCTCCCCGTATGCAGGCATCGTCGGATGGGACTACAAGTCCCATCCGGCGATGCCTGCTACAGTGACAGTGACTGACACATTAGCCAATGATGGGACAGTAGTAGTCCCATCATCCGGCTAATGTGCTGAATGTAAAAAAAAAAAAAAAAAAATATACATGACATACAACATATAACATACAATGACATACAGAACATATAACATACACATGACATACAGAAAATATAACATACATGACATACAGAACATATAACATACACATGACATACAGAACATATAACATACACATGACATACAGAACATATAACATACACATGACATACAGAACATATAACATACACATGACATATAACATATAACATACACATGACATACAACATATAACATACATGACATACAGAACATATAACATACACATGACATACAGAACATATAACATATACATGACATACAACATATAACGTACATGACATACAGAACATATAACATACACATGACATACAGAACATATAACATACACATGACATACAGAACATATAACATACACATGACATACAGAACATATAACATACACATGATATACAGAACATATAACATACACATGACATACAGAACATATAACATACACATGACATATAACATACATGATATACAGAACATATAACATACACATGACATACAGAACATATAACATACACATGACATACAGAACATATAACATACACATGAAATACAGAACATACAATGACATACAACACATAACATAGAGTATATACTCACCTATTCCCCGACGCCATCCATCTGTGTACCGCTCTGCCTCTGCTGCCGGGAGAGAATGACGTCACTACAGTTCATTCTCTCACGGCAATGCTGTGTGAGAAAATTCCCACGCAGCATTGCCATAAAGTGAGACAATGAACTCAGGTAACCTCAGGGATGCACTGCAGGAGCCATTGTCTCCTGTCAGTGCATCACTGGGAGGCCCTGCAGAGCAGTGGCATCACCCGATGTCACCGTTCTATAGGGGGACCGTCGTGGGACCCTCGTTATTAATTGGACTGCGTCGGACAGGTAGTATACGGTTGTTTTATTTTTTTACGTTTTTTTACAGGAGATCGCGGGCGTCGCTTGGATCTGAGCGTATAATAGAGTAATGAAAACCGTCTTGTGTTTTATTTCATTAAAATAATTTATTCTTATGCGTGTGTTGTTTTTTAAACCCTTTATTAACTTAAGATTAATAATGGATAGGCATCTTATTGACGCCTCTCTATTATTAACCGGGCTTAATATCACCTTACAATAGCAAGGTGATATTAACCACTTATTACCCCATATCCCACCGCTACAGGGGAGTGGGAAGAGAGGGGCTAAGTGCCGGAATTGGCGCATCGTACAGATGCGCAAATTCTGGGGCGGCTGAGTGCTGGTATTTTTAGCCAGGGGGTGCGCCAATATCCATGGCCCCTTCCTAGGCTATGAATATCAGCCCGCAGCTTTCTGCCTAGCCTTTCTGGCTATAAATTATAGGGGGACCCCAAGCCATTTTTTTAGGGGGTCCCCCTATTTTAATAGCCAGTAAAGGCTAGCTGCGGGCTGATATTCATAGCCTGGGAAGATCCATGGGTATTAACCCCGGCTGTCGGCTTTCCCCCTCTGGCGCAGAAAATTGCGTGGGAGCCCACGCCATTTTTTTTCCTATTTTTTTTTTAACTATTACGTTAAGATTTTGTGTGTGTGTGCGCGTGTGTCTTTAAGTATTTATGTACCATTTTATCTATCTATCTACCTATATATCTTTCTGTCTATTTATATATCTATCTTTCTATATATATATTTCTAACTATCTATTATCCATCTATTTATGTATTTTCTATCTATCTAACTACTGGTATCTATTATCTATCTATGGCCGGCGTCACACTTGCGAGTGTGATGGGAGTAAGTCGCACGACTTTCTCGCATCAACACCCGGCACGGCCGCCCGCTCTCGGACCCGAGTGTGCGGCTGCATAGAAATACATGCAGCCGCACACTCGGGTCCGAGAGCGGGTAGCCGTGCCGGGTGTTGATGCGAGAAAGTCGTGCGACTTACTCACATCACACTCGCAAGTGTGACGCCGGCTTATCTCTATCTGTGTGTGTGTAATGGAGTGTGGGTTGGACAAATGTAAAAGAGGAGGTTGGACAAGAAATGACATCACAAATCTTTTTTTTTTGTTAAACAACATATCTTTATTTAGCTGTCAAAACCGCATACAAAACCGCATGAGAAAAACCGCGGCAAAAACCGCATCAAAACCGCATCTGCGGTTTCTGCCAAGAGGTGCGGTTTCGGCGCGGAAAAATCCGCAGGCAAATCTGCAAAGTGTGCACAGGGCCTAAGTATTACCACCCTTTTATAATTGGGGATCTGTTTACATTCAGAATTAGCCAAAACATTTACCGTAAATTGATCATGTTAAATAATAGTCAGTATACAGTAAAAAGTACACAGCTTCTATCATTAAAAGTGTTTCTGAAAATTTAGCTGTGCTAGTAGGATTTTCCTGCCATTTTATTAACTGCATTTTATAGCAATAGTCATGGTCTTTACACATCTTACACACAGCAAAGGGATCTCATTGTTAAAAATTATTAGTCAGGAGAAGAATACAAAAAAATGTCCAAGGCGCTAGATAAACCAAGGAACACTGTGAAAATAGCCATTGGTTTTGGCCCAGCTATATTTTGCCAAAATCTGCACAAAAGCATGTGGGAAAACGTGTTATGGAGAACAAAGTTAAACTTTTTTAGCCATTATTACAAAAAGTATGCTTGGCACAAAGCCAATACTGTGCCGCACCAATAGTACACCATATCCACAGTGAAGCATGATGTATGCAGCATTATGCTTTCAGGCTGTTTTTAGAAACTGGAACTGGGTATTTAGTCAAGGTAGTTCCAAATATGTGTCAATGTTGCAACAAAACCTTCAGTCTTCTGCTAGATACCTTTCAGCATGACAATGACCCCAGGATACCTCCAAATCAACAAAAGAATGGCTTTTCCAGAAGAAGATTACAGTTTTTGCATGGCCCATCTAGAGCCCATATCACTTGAAAATCTGTGAATTCACCTAAAGAAGGCTATACAAAAGACAGGCTTTATCGATTGGACAGATTTGGAGCTATTGCAAGAAATAGTGGATTAATATTGCCAATTCTACTTATGCAAAGATGATAGACTCCTACCAATAACAGTAAATGCAGTCATAAATTGAAAGGGTACTTTTAAGGCTGTACATAGTCATGAAATCACATTATTTTTCTTCTTTATTTTGCTATTTTCATCCAAAAATATTTAAATTTATTTTTCAATTCAATTTTACATATTATGGGTGACATTTATTTTGGAAAAAGTTCTGAAATTAGTCTTCTATTGATATAATTATTTTACATGACAAATATCTTAAATTTTAACAGGGGTGTAGATTTTTCACATTTACTGTATCTTTTGTATGAAAGCATCCAATGGGCAAATGTCATTTTGATGGCAGAGGAAAGCTCTATAATCTGTTACAGTAGTTCCTACATTATTAGCTGTGCATGGATGGGTTACCTTTTATTGCAATACTCAGTGTAATGATAATTATACTACTGAAATATGGTCTGTGAAGAACAATAAATATGAGTGACCAGTGTGAAAGTTAAAAAGATTCCTATTTTGTTAATACATTTTTTGCATTTCCCAGATATTGACATCCAAATAATTGAAAATTGAAGCCTATTGTGCCATAAATAGTAACACGGAGGACCGTAAAGACTAAGAACCGATAAGGAAAGAAAGGATTCTCCAAACGCAAAATAGTCTAAAAAGTATTGATTTCTATTTAACAATTATTTTAAAAAAGGACATCATTAAAAAAAGGAGCTGCCAACACATACAAACAGAAAGCAAAAAAATACCCTGTGCAGAGGTCATATTAAGAATCACTCCATCTACATGGGTTTATACATATAAAGCCTGTAAACTTGTTAGACTCTAATATTGATGATGGAAATATATGCTGCAGTCCTAATCACACTAGCAATGCAATATACATCATAATGAACATCCAAGACAGCAAGGGTTAATATGCGATAAACAAAGTGCTGAGTGCTTAATACATGTACAGTACAGACCAAAAGTTTGGACACACCTTCTCATTCAAAGATTTTCATGGCTATGAAAATTGTAGAATCACACTGAAGGCATCAAAACTATGAATTAACACATGTGGAATTATACATCACACTTTACAAAAAAATGTGAAACAACTGAAAATATGTCTTATATTCTAGGTTCTTCAAAGTAGCCACCTTTTGCTTTGATGACTGCTTTGCGCACAGAAAAGGTGAACGGATGGACTCTACATGCCTAGTTCCCGCCGTGAAGCATGGAGGAGGTGGTGTGATGGTGTGGGGTGCTTTGCTGGTGACACTGTTGGGGATTTATTCAAAATTCAAAATAAGGCAATAATAGCATGATTCCAAACCGTCTGTTAGCAGACAGACAAGGGGCGGTGAAACAAATATGGTTTACTAATCAGATATCTAAGCAGCACTCAGTGTAGGCATATTTACCAGAACTCCAACCTGCCACAGTGGACCCCCTTAACGCACGGTTCGGCAGTTCTTACTCAGAAGGGGTGCATCACTCCATTTATAAGGGTTTATGTATAAACCCTTATAAATGGAGTGATTCTTACTATAATCTCTGCACAGTGTATTTTTTGTTTTCTGTTTGTATGTGTTGCCATCTCCTTTTTTGAATTATGTCTTTTTTTTAAATAATTGTTGAATAAAAATCAATTCTTTTTAGACACTATTGCGTTTGGAGGATCCTTTTTTTCCCTTATCGGTGGCTCAGTGAATAGCACTACAGCTTTGCAGCGCTGGAGTCCTGGGTTCGAATCCCACCTAGGACAACATCTGCAAGGAGTTTGTATGTTCTCCCCGTGTTTGCGTGGGTTTCCTCCGGGTTCTCCGGTTTCTTCCCACACTCCAAAAACATAATGATAGGGAATCTAGATTGTGAGCCCCATCGGGGACAGCGACGATAATGTGTGCAAACTGTAAAGCGCTGCGGGATATGTTAGCGCTATATAAAAATAAAGATTATTATATTATTAATTGAAAATTGGGCCTGAGTTTTGCTAATTGACTGGGTTACTGTTCTTTGTTTTATTTTCAGTAATCAAAAGAATTATTTTTGTTTTGTTGTACTGTGAATAAAAATTAAATCACATCTATAAATAGCCAAAATGTTTAGATATGTCATAATACATCACCCTCAAGACAGACAGTCTTTGTGTATTGAATGGAGACTATACATTTTTGCAAGAATCTACTGTAGTAAAATTGCACTGAAAAAAGTATTGATTATTTTTAGTCAAACTGTTTACTTGATATTAATTTTGCTAGAGAAAAAAATACAGTGTTTTCTATGACATCGCTTTACTTCTTTGTGTCAGCTACATTTACAGTATGGCCTTTCGACTTCTCAAAAGTTTTTACTACTGTACATAACAGTTGACAGGTGATGAAGCATTTTATACACAAAGAAAATTACACCAAAATAATTTCCTGATAGTTTGATCTCTCCATATTTGAGAAATACAATAACTATGTTGATAATGCCTTACTTCATATTGCAATCTTCATGTTTTGCATTTCATCTTGCCTATGAGCCTAAATGTTCCCTGTGATCTTAGTTGAATTTGAAAGCGTGTTTCATGTAAATATGCTTTTAGTGAAAAGTGATGCATGAGTAATTGGCAATGTATAAAAGTAAAATTAAACAAATTGTGAATTATTGCAAAGAGTTATTGAAGTGTATGGTGCTAAGTTTATCTGCTCTGTTGTAAGTACATAAAAATGGCCAGTATACAGTTACAATGGCACAAGTAATATATCAGTTTCATTTACATTAAATGCCACCTAACCAAACACTGTGTGGACATCAAAGTACAATTTTTTATGAATATGTTTAAAATAAAACGTTATTCACCCTGTAGTAAATAAAGGAAAAATCAAAGAAAACCCATTAGTTCTTAAGACTTCAATTTTATGAATTCTGGAAACACTGAATTTGCTTATGGTAGTACCCTTATAAGTTCAGAAAATTGTCTAGTAACAGATTCCACTCTCAAAATAGTTCCCCACTGGATTATCAAGTTTTTGTACACCCCTAAAAGTTGACTGTTAATGCTATAGTAGTGAGGATGATCGTTTTTACATATTGTGGGTGAATAATACATTTTAATTTTTATACTACCGAATCTGCATTACATTTATAAAAATTTTATGATAGGGCATTTCATACGAATATGGCAACTTGTAGGGGAGAGGAAACTGTTGCACATATATGTTTATACACAACTTGGCATGTATTACCTGTTTAGACATGCATATTGGCCAAAAATGTCAAGCTGTTAAATTAGCCAGTTACAATGGTTTCATGGTATTAAGGTTTAAAGAAATTATAAATCCAAAAATTTCAACCTAAAAACCAAATGTGTTGATCCGTAGAAAGAGAATTTTTTCATAATACATATGCTAATTGCCTCATTTTAGGGGGAAAATTCCTTGACAGTAGATATGAGTAGATAGATTGACTTCACGTCAAATTTCCTGAAATTGACAGATCTATGTGAACTCAAACAATTTGTGATTCAATTTGCAAGAATCGTAAGAAAATGCCTGGAGCAATTTCACACACTTTTGTAGATTGCAACAGCCAGAAGGTGGTCTCATGATGTCAGAAACAGCCATTTAGGTTTGGAATGCTTTTGAGGTATCTCATTACATGGCCTAGTACAGCCAGTCATAGGAGACTATCACAGCAACTATAAAAGATGAAGGCCTTTAAATCCTATGAATAGTAGGTCAGAACACACAATTCACTGCACATAAATAGAAAAAGGCATATATCTGATTGTGGTGTGATAAGGTACTGCCACACTAAACGTTCCTGCTAACGATCACGATAACGACGCTATCGTTGGTGTGATCGTTTTAAGGTCGCTAGTAGCGGCCAAACTGGACGATCTCATTAACGACGCATCAGCGGTTAGCGATCTCTTTAACGACTTTGGCGGTCGTTGGGACGTGCCACACTGCATGTACTGTGAAAGATTACGACCTTGATAGGCGTGACTGAGCGCAACCTTTTGCAGCCCCTCATCACAGATTGGTGGTCACTATTTATCTCATAGATATTTATCACAGCTCTCCCGCTTTGTGATTGGATGACCGCGTCATAAAAGACAACGTATCAGCAATAGTGTTGAGCGATACTGCTCGATATCTAAAAATATCGTATCGAAATGGTATCGCCGATATCACTAAATATCGCCGATATCCGATTCCGATACCGGAAGTCCCATGTAAGTCTATGGGAACAAAATATCGCAACTAAAAAAAACCTTTATTTCCTTGTAAACACTAAATATACACACATAGAATACATATATATATATATATATATATATATATATACATGTCATTGTGACATATATATATACATATATGTATAGTATATACACTTCTACATACTAAAATATCCTCTGATTCAATTGCCGGGTAAAGCCGGCTTCTGTGAAAAGACAGAAGCACCCGACATGAAATGACACTTGGTGTACATAGTGTTAACCATGTCTTTTCATGTCGTTTGCAATCTGATTTGCACAAACAATTACATCAGTCTATGTGTGCAAAATTTCACACCTGTAGGGGTTAATTAAAGGTGTAAATTCGTTGTAAAAAAAAATGGACTTTTTTGCTACAAATTTACACCTTTAATTAACCCCTACAGGTGTGAAATTTTGCACACATAGACTGATGTAATTGTTTGTGCAAATCAGATAGCAAAGGACATGAAAAGACATGGTTAACCCTATGTACACCAAGTGTCATTTCATGTCGGGTTCTGCATTTTCACAAAAGCCGTCAATTGAATTAGCGGCTATTATACTATGTAGAAGTGTATGAACTATAAATATATATATATATATGTGTCACAAACTCAATGACATGTATATATATATATGAGGTGTAAAATTGCTGAAAAAAAATGCGTGGGCTCCCGCCCTATTTTCGCAACCAGACAGACAAAGCCAGCGAGTGGGGGCAGATAATAATAGCCCAGAGAGGGACCATTATTTTTGCCCCCCCCCGGCTACTAACATCTGCCCCCAGACACCCCAGAAAGGGCAAATCTCTAATTAGATTTGCCCTTTCTGGCACTTTGCCCGTCTATTCCCATTGCCCTGTAGCGGTGGCGAATGGGTAAATAAGGGGTTAAAATGACCTTGCAATTGAAAGGTCACTTTAAGTCAGGTTAATAATTGAGAGCTGTCAATTAGACAACTATAAATTATTAATCCTATTGTATGAAAGAAAAATCAAACACACACACTTTAATAAAAAGAAGTTTAATGAAATAATCACACAGTTTTTGACCATATTTTATTTACCTGCTAAAATCATTTCCTGTAATAAAAATAAAATAATAAAGCAAAATTATTCTTACCTATCCCATGCACAGTCAGGTCCCACGGTGTAATCCTTCAGAAAGGGTTAATGTTTACTGCAGGGACCGCAGCTAATGCTGCAGCCTCACAGTAAACCCCCAAATGAATGAGCTCCTCTCCTGGCTGACAGGAGAGGAAGTGGAAAGCTTAATTGATTGCTTTCCACTTTCACTTCAGGTCAGCCAGGGACACCATCAGTGACGTCAGAGGGAACTGATTAACAAAAATAGGGGTTCCCTTCGAAAAAAAAATGGCGTGGGGTCCCCCCTAATTTTGTTAACCAGCCAGATGAAGCAGACCGCTGAGGCCTGGATTTTCAGGCTGTTAAGGAGCCAAGATCCATGGACCTTGCCAGCCTGATAATACCAGGCCACAGCAGTCTGCATATCTTGGCTGATTAACAAAAATAGGGGATCCCCTCGAAAAAAATTGGCGTGGGGTCCCCCCTATTTTTGTTAACCAGCCAGATGAAGCAGACCGCTGAGGCCTGGTTTTTCAGGCTGGTAAGGATCCAATATCCATGGACCTTGCAAGCCTGATAATACCAGGCCACAGCAGTCTGCTTAGCTTGGCTGGTTAACAAAAATAGGGGATCCCCTCGAAAAAAAAACGGCGTAGGGGTCCTCCTATTTTTGTTAACCAGCCAAGTAAAATGCAGACTGCTGCGGCCTGGTATTAAAAGACTGTCAAGGCCCATGGATTTTGGCCCTCAACAGCCTGATAATACCAGGCTACAGCAGCCCCACATTTGGCGCATCAAAAGATGTGCCAATTGTGGCACTTTACCCGGCTCTTCCCACTGCCCTGTAGCGGTGACAAGTGGGGTAATAAGGGGTTAATGTCACCGTTGATTGCACGGTGACAATAAGCCCGGTTAATAATGGAGAGGTGTCAATAAGACACCGATCCATTATTAATCCCAAAGTTATTAAATGTATAAAAAAAAGACAAAGCAAGAAAAAAGTCTTTTAATGAAATAAAAGAGACAACACAGTTTTCATTAATTTTATTACACTCCATTCCTGCGACGCCATCGATCTCCTGTAAAAAAAGAAAAAAAACAAACCAACAGTATACCACCTGTCCGACGCAGTCCATAGTAACGACTGTCCCACACGATCCAGCTCTGCTACATCGCAATGACAGGCAGAGCCTGTCATCGCAACGCAGCACAGCTGATTACCTGCTTCCCCGGCGGTGACGTCATCGGACTGACTGCTTTACGGCCCGGATTACCCAGCAGTCACTGCAGTTATCGCGAGAAACTGCATGTGACCGCCGGGGAAAGATGATGGCGGCCATGAAGCAGTCCAGCCCGTGACCGCCGGAGATCTTCTGCCAGGTAAGTGCCGCTGACTCCTGACAGACCCGACCGACGGACACTGACAGACCCGACCGACGGACACTCACAGACCCGACCGACGGACACTGACAGTGACAGTGACAAATCCGATTCCGGTATCCGATATGACGAAAATATCGGTATTCGGAATCGAAAGGCCGATACAGCTAATATCGGCCGATATCCGATATTTGCAGTATCGTATCGCTCAACACTAATCAGCACTCCTCTCCATTGCTCTCAAGCAGAAGCGGTTCTTTCAAATCTTCAGCATCGCTCCAGTGTGTCCTGCTAGCCTTTGTAGCTACTGCGATCCAGTTTGCGCCACTATTGCGGTTGCTGCGTTCCAGTCTACGGCGTTGGGTTTTTTTGCGATCCAGTCTGTGGCGTTATATCCTCTGCGATCCAGTTTGTGACTCTATTTAGTTTCCCTATTTTCTTTTTTATTCAGAATCACAAACAAGTTTTGTAAGGTAGGTATTTTTTTTGTCACATTTTATTTTTATATTTTTCTTTAATTTTACAGATCCATTTTTAGATCTCTGCTGTTGTTAACCATTGTCGTCCATCAATTTTTTTTTTTGCCATTGTTTTGTTCAGGCACGCCCACCATTTTATGATCCCAGCTCTGTCAATGTTTACTCCTGCTGCGCCCACAACCACCATTTTGTGATCCCTGCTGTTTTTTGCGTAATTGTTCATCTATGATTTTTTTTATTTTTTTTGCCATTGTTTTGTTCAGGCACGCCCACCATTTTATTATCCCAGCTCTGTCAATGTTTGCTCCTGCTGCGCCCACAACCACCATTTTGTGATCCCTGCTGTTTTTTGCGTAATTGTTCATCTATGATTTTTTTATTTTTTTTGCCATTGTTTTGTTCTGGCACGCCCACAACCACCATTTTGTGTTCCCTGCTGTGTTCTATGTTGTAGGCTATGTAAGCATTTTATTTAACCATTCTGGCGTTCTCACATAATCATTTTTTTTATTACAGATGGCTGATAAGCAGGAATTTTTGCGGGAGTTTATCGAGCTGTACCGCTCAATGCCGTGCCTGTGGAAAATAAAGTCGGCTGATTACTGTAACAGGCTTAAAAAGAAGGACGCGTACCAAAAACTGGTGGAGCTCTGCAAGAACCGTTACCCAGATGAACCGGCTGATGAGTCATCGGTGAAAAAACGCATTCAGGTCCTCCGCACAGTGTACAAAAAAGAGCTCAATAAAGTAATAAATTCTACCAAATCTGGAGCGGGGGCCGAAGATGTTTATGTCCCCCAACTGTGGTACTTTGATCTGTTCGCTTTCACAAGGGACCAAGAAGTACCCAGACAAGGGACATCCATGTTGGATCTAGACCCGGTGATCCAGCCGGACACCCCTGTCATACATGTAAGTACCTTTGTATTACAACACATTTTAATGTACATGCCAAAGTGGACTTAAATTTAAAAATATAATTGTGAAATGTAGATAAAATGGCAGAATTATGCACTTCATGTACTGATAATTTATCTAGCTCAACGGTTGAGGCCTATCCATTTACAAGTGTCGTTTTCACATTTTTGCTGTATACGGGTGTTATAGTGTGAAGATAAATTTCTTTGTCTTTACAAGTGTCGTTTTCACATTTTTGCTGTATATGGTGTTATAGTGTGAAGATAAATTTATTTTTCTTTGTGATTTACCATTTGTTTTTTGTTCATGCAGGACACAGAAGAGGCTGTCTCCACACCTCCAACTGAACAAACAAGCATGGCGTTGATCCAAGATGAAGAATAGTCGAGCCATCATCCTCATCTGTGCGGAGGCGGCTTTCACTTTCAGGAAGGAAAAGGAAGGCTACCACCTCGGCTACTCCTGAATTGGTGGAAATTGCGAAAAAGTGCTTATGGCAGAAAAAGACCAAACTAAAATAACTGGCTTTGCATACTTCGCTAATGAGAAGCTCCCACACTGGATCCTTTTCAGCGGCTTCATGCAGAGAGACTCATGTTTGAGGTACTGACTCAAGCGTCTTTTGGAAACCTTGAAACAGATATGTCGTCATGCCAAGACCGCAGTACCCGGACTACTCATGGCCGCAACAATCCTGTGCCGAACCCAATTGGGATTAATCCTGCAAACCCAAACGTTGGTGCTCCCCCTTATTTTTATACACCTCAGAGGCAGCGTGGTAATGGCAAGATCCATCTTACCAGCAGTTGTAGTTTTTAAAATTTTTTACAAAAGTTTTTTTGTTGTCTATATTTTTTTTACATTGTTACCTTTTTTAATAAAAATCTTATTTATCTAATAATTGTGGTCTTTTATTCTTATGTGATGTCAACTATTAAAATGTTGTATTTTTATTACATCTACTTGTTTCTACTTGTCACACACGGGGTCATGGGACTACCAGCTTCATAGGAGTTCCATCATAGGGAAAAAATGAAATGAAAATAAATTTCAAAAATTAACATTTCTTTTAAAGGCCCCTGGTCACACTAGCGCTAAAACCTTATACTAAAAAATAATACACCACACCTGCGTAGATAAACGTTCAATATGTCATATATATTTCGTCATATATATGTATATATATATTTTTTTAAATTAAATGTAAATAAAAACAAAAAAACAGAAAGATAATAATAAAATAAAAAATTATAAACAAAATATTTACAAAATACAAAATAATAAAAAAAAAAAAAAAATTACTGAGGGCCCCGTAGTCCTGCCACTGCCCTCTCCAGCATCACCCCGTGCTCCAGCAGTGCAGCCATGGCGCTGACACAGCTGCCACTGCCGTGTGCATTTTCGCCATCAGCCGGCAGTGGGACACCAACAGGTCCTGGGCAGTTGGGATTTCTGTGGAGGTAAAGGTAACAGTTAATAGTGAATTCTGTTGCAACATCAACATGTACATGTTATGTTAATTAACACTTACGGTTTTCGTCAGACGAACCGCTGACGCCCACCCAGAACCTGTTGCTCCGCCGGCTAGGGAAACACAGAATAAAAAAAATTATATCACAACAGCCATTACACATAAGACCTAACAAAGTTCTCAAACTTGTTTGAAGCTTATATAATGTGCGTAAATTACCTGATGGGGAGCCTGCATCCGTGTCACGGGATGATGCTGGAGAGAATCCTTATGAAAGGGGAGGTGCTGGATGACCCCAACTGTGGAGGGGGGGTTGCTGCCAGGGAAGGGGTAGACAGGAACGGAGATGATGGAGGTGGAGGGTAGGTGATGGAGGTGGAGAGGTAGGTGATGGAGGTGGAGGGGTAGCTGGGGCGGTGAGCCGCAGCAGCTGGTGAAGGTGGTGCTGTAAATAAAATATACAATTCAGTCAAATAATCCTTCTACTAACCCCATTACTGCCAGTACTTCCATCTATGCCTGTAAACCCCTCACGACTGGTACTACCTTCACTGCCTGCCCTATCACTGCTGGTACTCCCATCACTACTGGTCCTCCCGTTACTGCCAGTACTTCCAGCTATGCCTGTAAACCCCCTCACGACTGGTACTCCCATCACTGCCTTGCCCATCACTGCCGGTACTCCCATCACTGCGGGTGCATTGATATAGGTAGATAAGGCTACTTTCATACTTGCGTTTTTTTGCGCAGCGCAACTTGCGCTATCGGACGCATGCGCAATGTTCCCCTATCTTTAACATGGCGGGTGCAGGGTCTAGCGCTTTCACGCGTTCATGTGCGTTTGTCGTGCGCTGCGCATTTTCCCGGTGTGCGCCCATACGCGCTAGACGCTACATGTTGCATTTTTTTTTCCGGTCAAAAAAGACAGAGATGATTGAGACAGATGATAGAGCCAGAGATGATAGAAATGTAACACATAGACAATGCATGCGCCAAAAAAAACGCAAACGCATGCAAAAACGCATGAAATCACAGACAAACGCTGTGTTTTTTTGTGAAATGCGCATGCTGATGCGACTAAATATCGCAGCGTTTACAAGCATTTGCATGCGTTTTTTTAATGCGCTTCATGTGCGCTCGAAACGCAGCGCAAAAAAACGCAAGTGTGAAAGTAGCCTAACCCACAAAACATAACCTCTCCAGATACCCTCATCAATACTCACTCAGAGGCCTGCGTAGCTGGGCCCGGATGCTGGCGACCCTATCGCGTGAGCGGTATCGGAGGTCCCAGCTTTTGGCGGATCTGCTGTGTGGTCCGCTGCACATGAAATCTCCTCGCCAGGCCCCGCCGGATTTTCTGCAGGCATACCTTTTTGTGGCGCATAGGATGCGCCACAGGTAGCCTGCAGTGATAATCCCATTTATCCGTCCTTTTTATTAAGAAACGGACCTCGGCCTCTGACCATTTAGGCCCGCGCTGTCTGGCCGCCGCCATTGCCGCCATTACAAACAACACCGCATTGGGCGACGCCAGCACCATGACGTCACAGCATGCGCACGTTACGTGCGGCCGCACTCGCGACGCAAAACAGTATTGCGATTGCAAAGTGACCGCAGCAGCCATGCGCCCAGTCAAGCACAGATATGAGATGCTGTTGCGATCGCAAAACAACGGTTCCAAGCTACGCGATCACAATGGCGTCTCAAATCTTTATGGCTGTGGCTCGTGAGTCTTCACCTTGCAATCACAATGGCTTTGCATATCTGTATGCATATCTGTATAGCTGGAGCTCGTGACAAGTCACATTGCGATCACAATGGCGTCGCATATCTGTATGGCTGGGGCTCGAGAATCTTCACCTTGCAATCACAATGGCTTTGCATATCTGTATGCATATCTGTATAGCTGGAGCTCGTGACAATAGTCACATTGCGATCACAATGGCGTCGCATATCTGTGAATAGCTGTGATTCCCTGGTGAATGTTGACTTTTACCTCCCAAGAATTTTCAAATATATTTATAACAATTTTTTAATCTTTCATATATGACTATAATATATATATTATATATTTAAACTTTATATATGCAGCTGTGGTGTATTATCTGTTATATTTAATTATAATGTTTGAACGCTAGTGAGACCATAGGCCCTTAAAATAATTGTAAATATTTGAAACTTTTTTCTTTATTTTTTTAACAATGAACTCCTATGACTGATGATACTCCCATGACCCCGTTTGTGACAAGTAGATACAATGTAAAACAAAAAATAGACAACAAAAAAGCCTTTGAAAAGATTTTAAAAACTGCAGCTGCTGGTAACATGTCTCTTTGCCATCCCCATTACTCCCTCCCCACATCTCACCCATCATTAGCCCTTCTCCCATATAGGTAAAATAATTGAAAAAAAACACGAATGCATTTTTAAAATAAAAATTTTTTATTATAAAAACATTGTTAAAAAAAGGCAAAAGTCAAACATTATCAAAATCAAACTAGACCTGATGCTGCCAACTCACTGCACCAGGCCCATTAAAGTAATGGCAGTACTTGTCTCGGCCGGCCTTCGCATCGTCCTTGCTCCTGCCTTGATTGACAGGTTGAAGGCCTGCAATAGCGGGATCATTGTCACGCCATTCTCCGAGCACCACGTCACCATTGCTGTCCGAGTCCATGAAGCCTGGCGGACTGTAAGTACCAGCATCGCGTTTGCGTAGAAAATTGTGCAGCACACAACAGTCCAACACCACAGAGTCTATGGATTCCAGCTTCATGTTGATTGGAGTGTGGAAAACCCTGAAGCGGTTGGCCATTATGCCGAAGGCATTCTCCACAATGCGCCGTGCCCTAGACAGTCTGTAATTAAAAATCCGCCTTTCCCCTGTCAAAGTTTTTTGTGGATATGGTTTCACAAGATGCTCATGAAGGGGAAGGCTTCATCACCCACAAACACAAAGTTTAGGTTGGCGGTGGTGTCCATGTTGGTTTTCAAGTTAAGTTTATTATTAAACAACCGTTCACCAAAAGTTGTGTGCTCCAAAACGCCACCGTCAGAAACCCTTCCATTAATGCCAACATTAACGTCAATAAATTCATAATTGGCATTAACAAGGGCCATGAGGATCATGCTGAAGTAGCCCTTGTAGTTATGAAAAAAGGATCCGCTTTTGGCTGGTTGCGTGATCCGCACATGTTTGCCATCCAAGGCACCACCACAGTTTGGGAACTGCCAAATCCTTTCAAAATCAGAGGCAATAATTTGCCATTCCGCCGCTGATTTGGGAAAAGGCATGTAGCTCGTAAACTGCGGACGATGGCGTTGCATGTCTCCGGAATTAGTTCTCCAAGCAGCGACCGAGAAATTGCAGCAGAAAATTGCAAATCCTTCATTGAACGTCCGGTTGCCAGAAATCACAGCGTTACTGCCAAACGTTCCTCTGCTGAAACAGCTGCACGCATCCGGGTATCCTGACGTTCAATGAGTGGCCTCACAGCTTCCAGAAGGAGCTTGAATGAATCCTCCGACATCCGTAGATAATTCCGGAAATCCTGCGGATTCTTCTCCTGCAATTCCCTCACTAGATGCATGTGGGAGAATTTGGACCTCTGCTCCAGCCATTCCCTGGTCCACATGCGACGCTTTCGCTTGGAGCGCCTCTCTTCCACCCGTGCCTCTTCTTGTCGATCTGCCTCCATTGATAGTGCAACTGCCACAATCACACGCTCCGCGGTGGACAGGTTCATTATGTGCAACCTGTACGGTAAGGCCGGAGTCACACACAACTACAAAAATTTGGTCCGTTTTAGTCGGTCGATTGTCGGATCAAAATACAAACATCACACATCCTTCTGGCATCCGATTTTCCTTCAAAGATGCGATTTAGTCGCATGTGTGTGTACCTTGTAACATCTGATTTTCATCCGACTTGCGAGAATTTCTCGCAGGCTTGCAAAACTGACATATAATGGATCCAAAAGAATAGTATTTCAATCACAAAAGAAAGAATAGATATATACACATAGAACAGATATATATATATACATGTCATTGTGACATGTATATATATATATATATATATATATATTTATAGTTCCGAGACTTCTACATACTGTTATAGCCGCTAATTCAATTGCCGGCTTTTGTGAAATCACAGAAGCCGACATGAAATGATACATTGTTTCCACACAGTTAACCATGTCATTTCCTGTATTTTGATATTTGTTTAGAACTTACAATTACATGAGTGTATTTGTGCAAGATTTCAGACATGTAGGGGTTAATTAAAGGTGTAAATTAGTTGAAAAAAAATGCGTGGGCTCCCGCTGTATTTTCTCCACCAGACAGACAAAGCAAGCGAGTGGGGGCAGATAATAACAGCCTAGGGAGGGTACATTTTTTTGTGCCCCCCCTGGCTACTAACATCTGCCCCCAGACACCCCAGAAAGGGCAAATCTATAATTAGATTTGCCCTTTCTGGCACTTTGCCCGTCTATTCCCATTGCCCTGTATCGGTGGCGAATGGGTTAATAAGGCGTTAATGTCACCTTAGTATTGAAAGGTGACCTTAAGGCAGGTTAATAATTGAGAGCTGTCAATTAGACAACTATCAATTATTAATCCTATTGTATGATAGAAAAATCAAACACACACACTTTAATAAAAAAGAAGTTTAATGAAATAATCACACAGTTTTTAACCATATTTTATTTTCCTGCTAAAACCATTTCCTGTAATAAAAATAAAATAAAAAAGCAAAATGATTCTTACCAATCCGATGTACAGTCAGGTCCCACGATGTAATCCATCAGAAAGGGTTAACAGGTTACAGGTCGCAGAGAGCTAATAATGCTGTCTCAGACCTGTATTCCCCTGAATGAATAAGTTACTCTCCCAGCGAAAGGAGAGGAATAGATTCATGAATGGAGCTTAATTGATTTATTACAACTTTCACTTGAGT
Source organism: Oophaga sylvatica (assembly GCA_033576555.1). Classification (NCBI taxonomy): domain Eukaryota; kingdom Metazoa; phylum Chordata; class Amphibia; order Anura; family Dendrobatidae; genus Oophaga; species Oophaga sylvatica. The sequence continues at coordinate 313,095,606 of JARQOD010000004.1, forward strand.
GACCTGACCTAAGGTGAAAGTGGACACAATCAATTAAGCTTCATTCATGAATCACATCCTCTCCTGTCGGCAGGAGATAAGCTCATTCATTCAGGAGCTATCAGATGAGCACGCAGGATTACTTGCGCTGCTTATCTGATTGCTAGTAGTTAACCCTTTGTGAAGGATTACATCGTGGGACGTGACAGATTGCCAGATAGGTAAGAATAATGTTGTTTTATTATTTTATATTTATTTTAGAAGAACAAGGGCTTCGAACGGATTAAGAGTGAAATAAAAGATGGTCAAAAATATGTGTTTTTATTTCATTAAAATTATTTATTCTTAAAGTGTGTGTGTGTTTTTTTATTTACTTCAATAGGATTAATAATTGATAGTTGTCTAATTGACAGCTCTCAATTATTAACCTGCCTTAAGGTCACCTTTCAATACTAAGGTGACATTAAGGTGTCATTATTAACCCATTCGCCACCGCTACAGGGCAATGGGAATAGACGGGCAAAGTGCCAGAAAGGGCGAATCTAATTATAGATTTGCCCTTTCTGGGGTGTCTGGGGGCAGATGTTAGTAGCCAGGGGGGGCACAAAAAATGTACCCTCCCTAGGCTATTATTATCTGCCCCCACTCGCTTGCTTTGTCTGTCTGGTGGAGAAAATACAGCGGGAGCCCACGCATTTTTTTTCAACAAATTTACACCTTTAATTAACCCCTACATGTCTGAAATTTTGCACAAATACACTCATGTAATTGTAAGTTCTAAACAAATATCAAAATACAGGAAATGACATGGTTAACTGTGTGGAAACAATGTATCATTTCATTTCGGCTTCTGTGATTTCACAAAAGCCGGCAATTGAATTAGCGGCTATCACAGTATGTAGAAGTCTAGGAACTATAAATATATATATATATATACACATGTCACAATTACATATATATATATATATATATATATATATATATGTATATATATATATACAGTCATGGCCAAAAGTTTTGAGAATGACACAAATATTATATTTTCACATGATCTGCTGCCCTCTGGTTTTTATGTGTGTTTGACAGATGTTTTTATCACAGACAGAAATATAATAATTGCAAACATATGAGTAACAAAAGCTTATATTGACAGTTAGAAAGAGTTAATGCAGCAAGTCAATATTTTCAGTGTTGACCCTTCTTTTTCAGGACCTCTGCAATTCTCCCTGGCATGCTCTCAATCAACTTCTGGACCAAATCCTGACTGATAGCAGTCCATTCTTGCACAATCAATGCTTTCATTTTGTCAGAATTTTTAGGTTTTTGTTTGTTCACCCGTCTCTTGATGATTGACCACAAGTTCTCAATGGGATTAAGATCTGGGGAGTTTCCAGGCCATGGACCCAAAATCTCTATGTTTTGTTCCCTGAGCCATTTAGTTATCACCTTTGCTTTATGGCAAGGTGCTCCATCATGCTGGAAAAGGCATTGTTGATCGCCAAACTGCTCTTGGAGGGTTGGGAGAAGTTGCTCTTGGAGGACATTCTGGTACCATTCTTTATTCATGGCTGTGTTTTTAGGCAAGACTGGGAGAGAGCCGATTCCCTTGGCTGAGAAGCATCCCCACACATGAATGGTTTCAGGATGCTTAACAGCTGGCATGAGACAAGACTGGTGGTAGCGCTCACCTTGTCTTCTCCGAATGAGGCGTTTTCCTGATGTCCCAAGCAATCGAAAAGGGGATTCATCAGAGAAAATAACTTTACCCCAGTCCTCAGCAGTCCACTGCCTGTACCTTTTGCAGAATATCAGTCTGTCCATGATGTTTTTTCTGGAGAGAAGTGGCTTCTTTGCTGCCCTCCTTGAGACCAGGCCTTGCTCCAAGAGTCTCCGCCTCACAGTGCGTGCAGATGCACTCACACCTGCCTGCTGCCATTCCTGAGCAAGCTCTGCACTGCTGGTAGCCCGATCCCGCAGCTGAAACACTTTTAAGAGACGTCCTGGCGCTTGCTGGTCTTTCTTGGGCGCCCTGAAGCCTTTTTGACAACAATGGAACCTCTCTCCTTGAAGTTCTTGATGATGCGATAGATTGTTGACTGAGGTGCAATCTTTCTAGCTGCGATACTCTTCCCTGTTAGGCCATTTTTGTGCATTGCAATGATGACTGCACATGTTTCTTTAGAGATAACCATGGTTAACAGAAGAGAAACAATGATGCCAAGCACCAGCCTCCTTTTAAAGTGTCCAGTGGTGTCATTCTTACTTAATCATGACAGATTGATCTCCAGCCATGTCCTCATCAACACCCACACCTGTGTTAATGGAGCAATCACTGACAAGAGGTTAGCTGGTCCTTTTAAGGCAGGGCTGCAATGATGTTGAAATGTGTTTTGGGGGATAAAGTTCATTTTCTAGCCAAATATTGACTTTGCAAGTAATTGCTGTTAAGCTGATCACTCTTTATAACATTCTGGAGTATATGCAAATTGCCATTAGAAAAAGTGAAGCAGTAGACTTTGTAAAAATTAATATTTGTGTCATTCTCAAAACTTTTGGCCATGACTGTATATGTATTCTATGTGTGTATATCTAGTCTTTCTATTCTTTATTAAAGCTGTCAGTGTGATTTTACAGTATAGCCGGGGATGAATTGCCGGCTTTTCTAAAGGACACCGATGCGATTTAATCGCAAGTCACACATGCGGTCCGTTTGTAATCAGATTTTTCATCGCTCCCATAGACTTGCATTGGCGATAGTCGACCCACAATCGGTGACAATCGCAGCATGCTGCGATTGCACACGGACGTTTAAAACGGACCACAAAAAATCTGATACTGGGAGCTGCTCCATAGATTAACATAGGGCAGACTACAATACGATTTTTCATCGTATTGCAGTCGTCCGATTCTGTCGCCAGTGTGACGCCGGCCTAAAGAAGAGAAAAGTTCATTACTAATTAATTACTATTAATAAAGTGTTTAAACAAAATAAAATAAAGAATAGAATAAAAAATATATGAAAAAAAAAAATTAAACTTTTCAGTTAACATTTAATATACAGTTTACAAATGTCTAAAATGGTGGGGGGTGTAAAATATATAAAGCAGACGAAAAAAAAAAAAAATAAGGTCAGGGGTGTAAAATAAATAAAGCAGACGAAAAAAAAAAAAATAAGGTCAGGGGTGTAAAATAAATAAAGCAGACGAAAAAAAAAAAATAAATAAGGTCAGGGGTGTAAAATAAATAAAGCAGACCAAAAAAAAAAAAATAAGGTTAAAAAACATTATCAAACAACATCACAAACAATATGTACCTTGAATCCAAATATCCCGAAGATCCAAATCCAAATGGGGATGGATGGTGCTCTAGCGACTCAGACAGGATCGCAAAAACCCACCACTGCGCCACAAACAGGATCGCAAAACTCCGACACACGATACTATCCTCGCAACAACGCAAAAAGAGCCATAAAGTGCTCTGGAAACAATGGATGGGGGCGCAGTTATTATAGCTGAGGTGATGTTGTGGTCACCAATCGGAGCTGAAGGGCGTTAGCGAAAGAAAACAAAGTCCCGCCTGCGCCGCTAATGCGTCGTCAACGAGGTCGCACATCGTTCACAAAAGGTGCCAAACACAGCGATATAGGGTCACCAGCGGGACGCCAACGATCAAAATACGGTCCAGAACTCTAGTGAACGATCAACGAGATCACAGCAGGGGCCACGTCGTTGCTACATGCCACACACAACGACGTCGCTAACGAAATCGCTAAATAGTGACGTATTTTAGCGATCTCGTTAGCGATCTTGTTTAGTGTGGCATACCCTTTACTGTAAAGCTGAAGCATATTGTAAATGGGAGTTAAAGTCTCAGTCCTTGAATAATAATTCAAAGATTGAAGTGATAGGGAGGTTCTTTGCCTGCATAGTCAGTGTGACTGTGAATTAATCTATGATATATTGCAGTGATAGCACCATAAAGGTACTGTATCAACACAAGTTAAGTATTTGCTGAAGATATTTTGGCGCAAAATGCTGAAATGTTGGCAGGAAGACACATCTAAAAATGTGTGATTTTGATGTGGGGTTTTTTTGCATGAAATTTTTAAACATTTTTTTTCCCATTCAAATAGGTGAAAAATGTTGAAATAATTTACATGCTGCAGATTTGATTTTGCTTCAAATCTGCAAGGAAAAAATAAACAATGTGAGCATGAGACTTAAGAGTTTTTATTGACTTTGTTGGTTCTAAAAATCCTTCAGATTTTGTGTCAACAATGAGCAGAAAAAAGTGACAACAACGTAGCAATTGCTTTACATGTGCACATACCCCAACACATTTTTTTTTTTTTTTTATTCTTTACGCACTGCAAGCAAGGAGGCAGTTTAGCATCCCTCTGTCCTTATTGTGCTCCTAAAACCAAGCCTTATGTATCACAGAAAGCCATTTTTTTACCTAAATTTAAGTACAACTGTCTCCGTAAAAAAAAAAAAAAAATTGCACACCTCTGTTATAGCTGTTTTAGCTCTGACCCAAAGTCAGATATGTTGGATCACCAGTGAGGCCGAACTAAGAGAATAGGCCCTCAAAAAAATGAACGCTCAGAGGAAAGAATGCACACTGGTTTTGAGCAAGTCACTTTTCCTGTTTATTCACCCAAGAAGGCAGTATTTTATACCAATTTCAGCAATGTAACTCAATGTGACTCATGTGGCCCCCCTGTTACCCAGGTCATGATGACTTTATTTGCCATAAACCCAAAACATGTTTTTGCAGACTCTTGAGAACATGGCATATAAGATAAGAAGTATAAAATCCTTGAATCGGAGACTATAAGGCTACAACAATATAAAAACAAATTTTACCAAGGAAGGAAAAACATGAATTACCTGCTTAACATTCCTTGTCCAGTCCATTTTAGTGAAAGTCCATGAGTGTTATTAATTTTTCTATAAACTCTTTAAAGGGAACCTGTCAGCAGGATTGTGCATAGTAACCTACAGACAGAGTCAGTTTGATGTCGTTATACTAATTAAAATGATACCTTGGTTGATGAAATCCATCTTGCGGTTGTTGTTTAATCTTTTTTAGTTTTGAGTTAATGAGATTCTCGTGCTTTGGAGCAGGCCTTTGGGGGGATCTTCATGTGATTGTAACATCCGTGCCCGTACCTCCGTGCGGTCGCCGCTCTCAGTCTACTTCACATTGCTCTGCCTCTGCTCTTTGTCTCTCCCCTGCTCCTGGTATGATGCTGAGGTTGTGCGCATGCGCTCCCAGTCTCTTAAAGAGACAGAGCACATTTTTTAAATATACTGCTAACTAGAGAAGAGCGACTTTCCCTTTTTTCGGGTCGAGTCGGGTTTCATGAAACCCGACTATCTCAAAAGTCGGGTAGAACGAAATAGGCCGACTATCGGGAAAAGTCGGGGGTCCGACTGGAACACGAAACCCAATGCAAGTCAATGGGGAAGTAAAGTCGGTAGGGAGTGGAGGACAGTAAACACACCTACAGTGCCCATTTGAATCGCAGCAACATCAATTCTTATTACTTAAGCTTGGCAACCTTAATTTATTTTATAATAATAGTTACGCATTGAAAACTGGGGGGGTAGGATGGCTCCCGGTTTTCGTGTACCCCGGGCCAAAAAGTCTCAGTGGGCCCCTTTAACACATACCACAATTTATGACGCTGCGATACTGCACAGAAATATAGGTATAGTACAATTAAAAATACTTCACTTCTTACATGACATGACTGATATCTATGTTAAAATCTACAATAGCTCCAAAACTGGACACTATCTTCCTTCATACAGTATTATGGCCACCACATAGTGCGCCATACAGAATAATGAGGCCCATATATTGCTCCATACATAATTGGTCCCATATGTGCCCCATATGATTTTCCATACCCTATATGATGCCCTGTAAATAATGAACCCCATATGATTTTCCAGTATATGATGGGCCCCATGGATGATGCTCCAGTGTCTTATGGGCCAAAAGAATGCTCCATATATAATGGGCCCCATAAATGTTCAAGTTTATAATGGGCCCCGTAAATGCTGCTCCAGTGTCTGATCTGCCCTATTTAGAATGCTCCAATACATGATGTGCCCCATGAATGATGCTCCAGTGTCTTATGGGCCAAAAGAATGCTCCATATATAAAGGGCCCCATTAATGTTCAAGGGTATAATGGGCCCCATAAATGCTGCTCCAGTGTCTGATCTGCCCCATTTAGAATGCTCCAATACATGATGGGCCCCATGGATGATGCTCCAGTGTCTTATGGGCCAAAATCATGCTCCATATATAATGTGCCACATTATTAATGATCCAGTGTAAAATGCTCCCCATATATTCAATCAAACATTACAAAAATTAAATACCTCTCCTCGCTGTACACTGCTCTACTCTGGACTTCTCAGCGTCGCCATCTTACAGCTCATTGCAGTTGGACTGTTTAAGCAGAGGGAGTACAGTCGTGATGTCATTGCGCTCTGTAATCTGAATGTTACTGTCAGGAAACGCGGAAGACGTCACAGCTGTGGAGCATGGAGAGGTAAGTATTGCAAGTGCTGGGGCCCTTAGCAAGCAGGGGGGACCGACTCGTGGGCGACGGCACTGGCACAGGGCCCCTCATAGTATGCCGGTGTGTCTGACAGCGAGTGGGCCCATCCCACCATAAGAGACAAATTTTTGTACCATGAGGGGCACTGTGCCAGTGCCGTCACCCAAGATTCGGCCCCCCACACCTGCTCAGGGAACCGGCACTTGCCCGGGTGTGGCCAGGTGCTGACGCCGGCCCTGGGGGGATTTGTAGGTTTTGTAGTCCGTCCATGCTTGCAAGTGCATGTTCATGAAATGTCTAAGCATGCAACTGGTATTCAAATTTCTGAGATTTTTCCCTCGGCTAAAGGTCATTCCGCACTGTTTACAGATAACCTTTGCCTCATCAATAGGATTTCGGTCCAAAAAGTGCCACACTGGACTCTTCCTACTACGGTATCAATTTTCAGGACTTGCACGCTGTGCAAATTTGACCGTCTGGCCAAGCTGTCCTGCAACTCTCTTTTTGTTTTTTAACACCTTTTTGGACTGCTATGGGCTGGCCAGATAACCGCTGCTGCGATGTCGATGCCTGCTGCGGATCCTTCTCCTCTTCTGAGCTATTGCCAGCGGCACCCTCTTCCCCACATGGATGCCAATCCGGGTCAACAATAGGGTCATCCATCACCTCCTCTTCAAAGTAATCTGTGGCACCTGAGTTTCATTGGGGTCAGATTCTGGCTCAGTAGACTGCGAGGGAAATGTAGTGCTCTGGGTGAATGTACCAGCAGAATCATCTAGCAGTGGCTGTGCATCATGATGTGCACGCCATCTCTGATTCATGTTGGACTGGGGAATTGAGAATTTGACGTGATAATCCAGGCATGGTATGTGAAAAGAGCTCCATGGAGTAATCTGAAGTGTTGGCTGCCGCATCCTTCACTTTTGGTGGGGGTGAAGCAAACAAGGAAAGGTGTTGTTCCTGACCAGGAGCCTGCACTGACGACTCAGTCCTTGCATTTTTTGAAATTTCAGAAGAGGAGGCGATATACAAAATAATGGAAACACCTAACGTTTTGGCATCATCATCTTCGACCATGTTATAAACATGCAAACCGTGACATATGGTAATGTTTTGTGTTAGGGATCGAGTTACCACTGCTGCACAAGGGGAATCTCGAGCCTTTCCCGCTGCGGTCCCCCATCCGTCTCCGGCTGCAGTGGAGCCTGCTCAGCAGAGACGTCGGTCCCAGCGTCTCGCCCAGTCTAACACTGTGCAGAGGATGACTGCTGCCTCTACAGGTCCTGCCATTGTAACCAGTGCAGGTCAGCGGCAAGCAGACGTAGTTTGGACTAAGTCCTGTGTTTTCCCTTCTGAGCATGCCCAGGGTAAGATCTCTCATAGGAGATCAGGGGTCACATGCTCGGCTACTGCAGCAACTCACATTGGTCCTCCAGGAAGGTCCTGAAGCTGCTGTAGTTCTGGAGCAGCTTTCCACTGGTCCTTTCCAGAAGGTCCTGTACGTGCTGCTTCTATTTAAGGCTTGCATGGCCGCACGGCTATGCACTAGTATCAAATCTGTTGTGTGCTTTGCGCCAGTGTGGTCGTGTATGCATGCAGTTAGGGCTCTGCTGAAATAAGTCCCTAGAATACCTGCACCTCCGGTGAGGAGTTTTGTATGCACGTGTTCAGGGCTTGGCTGAAATAGCCTCTAGAATACCGGCTACTCTGGTGAGGAGTTGGTTGTTTGCATTACTGTCTGCATGACCACGGACTGCTATATCCTCTGCAGCTATCTGTGTACTCCTGTGGGGTTAACAAGACACAGTCTCTACCACAGCGACTCTGTGGAGTAACAGAGTTCGTTCATACCGCTATATAGTGCTACTGTATCTATGTCAGCGACTCTGTGGTGTAACAGAGTTCGCTTATACCGCCATATAGTGCCATAGCATCTATGTCAGTGACTCTGTGGTGTAAAACAGAGTTCGCTTCTACCGCCATCTAGTGTCATCTTACTAGCAGCAGGCTCTGCCTGCACGGTGGACCCCGGGCTGCGAACGCACCTATTATTTATATTTATTTGGTGCATTCCGCAGACCCTAACATTTTGTAGTTGATTATTTGTGTTATGTCATATGTGTATGTAAATTAACTGTTTGTTTTGTTTTGCATAATTGTAAGAACATTGATGAGAAACTGATACCAATGGCAGACCTCTCAGATTTTCAAAGAGGCCAAATTGTTGGCGCTCGGATGGCCGGCGCTAGTGTAACCAAAAGTTGTCGTGTCAAGAGGTACCGTCTCCAAAGTAATGACTGCGTTTGAAAGAGAAGGAAAAAAAGCAACTGAAAAAGAAAAGAAAGGTACATTTCATAGAAGAGGAAAATATACATGAGTGTATACTACAAGCATATGAATCCGCAGGAGATGAAGATTCTGAGGATTCTCAGCGGGAGGATACTGAACAGTCACCCATTGGAAAGTGAAAATCCCCCCCTTCTTCTCATCTCATATTTGATGCTACTCTGGCTGCCTGGAAAACATTTGCTAAACAGAAAAGAGGTACTAATAAATTAACCTACCTTAAAAATCTCCCTCTCCACATAATCTGTTTCCTATACCATACAGCCATCGATCCCATTTTGGCTGAACATGACGTTAAAAAAATCAAGGATTTGGTCAGTGAATCTAGTCTTATTCCTTTCTTCCAAATCAAAGATAAATTTAAAGTCTCCTCTTCTTCATTCCTCCAGTATCTCATGTTGAAGGATTTGATTGTGCTATTTCTTGCCTCTAAACCAAGCCTATCTGAGCTTGCCGCCAACCTTATTACCAACGTTAATCGTAAAATTTTTTGGAGCACCTCTTACTTTTATATGTGGCTCAATAAAAGTCATATATTCATCAAGGCCTATAACTTTCGGAAATGGGAACTAGAGTTACATATATCCCCAAGTCCGCAAGAATGGGAACAGGCTTGTTTTATTTCCTACTCCGCTTCTATCTCTATGTCGCTCCAAGAAACTCACTATTAAATACTAACGCGTTGGTATTACACTCCAGCCCGACTCTCTCGGATTAATTCAGAACACTCCTCGTCCTGCTGAAGAAGTTGTGGCCAATATGGCAGTTTGCTTCATATTCTCTGGTACTGTCCCCATATTAGGCCTCTTTGGAAAAATAGTGTGTCTCTAATTAATTCATTACTCACAAAATCCATTACTCTATCTCCACAACTAGCTCTTTTTCCTTAGACTCAGAGGGCATTGCTCATTCCTCTATTCCCTTAGTGGTACATGTTCTTCTAGTAGTTAGGCAACTAATTGCCTTCCATTGTAAGAGGCCTGACCCTCCCGTTATCCAAGATGTAATTGACAGAATGACCCTCCATGAAGCCTTCGAGCACAAACTAGCTCTGATACATAACAACCAAGGCAAATTTTCTCGAAAATGGTCCAGCTGGATACCTTTATTTCCTTAAAAGTATATTCAGATAAGCCATATTATTTTGTCTTTCCTGATTAATGGTTACTATTTATAATATTGCCTTTGTAGTCATATAATATGTGTAATGCCTGTATAAATTAATATGTTATTTTCCTGTAAATTGGGACGCAAGGTCCACTTGGTCCCTTCTTTCCTTGTATTTTCCCTTCCCTTTTCCCCTTCTCCCCCCCTTATTGTTTCATAAATTTTTGAAAAGAAAGAGAAGGAAAAACGTTTGCAGTAAAGCACAGGTCCGGCCGAAAGTCGAAGTTGACTGAGAGAGACCGTCGGACTGTAAAGCGAATTGTGAGAGAGGATCGCAAGACCACGGCTCCGAAAATCACTGCTAAGCTCTATGAACACCTACAGAACCCAGTTTCCATGAAAACGCTTTGTCGGGAGCTGAACAAATCTGGATTCCACGGAAGAGCTGCAATTTGAAAACCGCTGCTCTCAATGACAAATGTTTCCAAGCATTTAGAGGGGTGTAGAAACCTTCAGAATTGTTCCCTCAACCAGTGGAAACGTGGTATTCTCAGAAGAATCATCTCATCGTTTACCCTATTTCAGACCTCCGACTGAGTGTACGTTTGGAGACAGCCGAAAGAAGCATTCCATCCAGACTGCTTCTACCAAACGTAAAACATGGCGGAGGATCTGTGATGATCTTGGATGCTATTTCATGGAGATCCGCTGGGATGCTATTTCATGGCCAATGATATCCCTTCATGGGAGAATTAACAGCCGTGATTATTTAGGCATTTTGGTCGACCAAGTACATCCTATGGTTCAAGCACTGTTCCCGGAGGGGAAAGCCATCTTTCAGAATGATAGTGCACCAATTCATACAGCTACAATCGTTAAATCATGCCACGAGGAACATTCTAATGAAGTTGAGCATCTCATCTGGCCCCCACAATCCACAGACCTCAACATCAAAGAGAATTTATGTTCGATTTTAGAAATTCAAGTTAGACGTCGATTTCCGCCGCCATCGTCGCTCAAAGAGGTTGTTTTAACTGAAGAATGGGCTAAAATTCCTTTGGAAACAATTTACACCTTGTATGAATCCATACCTCGGAGAATTGAGGCTGTAATCGCCGCAAAAGGTGGACCTACACCATATTAAACTAACCTTTGTTGATGTTTCCAGGTTTTTACATTATTTTGTCCAACCCCTGTAGTTGGAGGGTGTTTCGGCAATGTAAGCCAAAATCTGTTCCTGATGCTTCGGCTTTAAAAGCAGTTTACCTACTCCCAGTAAAGGGAGCCTTCCAGGCCTTCTTCAGCCAGAAGACTCTTTATGATAGCACACTATTTTCAGGACTAGCGAGCTTCTGTATAGTCAAAAAAATTTTTCTAAATGTCTGTATATATTTCAGGAGGCAGACACTAACGCTCTCAGGCTCAGTCTGGATTACACAATAATATAACAAGATTAAAAGGGGTACTGTATCACCATATACAAGGTATATATAGTATAGTGAAAATATAATAAATCTCTGTATATATTTCAGGAGGCAGACACTACCGCTCTCAGGCTCAGTCTGGATTACACAATAATATAACAAGATAAAAAGGGGTACTGTATCACCATATACAAGGTATATATAGTATAGTGAAAATATAATAAATCTCAGTATATATTTCAGGAGGCAGACACTGACGCTCACATGCTCAGTATGGATTACACAAGAATATAAAAAGCAGATCCGCAAGAAATAATCACACATGTGGGCCAATGTTCCCGGTGTCAATGATGCACTTAGAGTGGTGGGTGGAAGAGGACTTTATGCCAAAAAGTGTTCTGTATCACAAGCATCCAGCTGTATACAGTCTAGGGGTCATTGTAAATCTCTGTATATATTTCTGGAGTAAAAGACAGACTCTCACAAGCTCAGTATGTATCACACCAGAATATAATAAGAAGAAAAAGGGGTACTGTATCACCAGATCCTAGGTATATATAGTATGTTGAAAATATTCTTAATCTCCATATACATTTCAGGAGTCAGACACTGATGCTCTCAGGCTCAGTATGGATTACATAAGAATATAATAATAATAAAAAGGGGTACTGTATCACCAGATACCATGTATATATAGTATGCTCAAAATATTGTAAATTTACGAATATATTTCAGGAGGCAGCCACTGATGCTCTCAGGCTCCGTATGTATTACACAAGAAAATTAAAAGTTGGGGGGTGGAGGAGAGGGGGACAGCCTAGATAGTGATGTGGCAAATATATGATATCTTGAGGTGTATAATGGATGTAAAGCAGCTGCAAATGGATTAATTGGAGAAGTCCGATCAAGAGGAGGACAAAAAAAGGGGTACTGTATCACCAGATTGAAGGTGCTATAGTGAAAATATTCTAAATGTCCGTATATATTTCATGAGGCAGACAATGACGCTCACAGGCTCAGTATGGATTACGCTAGAATATAATAAGAAGAAAAAGGGTTACTGAATCACCAGATAGCAGGTGTATATAGTATAGTGAAAATCTTCTTAGTCTCCATATAAGCAGTTTACCTACTCCGAGTAAAGGGAGCCTTCCAGGCCTTCTTCAGCCAGAAGACTCTTTATGATAGCACACTATTTTCAGGGCAAGCAAGCTTCTGTTTAGTGAAAATATTCTAAATCTCCATATATATTTCAGGAGGCAGACACTGATGCTCACAGTCTCAGTATGGATTACACAATAATATAAAAAGTAGAAAAAGGGGTAATGCATCATCATTCACCAGATACAAGGTATATATAGTATAGTGATAATATAATAAATCTCCGTATATATTTCAGGAGGCAGACACTGACGCTCACAGGCTCAGTATGGATTACACAAGAATATAATAGGAAAAAGGAGTACTGTATTAGCAGATACCAGGTATATATAGTATGCTCAAAATATTGTAAATTTCCGGATATATTTCAAGAGGCAGACACTGACGCTCTCAAACTCAGCATGTGTTACACAATAATATAAAAAGGGTACTGTTTCACCAGATACCAGGTATATATAGTATATTGAAAATATAATAAATCTCCGTATATATTTCAGGAGGCAGACACTGACGCTCACAGGCTCAGTATGGATTACACAAGAATATAATAGGAAAAAGGAGTACTGTATTAGCAGATACCAGGTATATATAGTATGCTCAAAATATTGTAAATTTCGGATATATTTCAAGAGGCAGACACTGACGCTCTCAAACTCAGTATGTGTTACACAATAATATAAAAAGGGTACTATTTCGCCAGATACAAGGTATATATAGTTTAGTGAAAATATTATAAATCTCCGTATATAATTAAGGAGGCAGACAATGATGTTCAAAGACTCAGTATGGATTACACAAGAATATAAAAAGTTTGTTGGTGGAGGAGGGGGTGGGGCAGCCCAGATAGGGAGGTGGCAAAAATGCCATATGTTGAGGTGTATAATGGACGTAAAGCAGCTGCAAATGGAATTATTGGAGAAGTCCGAAGAAGAGGATGCCAAAAAAAGGGGTACTGTATCACCATATAAAAGGTATATATTGTATAGTGAAAATATTATAAATCTTCGTATATATTTCAGGAGGCAGACTCTGACGCTCACAGGCTCAGTGTGGATTACACAAGAATATAATAATAAAAAGGAGGACTGTATCAGCAGATACCATGTATATATAGTATAGTCAAAACATTCTAAATCTCAGTATATACAGTACAGAACAAAAGTTTGGACACACCTTCTCATTCAAAGATTTTTCTGTATTTTCATGGCTATGAAAATTGTAGAATCACACTGAAGGCATCAAAACTATGAATTAACACATGTGTAATTATACATTACACTTTACAAAAAAGTGTGAAACAACTGAAAATATGTCTTATATTTTAGGTTCTTCAAAGTAGCCACCTTTTGCTTTGATTACTGCTTTACACACAGAAAAGGTGAACGGATGGATTCTACATGCCTGGTTCCCACCGTTAAGCATGGAGGAGGAGGTGTGATGGTGTGGGGGTGCTTTGCTGGTGACACTGTTGGGGATTTATTCAAAATGGAAGGCAAAGTGAACCGGAATGGCTACTACAGCATCTTGCAGCAGCATGCTATTCTATCCGGTTTGCATTTAGTTGGACCATCATTTATTTTCCAACAGGACAATGACCCCAAACACACCTCCAGGCTGTGTAAGGGCTATTTGACCAAGAAGGAGAGTGATGGGGTGCTACGCCAGATGGCCTGGCCTCCACAGTCACCAGACCTGAACCCAATCAAGATGGTTTGGGATGAGCTGGACTGCTCACTGCTTCAATTTTGAATAAATCCCCAACAGTGTCACCAGCAAAGCACCCCCACACCATCACACCTCCTCCTCCATGCTTCACGGTGGGAACCAGGCATGTAAAGTCCAGCCGTTCACCTTTTCTGTGTGCAAAGCAGCAATCAAAGCAAAAGGTGGATACTTTGAAGAACCTAGAATATAAGACATATTTTCTGTCGTTTCACACTTTTTTGTAAAGTGTAATGTATAATTCCACATGTGTTAATTCATAGTTTTGATGCCTTCAGTGTGGTTCTACAATTTTCATAATCATGAAAATACAGAAAAATCTTTGAATGAGAAGGTGTGTCCAAACTTTTGGTCTGTACTGTATTTCAGGAGGCAGCCACTGACGCTCTCCGGCTCAGTATGTACACAATAATATAAAAAGCTGACAAATGGTACTGTTTCACCAGATACAAGGTATATATAGTATGGTGAAAATGTTATAAAGCTCCGTATATATTTCAGGAGGCAGACTGACGCTCAAAGGCTCAGTATGGTTTACACAAGAATATCAAAAGATAACTAGAAATAATCACACATGTGGGCCAATGTTCAAGGTGTCAAAGATGCACTTAGAGTGGTGGGTGGAGGAGGACTTTATGGCACAAAGTTTACTGTATCAGAAGCGTACAGCTGGATACAGTCTAGGGGTCATTGTAAATCTCCATATATATTTACGGAGTACCAGACAGCCGCTCACCAGGCTCAGTATGGATTACACCACAATTTAAAAAGGTGAAAAAGGGTACTGTATCAGCAGATACCAGGTATATATAGTATAGTGAAAATATTCTAAATCTCTGTATATATTTCAGAAGGCACATTCTGACGCTATCAGGCTCATTATGTATTACACAATAATATAAAAAGCTGAAAAAGGGTACTGTTTCACCAGATAAAAGGTATATATAGTATAGTGGAAATATCCAAAATCTCCAGATATATTTCAGTAGTCAGACACAGACGCTCACAGGCTCAGTGTGGATTACACAAGAATATAATAATAAAAAGGGGGACTGTATCAGCAGATACCATGTATATATAGAATAGTCAACACATTCTAAATCTCAATATATATTTCAGGAGGCAGCCACTGACGCTCTCAGGCTCAGTATGTACTACACAATAATATAAAAAGCTGAAAAAGGGTACTGTTTCACCAAATACAAGGTATATTGTTGTGAATGGGTTTGAGATGAGTTCTGAGCAGAGGCTTCCTCTGGTGGTTACAAGCGGTGCTGGTCTGTCCAGTGAAGATTGTGAGGACTGGGAATCAGGTGTTACTGACTGGTCTTATATAAGGGAGTCACCTTCCCATCAGGGTTGCCGGTGATCAATTGTTCTGGTCTGAATCCTTCATTCCTGTTTCCCTTGTGGCCTGCTGTGTCGTGTCTGCGTCTCCTGCTGACAGATAGGACATTTTCTTATTTTTGTTTTTGTGCTATATTTTTGTCCTATATTTATGTCCTGCACTTCTGTGGGGGCCTTCGGGGTCCCCTCCGGGGGCTTTTGCCCTCTCAGTTTGGTTCAGCCACTGGTGTTTGTACTTTTGCTTTTTCCAGTTTTTTCAGTGGCTGCTGTTTTGGTATTGTTGCACCAGAGAACTA
Organism: Oophaga sylvatica; assembly: GCA_033576555.1. Classification (NCBI taxonomy): domain Eukaryota; kingdom Metazoa; phylum Chordata; class Amphibia; order Anura; family Dendrobatidae; genus Oophaga; species Oophaga sylvatica. Next base: position 313,111,564 of record JARQOD010000004.1, read on the forward strand.
ATTTGGGTGGTAGAGGTCGTGTGATCTCAGGTGTTTTTGGAATTAGTAGAGTTGGTGCTTTTCAGGGTTTTCTGGGATTGCGGTGGGTACCCTTCCTTTCCTTTTCTGTTTGGTTAGTTTGGGCCCCAGCGTTTGCTCATACTATTTTCTTTCTGTGTCAGTGTTTCTTCTTGTCTGGCCGCCATTGCTTGTTTGGGGGCTTTCTATTGTCTTTGGGGTTCTGCTCCGGGGCAGATAGCTTTCCTATTTCTATCTTTAGGTGTAGTTAGTTTCTCAGGCTGTGACGAGGCGTCTAGGACCAACGTAGGAACGCTCCACGGCTGCCTCTAGTTGTGGTGGTTAGTCAGGGTACTGCAATCTCATAGATTCCAACTGCTCTGGTGTATTGCCTTTTTTACCTGCACTCCTCAGCTACCGAAACATAACAGTATATATAGTATAGTGAAAATATTATAAAGCTCCGTATATATTTCAGGAGGCAGACTGACGCTCAAAGGCTCAGCATGGATTACACAAGAATATCAAAAGATCTGCAAGAAATAATCACACATGTGGGCCAATGTTCAAGGTGTCAATGATGCACTTAGAGTTTTGGGTGGAGGAGGACTTTATGGCACAAATGGTACTGTATCAGAAGCGTACAGCTGGATACAGTCTAGGGGTCATTGTTAATCTCCGTATACATTTACGGAGTAGCAGAAAGCCGCTCACAGGCTCAGCATGGATTACACCACAATTTGAAAAGGTGAAAAAGTGTACTGTATCAACAGATACCAGGTATAGTATAGTGGAAATATTATAAATCTCTGTATATATTTCAGGAGGCAGACTCTGACGCTATCAGGCTCAGTATGTATTACCCAATAATATAAAAAGCTGAAAAAGGGTACTGTTTCACCAGATAAAAGGTATATATAGTATAGTGGAAATATTCAAAATCTTCAGATATATTTCAGTAGTCAGACACAGACGCTCACAGGTTCAGTGTGGATTACACAAGAATATAATAATAAAAAGGGGGACTGCATCAGCAGATACCATGTATATATAGTATAGTCAAAACATACTAAATCTTAGTATATATTTCCGGAGGCAGCCACTGACGCTCTCAGGCTCAATATGTATTACACAATAATATAGAAAGCTGAAAAAGGGTACTGTTTCACCAGATACTAAATATATATATAGTATAGTGAAAATATTCTAAACCTCCGTATATATTTCAGGAGTCAGACAATGGCGCTCACAGGCTCAGTATCGATTACACAAGAATATAACAAGCTGAAAAAGGGTACTGTTTCACCAGATACAAGGTATATATTGTATAGTGAAAATATTCTAAATCTCCGGATATATTTCAGCAAGCAGACACAGATGCTCACAGGGTCAGTCTGGATTACACAAGAATATAATAATAAAAAGGGGGACTGTATCAGCTGTGAGGCAGTGACCGGGATCATTTACGAGGGACGTTATATTTCCCCCAGAATGCGTACAGAGACCTATTAAAGCCATTGGAGTGCATTGCAGTCACACACACAGCTGCGGCTGCAATGCAGGAATGAAGGTGAGCAATGACCTAGTCAGACTACCTGGCTAAGGCAGATTAAGTAAAATCCGGCAGGGCCTTCATTTCTTGGAGGAGGTCACAGGAGGCAGTGGGGCGGCCTCCTCCCTCCAACCCGGGTTTTCCAGTGGCCTTTGCCACAGGTCTTTAAAACTCCTGCACTAAGGATTAGTGTTGTCGATGTTTGGACCCTGCTAGGAGCATAGCAGGAAAGCTCCACAGGATTGTGTGTAGCTGAACCCACGCCTGGGACGGCTCTGCACCTGTCAGGCTCTGTTTGGCCCGGCACGGCCGTTGTCCCCGGCAACCAGTGTTTATGAACTGATGTTACCCGGCTGCGTACCGGAGGACTTTTCCTGTTTTACCCGTGAGTTGCTGAATAAAAGCTGTTTACTTTGGACTTGCTTGGGTCACTGCCTCAGTTACTGCACGGTGTGAACACCGCCGCCTTAAGGTACTGCCACACTACACAATCCCGCTAGCGATCTCGTTAGCGTCGCATACTAATGAGATCGCTAGCGGGATTGTTTCTATATCGCTAGTAGCTACCTAACTTAGCGATGTCGTTAAGGACGCTATCGCGGTTAGCGATCTCCTTAACGACTTTAGCGGTACAAAAGTACCGCTAAATCGCTAAGAAAAGGTGCTACACTTAGCGATTATACTTACCCAGCGGGAGCGCCGGCGATAAAATAGGGTCCGGAACGATTCCAGTGACGAGCGAGATCACAGCAGGAAGCTCGTCGCTGGCAGCTGCCGCACACAACAACATCGCTAATCGGGATCGCTAAATAGTGACGTTTTTTAGCGATCCCGTTAGCGATGTTGTTTAGTGTGGCATACCCTTTACAGTTGGTTGGAGAATGTGGGCATTGTGACTGAGGTATACCCCACCGGCAGCTTCATGACCCCAATCCGGCCGGCCACTTTTCAGCCTCAACCCGTGGACAAAATGGAGGAGCTGCTAAAGCAGCTGGTAATTATACAACAGCAGCAACAGCACAATGAGCAACAGCAGCTATTGTACCAGCAGCAGCAAAAAACAAACGAACTGTTGCTGCAACAGATTTCTGCACTGCGGGAGAACTCGACGGCACCAGCCCCTGAACGTCGCGAGGCCCGAGACAGGGTTCGCTCAGCGTTGAGGAAGATGGGACCGGAGGACGACGTGGAAGCTTTCATGACAGTTTATGAGCGCACAGCGGAGCGGGAAAACCTACCAGCCGGCCAGTGGGCAGAAGTAGTAGCTCCGTTTCTGGTCAGCGATGCACAAAAGGCCTACTTCGATCTCAGTCGGGAGGACGCCCAGGACTACCAGAGGCTCAAAGGTGAGATCCTTGCCCGACTGGGGGTTAATACATACGTGAGGGCTCAGCGTGTATTTTCATGGGCCTATGTGGAGACCCGACCCGCGCGGTCTCAGGCTTATGACCTCCTGCAGCTGGTAAAGAAGTGGCTCCAGCCAGAGACTTTGTCTCCAGCCCAGATGGTGGAGAGGGTGGTGGTTGACCGGCTGGTAAGGACTCTGCCGGCTGCTATCCAACGTTGGATGGGGCAAGGCGACCCCGGCACACTCGACCAGGTAGTCAGTTTGATCGAGTGCTACTCGGCCACTCAAGACTTTATTTGAGACTCCGCCCCCTCTCAGCTGTCACGCCGATCCCTGCCAACCCAGGAATCGGGAAAGGGGTCGCGTCCCTCTGCTGGGGACAGTCAGCACCGTACCCGTGCTGAAGGGGAATCCCGGAGTGAGAGTGGCAGGAGACCGGTTCCCTCCCAAACTGTCCTAAGACCTAACAATACCTCCACCCTTAGGTGCTGGCGGTGTCAGGGACCGGGACATGTGATGGCTAATTGTCCCCTGACTACGGAACCCATGGACTGCGGATATAGCCGCCGGGTCTCAATGTATGTCCAGACCGTCTGCACAGCAACCCTCGACCCCCAGGACAGTGAACTCCAACTATGCCAGATACTGGTTAATGGGTACCCTACGGAGGCTCTCCTGGACTCAGGGAGCCTCGTGACTCTGGTACATGGGTCACTGGTGGCAGGAGACAACCCCAGCGGACGGCAGGTCGGGGTTGTATGTATCCATGGGGACCTCCGAGAGTATCCAACTATCGGAAGTAGTCTTGTCCACGCCATGTGGAGACATAAAACATGTGGTGGGAGTGGTAAAAAATCTTCCTTATGGGTCTGTGTTAGGAAGAGACTTGCCCCTGTTCTGGACTCTGTGGAAAAACAAAATCCATTCTCCCCTGGTAAAATGTATTACAGATGCTGTGTCATGGTATAGGAAATGGTTAATGTCCTGTCCACTCAGGGTTAACTTTTGCTGGCCTCCCTTTGGATCTGGGAGGGTATTTATACCCAGTCCAGAGGGAGATTCTCTGTCAGCTATACTTTCGTTGTGACTGTGTATTTGACCCCCTGGTTTGTGTGTATACTGCTCTGCTTGTTTGACTCCTGTGTATGACCCGGTCTGTTTGCTCTCTCTGCTCTCTGTCTCACGTTTTGCTTATATTGTCTTCTCCAGTTCTGACCTCCTGGCTTGGCTATCGATACTCTGTTACCGTTTTGTCCCTATTGTACTGTCTATTGCCCGCTCTGGTTTACTGATCTATTGCTACGTCCTGACTATCCGTTCTGTCTAACCCTTTGGTACTGTCGTGCTATCTTGTGCTCTGATCTCGGCCTGTCCTGGTTTTCATCTCTGTCTTTGCCCCTTGGTAACTTTATCTCGTTGTTACCCTGCTAGGAGTTTTCCTGCAGTTCCTAGATTTCTGGAGCTTAGGCCACGCCCCAGCAGTCATGTGCTGCAGGTCCTGTTAGTCTGCAGTACACATCATTCATTACTGCTGCCTCTGAGAGACGTGTGGCCAGCTCCGCCACTTGGCTGTCACATGCTGCGGAAGGTCCTGTTACACAGAAACACACGTCTTCTCTGCTGCGGCTCTGCTTACAGGTATCTGGGGGCACAGTTGGTTTACTTAAGACACGTGCACTGGCTCAGTGAGCATGTGCAGTGCGGTGTCCTTGACATTACAGCTGACCGTTACAGTCTTTCCCTGGTGGTGGGGTGTTAGCACATTATGGATCCGGTACGGGCTCTCACTGAGCAGGTTAATGAGCTCTCCCAGCTTATGCAGACGCTGTCTATGGAGCAGCAAAATCTGGTTCAGTCGCATCAGCAGGTACAGAGAGATGTGGCAGATGCTCTAATGGGGTCTGTTCCATCGGGGTTCCAGGAGGGGGGCCCCACTGATGTATCTCTTGCGGACCCCGACCCCCCTGTAAAATTACCCGACAATTTTTCTGGAGATAAAAAATTGTTTAGGGTTTTTAAGGAGGGATGCAAGTTGTTCTTTGAATTGCGTCCCCGGACCTCTGGAAATGAAAGGCAGAGGGTGGGGATCGTAATGTCCTTATTAAGGGGGGCTCCGCAAGCATGGGCTTTCTCTCTCTCTTCCTCTGCTCCTGAACGTATGTCTGTGAACCTGTTCTTTGAGGCTCTGGGGCACATTTATGACGAGCCTGATAGAGTGCGTCTGGCTGAGGATATGGTGATGAGTGTGACACAGGGGAGGAACTCTGCTGAATGGTTCTGCTCAGAGTTCAGACGTTGGACCGCGGAAGTATCCTGGAATGATGCCGCCCTGAGGGGGTTGTTCCGCAGGGGCCTATCTGACCGTCTGCAGGACGCTCTGGCATTACATCCTCCTCCCGATACTCTGGAGGACGCCATGATGCAGGCGGTCCGTATGGACCGGAGACTCCGTGCTAGGGGAATGATGCAACAAGAGACTCCCTTGTACTCCAAATTGTGTTACACCGCACCCGCATCTGAGCCCATGGAGATGGAGGCTGTCTCAGGAAAGGAACGAGAGAGAAGACACCGTAAAGACAACCGTCTATGCTTTTACTGTGGAGCCTCTGGACATTGGAAAAGGGACTGTCCTTCCTGCCCTTCTTCTGTGAAATCATCAGGAAAACTACTGAGTCTGGGCAACAATCGTGGAGGTTGCCCAGACTCCCAGGTACATTTTTTTTCGCTTGCTAAAATGGTGCTCCAGGTTGAATTGGAACTTGCTGGCGGTTCTGTTATGACCACCGCCTTTGTTGACTGTGGTTCCTCCATTAATCTGATTGATGCCCAATTTGTGACTCTTAATAAGATAGGGACAGTCAGGTTGAAAGATCCTGTTAAAATTGTGGCTGTGGATTCATCCCCTCTTGCCTGTGATGGAATTTGTTTTATGTCTGAAGTTTTTTTCTATGAAAGTGGGTTCCACTCACGTGGAAAAATTAAGTTGCTTTATTCTGAATAATCTGCCTGCAGGACTGGTATTGGGGATCCCCTGGCTGCAACGCCACAATCCTCTCATTGATTGGGCAAAAGGGGAGATCACCCGATGGGGATGTAATAATAATGGTCTTTGTTGTAACTCCGTTTCTCTTGTCAAACCGATAAAATCTGTATCTGTGTCGTCTGTCAGTCTGGAGGGTATTCCGGAGTACCTGAAAGACTTTGAAGACGTATTTTCCGAAAGTGAGGCTGAGGCGCTCCCACCACATAGACCCTATGATTGCGCCATTGATTTGTTACCTGGAGCCAAATTACCCAAGGCTCGTTTGTTTAATTTGTCCGGGCCTGAGCGCCAAGCCATGAAAGAATACATTAAAGAAAGCCTTCGCAAAGGGCATATTCGGCCCTCGGTGTCACCCGTGGCAGCGGGGTTTTTCTTTGTAAAGAAAAAAGATGGTGGGTTGCGACCGTGTCTCGACTTTCGGGAACTGAACAAAATTACTGTTAAGAACACGTACCCTCTCCCGTTGATTCCCGATCTATGCAATCAACTCACGGGGGCCAAATGGTTTTCTAAGCTCGATCTATGAGGAGCTTATAACCTTATAAGGATCCAGGAGGGGGACGAATGGAAAACAGCATTTCTGACAACTGAGGGGCTATTTGAAAACCTGGTTATGCCCTTCGGTCTCACTAATGCCCCTGCTGTTTTTCAGAACTTCATCAATGTTGTTTTTCTGATTTAATTGGACGTTATGTAGTCATTTACCTGGATGACATTCTGATATACTCAGAAGACAGTCAGTCACACTTGCATCATTTACGTGCGGTTCTTATGAGACTCCGGGAGAACCATTTGTATGCTAAGCTGGAGAAGTGTTTATTTTTTCTGCAAGAACTGTCTTTTCTGGGTGTAATTGTATCCGGGGAGGGATTCCGCATGGATCCAGGGAAGGTTCAGGCCATTACAGATTGGGTGCAGCCTCATGATCTGAAGGGGTTGCAACGATTTTTGGGCTTCGCTAACTATTATAGGAAGTTCATTAAAGGGTTTTCACAGGTAGTGAAACCTTTGACGGACCTCACTCTTAAGGGGGCAGAGGTAAAAAATTGGTCCGTGGCCGCAAAAAATTCCTTCCTTACATTGAAGAAATGCTTTACTTCAGCCCCTGTGTTGGTACAACCCGATTCGTCAAGACCTTTTATCGTGGAGGTCGACGCTTCAGAAGTGGGGGTGGGGGCAGTGTTGTCCCAGGGCCCCTCTACCCTCACTAATCTTAAACCCTGTGCCTTTTTCTCTAAAAAGTTCTCTTCGGCAGAGAGAAACTATGATGTCGGCAACAGGGAATTGTTAGCGGTCAAACTGGCCTTTGAAGAATGGAGGCATTTTTTGGAGGGGGCCGCTCATCCCATTACGGTCATCACTGATCATAAGAACCTGGCCTATATTGAGTCTGCTAAGAGATTGACCCCCAGACAGGCTCAGTGGGCACTTTTTTTTTCTCGCTTTCATTTTACCATCACATTCCGACCAGGGTCTAAAAATGTAAAGGCAGATGCCTTATCCCGAAGTTTTGATTCTGTGTACCCTCCAGAACCTCCTTCCTCCATTCTTCAACCGGGAGTGGTTGTAGCAGAAGTCTCCTCTGAGTTACAGAGAGAGATTCTGGAAGCACAAGCACAAGCTCACAGGAATAAACCCCCAGGTAAATTGTTCGTACCCGAACAGCTCCGTCTCACACTCCTGCAAGAATTTCATGATTCTGTGTTAAGTGCACACCCTGGTATTGCAGCTACCCGGGGGGCAGTGGCTAGAGGTTTTTGGTGGCCCTCTATGGGTATGATATAAAAAATTTTGTTAATTTTTGTGGGGTGTGCGCTCGCTCTAAAAGCTCTCAGGTCCGGCCGGCCGGGGAATTGGTGCCTTTGCCAATTCCGGATAAACCATGGACACACCTGTCCATGGACTTTATCACTAATCTTCCCTCATCCAAGGGCAATTCAGTGGTTTGGGTAGTGGTTGATAGATTTTCTAAGCAAGCCCACTTTGTGCCGTTACCTGCGTTGCCGTCTGCTGAAACCTTGGCCCGCTTGTTTATACAGCACATAGTTCGGTTGCATGGAGTGCCTGTGAATGTGGTGTCGGACAGGGGTGTGCAGTTTGTGGCCAGGTTTTGGAGAGCGTTCTGTAAGAAGTTGGGGGTCACATTATCATTCTCCTCTGCCTATCACCCGGAATCCAACGGACAGACTGAACGCACCAATCAGTCGTTGGAGCAGATTCTGAGATGCCTGGTCTCCTCCAGACAGAAAGAATGGTGTGAGGTTTTACCCATGGCAGAATTTGCGTTCAACTGTCGTATCAATCAGTCTACCGGAAAGTCTCCTTTTCAGGTCAATTATGGGTTTGTTCCGCAGTTTGGGGAATTTTCCCGTATGGATTCTGGTTGTCCTGGTGCCGAGGGGATGGTTCAACAGTTAAAAAACCTTTGGAGGGAGGTGCAGGGGAACATCTCCAAAGCCCAGAAGAAGTACAAACATTTTGCGGACAGGAGGAGGGGGTTGGGTCCTGCATTGACAGTGGGGGAAAAGGTCTGGTTGTCCACCCGTAATATCAAACTTAAGATACCCTCTATGAAGCTGGGCCCCAAATTTATTGGCCCATACAAGATTATTGAGGTGATCAATCCAGTGGCGTACAGGCTTCAGTTGCCCACCTCCTTCAAAATATCTAACGTCTTCCACAGGTCCCTATTAAAACCTGTGGGGATGGTTAGAGAAGATCCCTCATCCGTGGTTCCACCAGTATTGGTAGAGGGTCAACTGGAGTACGAGGTAGGGCGCATCATTGATTCACGGTGGGTGCGCCGGAGACTTCAGTACCTTATTCATTGGAAGGGATACTCCATTGAAGATCGGTCATGGGTTTCGGCCAGTTCGGTACATGCCGATCGACTGGTACAGGCTTTTCATGCCAGATATCCTGAGAGGCCTGGGGGTCCAGTGGCCCCCCGTTAAGGGGGGGGGTACTGTCATGGTATAGGAAATGGTTAATGTCCTGTCCACTCAGGGTTAACTTTTGCTGGCCTCCCTTTGGATCTGGGAGGGTATTTATACCCAGTCCAGAGGGAGATTCTCTGTCAGCTATACTTTCGTTGTGACTGTGTATTTGACCCCCCTGGTTTGTGTGTATACTGCTCTGCTTGTTTGACTCCTGTGTATGACCCGGCCTGTTTGCTCTCTCTGCTCTCTGTCTCACGTTTTGCTTATATTGTCTTCTCCGGTTCTGACCTCCTGGCTTGGCTATCGATACTCTGTTACCGTTTTGTCCCTATTGTACTGTCTATTGCCCGCTCTGGTTTACTGATCTATTGCTACGTCCTGACTATCCGTTCTGTCTAACCCTTTGGTACTGTCGTGCTATCTTGTGCTCTGATCTCGGCCTGTCCTGGTTTTCGTCTCTGTCTTTGCCCCTTGGTAACTTTATCTCGTTGTTACCCTGCTAGGAGTTTTCCTGCAGTTCCTAGATCTCTGGAGCTTAGGCCATGCCCCCAGCAGTCATGTGCTGCAGGTCCTGTTAGTCTGCAGTACACATCATTCATTACTGCTGCCTCTGAGAGACGTGTGGCCAGCTCCGCCCCTTGGCTGTCACATGCTGCGGAAGGTCCTGTTACACAGAAACACACGTCTTCTCTGCTGCGGCTCTGCTTACAGGTATCTGGGGGCACAGTTGGTTTACTTAGGACACGTGCACTGGCTCAGTGAGCATGTGCAGTGCGGTGTCCTTGACATGCTGTACCCGACGAACCTGCCGTAGGGGTGTCCCATATAGGGATAGAGTGTGACCCCGATAAGTTTCCCTTAGAGGTGCTGGCAGGAGAGGTGGAGGAGACCGCATCGATTCACGAGCTGAAAGTGTCCAGGGCCACGTTTGGGACAGCTCAGCTACAAGATCCCACCCTGACTCAGGCACGAGAAAGGGTGCTAGAGGTAAACGGCGTAGCCCAACAGCCCAATGCAGATACGGTATTTCCACGCATGGTAATTAGTGGTGAGTTGCTTTATAGGATGGATAAAATCAGGGACGAGGTTGTGGAACAGTTGGTAGCACCTCAGTCGTATCGTAGGGTGATTCTAGATTTGGCACACTCACACTTGTTGGGGGGCCACTTAGGGGAAAAAAAAACTCTAGAACGTATCTTGCAGCTGTTCTTTTGGCCGGGAGTGTACGCGGAGGTCAAAAGGTACTGCGAATCCTGCCCCGAATGTCAGTTGACCTCACCCACTGCAAGTTTCCGTAGTCCATTGGTACCCCTGCCAATAATAGAGGTACCTTTTGAACGGATTGCAATGGATTTGGTAGGGCCCATTGTAAAATCCGCCCGTGGCCACCAACACATACTGGTGGTCGTCGACTATGCCACCCGGTACCCGGAGGCTATACCACTACGCCACACCTCGGCAAAACTTATTGCCCGAGAACTGTTTGCCATGTTCTGTCGCCTGGGACTACCTAAGGAGATCCTGACGGATCAGGGGACCCCTTTATGTCCAAAGTGACAAGAGAACTGTGCAAACTGCTAAAAATTAAACAATTGCGCACCTCGGTGTACCACCCTCAAACCGACGGGTTAGTAGAACGGTTCAATAGAACCCTCAAGTCCATGTTAAAAAAGGTGATTTCTAAGGATGGAAGGGATTGGGACATGTTGCTACCCTATTTGATGTTCGCTGTCCGTGAGGTACCCCAGGCTTCCACAGGGTTCTCTCCCTTTGAGTTATTGTACGGCAGACACCTAGGGGTCTGTTGGACGTAGCCAAAGAGACATGGGAACAAGAGCCGACTCCACATAAGAGTATAATTGAACACGTGGCTAGTATGCAGGACCGGATCGCGGCGGTCATGCCCATCGTGAAAGAACATCTGTTAGATGCCCAGGCAACCCAGAGGCACACATATAATAAAAGAGCCAGAGTCAGGTCTTTTAACAAGGGCGATCGGGTATTAGTACTGGTACCCACAGCCGAGAGTAAGCTCATGGCCAAGTGGCAAGGGCCATATGAGATTCGAGAAAAGGTGGGGGAGGTAAATTACCGGGTGTATCAGCCCGGAAGGAGGAAACCTGAGCAGATTTACCATGTAAACCTGCTAAAGCCTTGGAAAGACCGAGAGTGTTTAGTCACAGACATCACCCCGGGCATATCACCAGAGAGTTCTCTACCTTCAGCCAGGGAAGCATCCCAGGGGGAGGTTAGGATAAGTGATGCCCTCACTAAACAGCAGCGACGGGAGGCTCGCTCCCTGGTGCAAAACAATACCGACGTGTTCTCAGAGCTACCAGGTAGTACTACGGTTATCCAACATGACATTGTCACCGAACCTGGAGTAAGGGTGCGAAAAAGACCGTACCGGGTGCCCGAAGCCCGGAGGCAAGCCATTTCGGCTGAGGTAAAACAAATGCTTCAGTTAGGCGTCATAGAGGAATCACGGAGTGAGTGGGCTAGCCCCATTGTACTGATTCCAAAGCCAGACGGATCATTATGCTTCTGTAATGATTTCCGAAAACTGAATGAAGTGTCAAAGTTCGACCTTTATCCAATGCCCCGGGTGGACGAGCTGATTGAGAGACTGGGGCAGGCCCAGTACTTTACCACGCTCGATCTCACCAAGGGTTATTGGCAGGTACCTCTCACAGATTCGGCGAAGGAAAAGACCGCCTTCGTAACTCCGGAGGGTCTATTTCACTATGTGGTCTTACCTTTTGGGTTACATGGGGCCCCGGCTACATTTCAGAGATTGATGGACATAGTGCTCAAGCCTCATCAGGAATACGCGTCCGCGTATCTAGATGACATCATCATATTTAGCACCGACTGGCAAACGCACCTAACACACGTACAAGCGGTGCTGGATTCTCTCAGAGCCGCGGGGTTAACGGCAAACCCAAAAAAATGTGCGATAGGGCTGGAGGAAGCTCGATATTTGGGGTATGTGATGGGCCCGAGGAGCTATCAAGCCCCAAATCAGTAAAATTGAGGCCATAAAAAACTACAAAGTACAAAGCAGGTGAGGGCGTTCCTTGGCATCCTTGGGTATTACCGCCGGTTTATACCTAATTTTGCCGGGCGAACGGCGGCCCTAACCGATCTCTTGAAAGGAAAGAAAATGGTTATGGTTCGGTGGAACCCTCAGGCAGAAGAAGCCTTTCAGTCCATGAAGTTGGCCCTGTGTGGACAGCCGGTCCTCATCAGCCCCAACTTCAATGAAACCTTCATTGTACAGACAGATGCCTCGGAGGTAGGACTAGGGGCGGTGTTGTCACAAAAAGTGAATGGTGAAGAGCACCCGGTCACCTACTTCAGTAGAAAACTTGTCCGGCAGAGAAAAACTATAGCGTAGTAGAGAAGGAGTGTTTGGCTATTAAGTGGGCCTTGGAATCACTACGTTATTATTTACTCGGGCGTCAGTTCCGCTTGGTGACGGACCACTCACCCTTGGTATGGATGAGGAATGCAAAGGAGAGGAATGCGCGAGTCACCAGGTGGTTCCTGTCACTGCAAAATTTCAGTTTCTCTGTAGAACATCGCCCTGGGAAGTTGCAAGCAAACGCGGATGCCCTGTCCGGGCACCCTGTATGGTGGCAAATGTTCAACCCCACAAGTGAACGGGATCATTTACGAGGGACATTATATTTCCCCAGAATGCGTACAGAGACCTATTAAAGTCATTGGAGTGCATTGCACACACACAGCTGCGGCTGCAATGCAGGAATGAAGGTGAGCAATGACCTAGTCAGACTACCTGGCTAAGGCAGATTAAGTAAAATCCGGCAGGGCCTTCATTTCTTGGAGGAGGTCACAGGAGGCAGTGGGGCGGCCTCCTCCCTCCAACCCGGGTTTTCCAGTGGCCTTTGCCACAGGTCTTTAAAACTCCTGCACTAAGGATTAGTGTTGTCGATGTTTGGACCCTGCTAGGAGCATAGCAGGAAAGCTCCACAGGATTGTGTGTAGCTGAACCCACGCCTGGGACGGCTCTGCACCTGTCAGGCTCTGTTCGGCCCGGCGCGGCCGTTGTCCCCGGCAACCAGTGTTTATGAACTGATGTTACCCGGCTGCGTACCGGAGGACTTTTCCTGTTTTACCCGTGAGTTGCTGAATAAAAGCTGTTTACTTTGGACTTGCTTGGGTCACTGCCTCAGTTACTGCACGGTGTGAACACCGCCGCCTTACACAGCAGATAACAGGTATAGTTAGTATAGTCAAAAATTCTAAATCTCAGCATATATTTCAGGAGTCAGACAATGACGCTCACAGGCTCAGTATGGATTACACAAGAATATAACAAGCTGAAAAAGGGTACTGTTTCACCAGATACCAGGTATATATTGTATAGTGAAAATATTGTAAATCTCTGTATATATTTCAGTAGGCAGACACTGACGTCTCTGAGGCTCAGTATGAATTACACGAGAATATAAAAAGATGAAAATTGGGTACTGTATCACCAGATACCTGGTATATCTAGTATGGTGAAAATATTGGAAATATCTGTATATATTCCCAGAGTCAGACAAATACTCTCACAGGCTCAGTCTGGATAACACCAGAATATGAAAATCAGAAAAGTCAGTGGAGGACATCTGTATACAGTGATGGGGGAATTTTAAATCTCCGTATATATTTCAGGAGTAACAGACACGGTCAGACAGGCTCAGTAGGGATAACACCAGAATCTGAAAAGGTGAAAAGGTGTACTGTATCAGTAGCCTACAGCTGTATACAGTGTTGGGGGAATTGTAAATCTCCGTATATATTTCAGGAGCAACACATACAGAGGCCCAGTCTGGATAACAAGAGAATATGAAAATCAGAAAAGTGAACTATATCAGTAGCGTACAGCTGTATATAGTGTTGGGGGAATTTTAAATCACCATATATATTTCAGGAGTAACAGACACGGTCACAGGCCCAGTCTGGATAACAGCAGAATATGAAAGGCAGAAAAAGTGTGCTCTATCAGTAGCATACAGCTGAATACAGTGTTGGGGAAATTGTAAATCTCCGTATATATTTCAGAAGGAACACACACGGTCAGAGGCCCAGTATGGCTAACACCAGAATATGAAAATCAGAAAAGTTTACTCTATCAGTAGCTTACAGCTGTATACAGTACTGGGTTAATTTTAAATCTCCGTTTATATTTGAGGAGTAACACACACGGTCACAGGCTCAGTTGGGATAACACCAGAATATGAAAAGGAGAAAAAGTGTACTGTATCAGTAGCGGACAGCTGTAAACAGTGTTTCGGGAATTGTAAATCTCCGAATAAATTTCAGGAGGAATGTTAGGTATTGGCAGGATCCGAGGAGCGTGTGGTCTCCCATCCAGACCCAGATGCTGCTCAGCTTCGCCATCATTCCCAACGCCTAGCCAATACCAGAGAGGCACAAGTAGATACTCAAGTCTTGTTCATAGTAGCCTTAAACCTAGTTTACAGAACAGGAAAAGGCTCTTGTAAGCCTAAGTCCAGAAATGCCTGCACTGAGCATGTCCGTGACATGGCAAGCCATTATTGGTGATTAATGTCAGCTGATCCTTTGACCTGGCACCGCATGATTGATCACGGATGACGTCACCGATGATGCGATTGGCGAGATGGCTGGGGGTGGAGCTTAGCCCTTAAATAGTTTGTCTGTCCGAGGCGCTGTGCGGTCAGTTCATACTATAGGTAGTGCTCATGTGTGACGTACCAGAATCTGGGCTCCACATGCTCTCTAGCTTTCGCTCTCCGGGACCTGCCGATGCCAGAGTCAGCTTGGCTAATTAGCCCAGGTCCTTCAGACAGGTTATTGAATGCTATGCAGGTAGCCAATGTGGCGTAGTCTTGCTACAAATAGATGGTAGCTATACACCCTGAGAAGACTGCTGGGCGCGTAACCAGTTGTTAATGTGGCACAGTCTTGCTACGAATATAGGGTAGCTATACACACTGTGCAGACTGCGGGGCGTGTAACCTGGGCATCGCCTGTGAAAGCTGAACTGAGAGTTGCTCAGTCGGGTCTCACGCCGGCTGGTAGCACGTATGCGTGGCGTTAGTCGTATGCACTTACTAGCGACTGGCACGTAGCTTCTGTGCAGTCAACAGGGCTATGTCTATACCAGCTTGCAGCACATAGTTCAAACCTAATATCTGGCAAGTGGCTTCTGTGCCATTAACAGAACTACATCTACGCCAGTCGATAGCACATCTCCTGTGATGTTAACGGAGATAGTGCCAAATCTACATCTCCCGTAGTGTGAAGCAACACAGGCGAGATCTAATGTTAGATTTCTGTTGTCAGTTTGACCCTCATACTCTAGGGGTGTTCGGCAGCAGTGACTATAAACTGACCCCGTGTTCAGTTGCAATCCATTATATATTAAAGCTGTTGCATCCGAGCGCATAACAAGGAACATTGTCCAAGTAGTATCGTCACTCCTTGCGGAGATCAACATGCTAAGCATGCCAAGATGGGGAGACTTAAAGCTGCAATGCTCCTCTGGGAAATATGCTAATTATGCAAAGTGTCTCTTCAGAGACACTTTTTTTTAAAACCATTCAGGTTAGTTATAAAAAACTCAATATAAGCTCATCAACTTAAACGTCGTTGTTTCAACTCTCATCATCATGGTTCATATTTATTTTAGTATAACAAACCAAAGGTATACACAAAAGGCATCATAAACATCAATAAACATCACTAAAATTCACTGATATTTGATCAGGTGCTGCCATTTTTTAAATTTCCAAACGCCCTCTGCATCACAACCACCAGCGCCTTCGCTGTCTAATTTATAAATCAAGTATAATCTAGAAAGGATCAGTCCGACACACTTATTCACAGATACATGCTTCTCTTTGAAAATTCCTAAATTCCTCACATCCCACAAACTCTGCATCACACAAGTCATAATTAATCATAGGATTCTGTTTTTCACATGACCACATGCACCAATTCCAAACATTGCAACACGCCAGTCAATAAAACTCACACCTGCTAACTCCTTACACAACCCACCTACACACTTCCACACACTTTACGCGTAATGACAGTCCCACATAGTATGCCACACAGTCTCACATCCACCACATCCTTCTCTCGGGCACACATCTGTTCTGGTCAGACCTCGTCTCTTCTGAACCTGTTGCACAGGCAAAATATTGTGCAAGGACATCCATACAATATCCCTTTGTCTATTAGACATCCCATGCGTTCCCAAACTCTTCCATGCAACCGAGACTTCATTCCCTCTCAAACCCACAATATTATACTACACATCATTCTTATGTATTATTTTCATCACCTTCTTAGCCATTCTAAAATCATTCATCGGCACACTCAGTAAGTCATGCTTCCTCACAAACTTTTCTATCACCTCATACCAGACCGGACACTTGAAAGCAACAGGCACCCTAGCATCCCTCTTTCTTCAACACAAGCCATACAACATCCAACCAGCAGAATAACTTGCCACTAGTGTTGAGCATTCCGATACTGCAAATATCAGGTATCGGCCGATATTTGCTGTATCGGAATTCCAATTCTGAGTTCCGATATTTTTCTCATATCGGATACCGGAATTGGAGTTTTGCGACCAAGTCTATGGGAGTTCCTGTGTCACAGAACGAAGTACGTGACACAGGAACTCGCCAAAACTGTCACTGTCAGTGTCGGTCGGGTCTGTCAGGTGTCAGGACTCAGCAGAGTCCGCACTTACCTGTCAGAAGATCCCGTTCCCCGGCGGTCACGTCCTCCTGGATGGCCGCCATTACACTGTCCCTGGCGGTCACGTGCAGAATCTCGCGATAACTGCAGTGACTACCAGGTACTGGGTAATCTCGGCCAGCTGTACTCTCGCGACAGCTGGCCGTAAACCAGTCCGGTTTACGTCACCGCTGGGGAAGCAGCTGGTAAGCAGCTCTGCTGTATGTGGATGTCAGGCTCAGCCTGTCATCCAGATGTAGCAGAGCTGGACTTGTCGTGGGACACTCGTAATTTTGGACTGCGTCGGACAGGTGGTATTTGTGTTGGATTATTATTTTTGTTTTTTTAGAGGAGATCGATGGCGTCGCAGGAATGAGAGTGTAATAAAATTAATGAAAACTGTGTGGTGTTTTATTTCATTAAAAGACTTGTTTCTTGCTGTGTTTTTTTTTTTAAATTTACAAACTATGATTAATAATGGATCGGCGTCTTATTGACGCCTCTCCATTATTAACCGGGCTTATTGTCACCGATCAATCAAAGGTGACATTAACCCCTCATTACTCCACTTGCCACCGCTACAGGGCAAGTGGGAAGAGCCGGGTAAAGTGCCACAATTGGCGCATCTTTGGATGCGCCATTTGTGGGGCTGCTGCAGCCTGGTATTTTTAGGCTGTTGAGGGCCAAAATCCATGGGCCTTGACAGTCTTTTAATACCAGGCCGCAGCAGTCTGCATTTTACTTGGCTGGTTAACAAAAATAGGGGGATCCCCATGCCATTTTTTTTTTCGAGGGGATCCCCTATTTTTGTTAACCAGCCAAGCTAAGCAGACTGCTGTGGCCTGGTATTATCAGGCTTGCAAGGTCCATGGATATTGGATCCTTACCAGCCTGAAAAACCAGGCCTCAGCAGTCTGCTTCATCTGGCTGGTTAACAAAAATAGGGGGGACCCCACGCCATTTTTTTCGAGGGGATCCCCTATTTTTGTTAACCAGCCAAGATAAGCAGACTGCTGTGGCCTGGTATTATCAGGCTTGCAAGGTCCATGGATATTGGCTCCTTAACAGCCTGAAAAACCAGGCCTCAGTAGTCTGCTTTATCAGGCTGGTTAACAAAAATAGGGGGGACCCCACGCTATTTTTTTTTTGAGGGGATCCCCTATTTTTGTTAATCAGTTCACTTCAGGTCAGCCGGGATTCCCTCTGACGTCACTGATGCTGTGGGTGTCCCTGGCTGACCTGAAGTGAAAGTGGAAAGCAATCAATTATGCTAACCACTTCCTCTCCTGTCAGCCAGGAGAGGAGCTCATTCATTCGGGGGTTTACTGTGAGACTGTCAGCATTAGCTGCAGTCTCTGCAGTAAACATTAACCCTTTCAGAAGGATTACATCGGGGGACCTGACTGAACATCGGATAGGTAAGAATAATGTTGCTTTATTATTTTATTTTTATTACAGGTGAACAAGGGCTTCGCAAGGAATGGCAGTAAAATAAAATATTGTCAAAAACTGTGTGTTTATTTCATTAAAATGATTTTTTATTAAAGTGTGTGTGTTTTATTTTTATTTCATACAATAGGATTAATAATTGATAGTTGTCTAATTGACAGCTCTCAATTATTAACCTGGCTTAAACTCACCGTTCAATAGCAAGGTGGCTTTAACCCCTTATTAACCCATTCGCCACCGCTACAGGGCAATGGGAATAGACGGGCAAAGTGCCAGAAAGGGCGAATCCAATTATAGATTTGCTTTTTCTGGGGTGTCTGGGAGCAGATGTTAGTAACCGGGGGGGAGGGGCAAAAATAATGGTCCCTCTCTGGGCTATTATTATCTGCCCCCACTTGCTGGCTTTGTCTGTCTGGTTGAGAAAATAGGGCGGGAGTAGTGTTGAGCAATACTGCTCGATATCTAAAAATATCGGATCGGAATGGTATCGCCGATATCACTAAATATCGGCGATATCCGATTCCGATACCGGAAGTCCCATGTAAGTCTATGGGAACAAAATATCGCAACTAAAAAAACCTTTATTTCCTTGTAAACACTAAATATACACACATAGAATACATATATATATACATATATACATGTCATTGTGACATATATATATATATATATATATATATATACATATATGTATAGTTTATACACTTCTACATAGTAAAATATCCTCTGATTCAATTGCCGGGTAAAGCCGGCTTCTGTGAAAAGACAGAAGCACCCGACATGAAATGACACTTGGTGTACATAGGGTTAACCATGTCTTTTCATGTCCTTTGCAATCTGATTTGCACAAAAAATTACATCAGTCTATGTGTGCAAAATTTCACACCTGTAGGGGTTAATTAAAGGTGTAAATTCGTTGTAAAAAAAACGGACTTTTTTGCTACGAATTTACACCTTTAATTAACCCTACAGGTGTGAAATTTTGCACACATAGACTGATGTAATTGTTTGTGCAAATCAGATAGCAAAGGACATGAAAAGACATGGTTAACCCTATGTACACCAAGTGTCATTTCATGTCGGGTTCTGCATTTTCACAAAAGCCGTCAATTGAATTAGCGGCTATTATACTATGTAGAAGTGTATGAACTATAAATATAAATATATATATATATATATGTGTCACAAATTCAATGACATGTATATATATATATATATATATATATGAGGTGTAAAATTGTTTAAAAAAATGCGTGGGCTCCCGCCCTATTTTCGCAACCAGACAGACAAAGCCAGCGAATGGGGGCAGATAATAATAGCCCAGAGAGGGACCATTATTTTTGGCCCCCCCTGGCTACTAACATCTGCCCCCAGACACCCAGAAAAGACAAATCTATAATTAGATTCGCCCTTTCTTGCACTTTGCCCGTCTATTCCCATTGCCCTGTAGCGGTGGCGAATGGGTTAATATGGGGTTAAAGCCACATTGCAATTGAAAGGTGACCTTAAGCCAGGTTAATAATTGAGAGCTGTCAATTAGACAACTATCAATTATTAATCCTATTGCATGAAATAAAAATAAAACACACACACTTTAATTAAAAATAATTTTAATGAAATAAAGACACATGTTTTTGACCATCTTTTATTTGACTGCAAAAACCATTTCCTGTAATAAAAATAAAATAAAAAAGCAAAATTATTCTTACCTATCCCATGCACAGTCAGGTCCCACGGTGTAATCCTTCAGAAAGGGTTAATGTTTACTGCAGGGACCACAGCTAATGCTGCAGCCTCACAGTAAACCCCCAAATGAATGAGTTCCTCTCCTGGCTGACAGGAGAGGAAGTGGAAAGCTTAATTGATTGCTTTCCACTTTCACTTCAGGTCAACCAGGGACACAATCAGTGACGTCAGAGGGAACTGATTAACAAAAATAGGGGTTCCCTTCGAATAAAAAATGGCGTTGGGTCCCCCCTATTTTTGTTAACCAGCCAGATGAAGCAGACCGCTGAGGCCTGGATTTTCAGGCTGTTAAGGAGCCAAGATCCATGGACCTTGCCAGCCTGATAATACCAGGCCACAGCAGTCTGCATATCTTGGCTGATTAACAAAAATAGGGGATCCCCTCGAAAAAAATTGGCGTGGGGTCCCCCCTATTTTTGTTAACCAGCCAGATGAAGCAGACCGCTGAGGCCTGGTTTTTCAGGCTGGTAAGGATCCAATATCCATGGACCTTGCAAGCCTGATAATACCAGGCCACAGCAGTCTGCTTAGCTTGGCTGGTTAACAAAAATAGGGGATCCCCTCGAAAAAAAAACGGCGTAGGGGTCCCCCTATTTTTGTTAACCAGCCAAGTAAAATGCAGACTACTGCGGCCTGGTATTAAAAGACTGTCAAGGCCCATGGATTTTGGCCCTCAACAGCCTGATAATACCAGGCTACAGCAGCCCCACATTTGGCGCATCAAAAGATGTGCCAATTGTGGCACTTTACCCGGCTCTTCCCACTGCCCTGTAGCGGTGGCAAGTGGGGTAATAAGGGGTTAATGTCACCGTTGATTGCACGGTGACA
The DNA here is from genome assembly GCA_033576555.1 of Oophaga sylvatica. NCBI lineage: Eukaryota > Metazoa > Chordata > Amphibia > Anura > Dendrobatidae > Oophaga > Oophaga sylvatica. The sequence continues at coordinate 313,132,209 of JARQOD010000004.1, forward strand.
ATAAGCCCGGTTAATAATGGAGAGATGTCAATAAGACACCGATCCATTATTAATCCCAAAGTTATTAAATGTATAAAAAAAAGACAAAGCAAGAAAAATGTCTTTTAATGAAATAAAAGAGACAACACAGTTTTCATTAATTTTATTATACACTCATTCCTGCGACGCCATCGATCTCCTGTAAAAAAAGAAAAAAAACAAACCAACAGTATACCACCTGTCCGACGCAGTCCATAGTAACGACAGTCCCACGACGATCCAGCTCTGCTACATCGCAATGACAGGCAGAGCCTGTCATCGCAACGCAGCACAGCTGATTACCTGCTTCCCCGGCGGTGACGTCATCGGACTGACTGCTTTACGGCCGGGATTACCCAGCAGTCACTGCAGTTATCGCGAGAAACTGCATGTGACCGCCGGGGAAAGATGATGGCGGCCATGAAGCAGTCCAGCCCGTGACCGCCGGAGATCTTCTGCCAGGTAAGTGCCGCTGACTCCTGACAGACCCGACCGACGGACACTGACAGTGACAGTGACAAATCCGATTCCGGTATCCGATAAGACGAAAATATCGGAACTAATTATCGAAAGGCCGATAGAGCTAATATCGGCCGATACACGATACTTGCGGTATCGTATCGCTCAACACTAGGCGGGAGCCCCCTTTTTTTTTAAACAATTTTACACCTCATATATATATATATATGTATATATATATATATATATATATATATATATATATATACTTGTCATTGAATTTGTGACACATATATATATATATATTTATATTTATAGTTCATACACTTCTACATAGTATAATAGCCGCTAATTCAATTGCCGGCTTTTGTGAAAATACAGAAGCCGACATGAAATGACACATGGTTTACATAGAGTTAACCATGTCATTTCATGTTGTTTGATATATTGTTTTCACTAACAATTACATTAGTATATGTGTGCAAAATTTGACACATGTAGGGGTTAATTAAAGGTGTAAATTCGTAGCAAAAAAGTCAGTTTTTTTTACAACTAATTTACAACTTTAATTAACCCCTACAGGTGTGAAATTTCGCACACATACATTCATTTAATTGTTTGTGAAAACCAGATATCAAACTACATGAAAAGACATGGTTAACTCTATGTAAACCATGTGTCATTCCATGTCGAGTGCTTGTGTATTTTCACAAAAGCCGGCAATACCCGGCAATTGAATCAGAGGCTATTTTACTATATAGAAGTGTATGAACTATAAATATATGTATATATATACAGTACAGACCAAAAGTTTGGACACACCTTCTCATTCATAGATTTTTCTGTATTTTCATGGCTATGAAAATTGTAGAATCACACTGAAGGCATCAAAACTATGAATAAACACATGTGGAATTATACAATACACTTTACAAAAAAGTGTTAAACAACTGAAAATATGTCTTATATTCTAGGTTCTTCAAAGTAGCCACCTTTTGCTTTGATTACTGCTTTGCACGCAGAAAAGGTGAACGGATGGATTCTACATGCCTGATTCCCACCGTGAAGCATGGAGGAGGTGGTGTGATGATGTGGGGGTGATTTGCTGGTGACACTGTTGGGGATTTATTCAAAATTGAAGGCATAGTGACCCAGAATGGCTTCTACAGCATCTTGCAGCAGCATGCTATTCCATCCGGTTTGCGTTTAGTTGGACCATCATTTATTTTTCAACAGGACAATGACCCCAGACCCACCTCCAGACTGTGTAAGGGCTATTTGACCAAGAAGGAGAGTGTTGGGTGCTACGCCAGATGACCTGGCCTCCATAGTTACCAGACCTGAACCCAATCGAGATAGTTTGGGGTGAGCTGGACCGCTCACCGCTTCAATTTTGAAAAAATCCCCAACAGTGTCACCAGCAAAGCACCCCCACACCATCACACCACCTCCTCCATGCTTCACGGCGGGAACTAGGCATGTAGAGTCCAGCCGTTCACCTTTCTGCATGCAAAGCAGTAATCAAAGCAAAAGGTGGCTACGTTGAAGTACCTAGAATATAAGACATATTTTCAGTTGTTTCACACTTTTTTGTAAAGTGTAATGTATAATTCCACATGTGTTAATTCATAGTTTTGATGCCTTCAGTGTGATTCTACAATTTTCATAGTCATGAAAATACAGAAAAATCTTTGAATGAGAAGGTGTGTCCAAACTTTTGGTCTGTACTGTATGTCACAATGACATGTATATATATGTATTCTATGTGTGTATATTTAGTGTTTACAAGGAAAGAAAGGTTTTTTTTTTAGTTCCGATATTTCTGTCCCATTGACTTGCATTGTGTTTCCGGTATCGGATCGGCGATACCCGATACTTTTTGAGTATCGGGCCGATCCAAACCGATCCAATATTTTAGGATATCGGGCAGTATCGCTCAACACTACTTGCCACATACTCTCCCTTATTTCCTTTAATCAACAAAATAACTACCGTTTTTATATACTGAAGCCTCAGAAAAATCTCAATGTTTGGAAAGGCCATGCCACCATGGTGACATGCCTTAAAAAGACTTTCTCTCTTAAGTTTTCCTATTTTACTACTCCAGAAAAAAGTAAAAAGTAACTTTTCCACTTTTTTATTTTCCTATAAGACGGTGGAAAAACTTTTGCAATAAAAAGCAAAATCGGAAGAATCACCGCTTTTATGACCAAAATCTTACCACTCAAGGTCAAGTCTCTCAGTCGCCAAAAAATTAACTTACTCTCTATGCGCAATCCACACTCCTCCCAGCTCTCCTTACCTTCCAACTGCTTATTAAATAATACTCCCAGCACTTTGATAGCACCCTCCTCACACTTAACTCCCTTCATTTTAACCCCATCATCCCCAAAACATTTATAGCTACATTTATTCCAATTCACTCTAAAGCGAGACGCACCACAGAAAAACTCCAAAAGCAACTTAACCCTACTCATAGACGCAACACTTTCACTCACAACCACAACATCATCCATATATCCAAGAACTTTCACACGCTTTCCACCACTCCCAGGTACCAACAAACCTCGCACCACTTTATCACGTCTCACCAAGCACAACAAAGGTTCTATTACACATACAAATAAGACAGGGGACATGGGACACCCCTGCCTTATACCAGACATAATATTCACTTTCTCACTCAACCACCCATTAACAAGAAACTCACTTGACACACAATCATACAAAGACATTATCCCATTCACAAATTTTTTAGGAAATCCCATTCTCTCCAGAACTTTAAACAAAAACACATGCGAGACCCTATCAAACGCTTTCTCAAAATCAATTGTCAGAACCATACACTTCTGTTTCCTTCCCATGCAGTCCCCAATCAAATCCCTTAATAACAATAAGTTATTACTCATACTTCTTCCAGGCACAGCACACACTTAATCCTCATCCACAACATTACCAATCACCTCACGCATACGATTCGCCAACAATTTGCTATAGATTTTGTAATCTGCATTCAGCAGCGTTATAGGTCTTCAATTCTCTAAACACTTTCTCTCACCTTCTTATACACAAGCAAAACCACACCCCCTTTCATTGATGCACACAACTTACCATTCTCCCACATATACTTACATATCTCAGTCAAATCAGCACCCAGAAAATCCAATGCTTTCACATAGAATTCTACCGGCAATCCGTCTTTCCCTGGTGTCTTATTCTTTTTAGCACTCTTCATCACATTTTCTACTTCATCCATAATCACGTCCTCATTCAAAATATCACATACTCCACTACCCAACTTGTTTTCTAACCCATTCAGCACTTCTGAAACAAGACCAGAGTCAATCCATTTTTTATCATATAACTTGCTTAAAAATGGTTTAAAAAAAAAAAAAAAAAACACACTGTCTGCAAATTGAGAATCTGGTTTGGCTATTATCCTAGGTCATGTGATAAGGCTCGTTAAAGGGTCGACATTGACTTGTAGGATTGCTACCTTCCAATAGGTGGCACTACAGTTCTAGCTCTCTTCCTCTCTGAAGAGACAATTTGCATAATTAAAAAGGAACACACAGTCTGGATAACACCAGAATATGCAAATCAGAAAAGTGTACTCTATCAGTAGCATACAGCTGTATACAGTGTTGGGGGAATTTTAAATCTCCGTATATATTTCAAGAGGAACACACATGGTCAGAGGCCCAGTCTGGATAACACCAGAATATGAAAATCAGAAAAGTGTACTATATCAGTAGCCAACAGCTGTATACAGTGTTGGGGGAATTGTAAATCTCCATATATATTTCAGGAGTAACACACACACGCTCTCTCACTATGGATTTGACCGTAATACAGAAGGCAGAAAAACGGTACTGTATCAGAAGATACCAGCTGTATACGGTTTTGGGGAAAAATGGAAATCTCCGTATATATTTCCGGAGTCACACACAGCTAGTTAGCATGTATTTGTCCGTGATACCAGCCGGTACATGTTACTGTGAGGAGCGCACAGCTCTATACGGTGTGGGAAAAAATGAACACTCAGTAACTGTGCAGAAAAAATGAAGAAAAGTATTAGTGCTGTGTAGATGCTGTGTTAAAAAGCAGTCTGCACAGCAGTGTACACACACCAATACAGGTAGCAAGCAACTTAATAATCAGCTCTGCTACTCCACAAAAGAAATGTCCCCCTTCTCACTGGCAGGCAGCCTAATAATCAGCTCTGCTGCTCCACACAAGAAATTTCCCCCTTCTCACTGGCAGGCAGCCTAATTATCAGCTCTGCTGCTCCACACAAGAAATTTCCCCCTTCTCACTGGCAGGCAGCCTAATAATCAGCTCTGCTGCTCCACACAAGCAATTTCTACCCTGTCACTGGCAGGCAGCCGAAGAACCAGCATTGCTGCACACACCAATTTCCTTCCCTGTCACTACACAGTAACTGTACAGCTAATCACTATCAGCACAAGCACAGATTTTTTTTTGGGCCTGCCTAACGCTCTCCCTACTGATAAACAGTGTCAGCAACCTCTCCCTACACTAAGATCGGTAGAAGTAAAATGACGGTCGGCGGTGAGGGATTTTATATGCACTGTGACGCCACACAAAGCCAGCTCATCACTGCAATGCCCTTCTGTAAGATGGTGCTGGCCGCTGCCCATGTCATCGCGTTGCCCACAGTCTGCGTCCTTGCTCATTGGCTGAAAAAAGGCCCTTAACGTATTATGGGAAAACCGACTTTGGTGCAATGGTCGCTGAACACGTGACTGAAATCACGCTATGGTCGGGTTTCGCTAGGCGAAACCCGACTTTGGCGAAAGTCTGTGTTTTTTTAAATTGACCGACCTGTTTCGCTCAACCCTACTGCTAACCAATGGTGTAATAGTGTGTGCTATATCTGGCTCCTCTGCCATAGAGAGGGTGTCGGAGCAAGAAGTGTTTTCTGTTGCTAGTTTCCGGTTCAGTGTTCTGTTGTGCCTGTGTTCTGTTGTGCACTGCCAGTGTCCTGCCAGTACCTAGCTAATTCTGCTTGTCTTTTCAGACTACCAGTCGCTCTCTACTTTATACCCGGAAAATTACCAGTGCTGCCTGTTCAAGTTCCATCCTGCTCAGCCTTCTTTCACTCCGTTACCCATGATGACCTCAGTACTGCCTGTGCCAGCTTCATCCCCTGCTCCCGCTTCCCGCCTGTCAAGTTCAACGCTACCAGCTATCCCTGCCTGTACACCTGTTCCACTTGGCGAGCCTCCACGTGTCTGGGTCTAACTGGAGTTAGCATCTGCGTCCCCTGGGCACTCCAATCTAATCCTGTTCGAGGGGTTTTACTACAGGTATATGGGCTCACATAGTCATGCCCCCTTCGGAACCCCCTGGTCCGTGGTCCCACAAAAATAGCAATAAACAAACGTGCACTACAACATCTGTGCCTCCACTTCAATTTGTTACAGATTGCTCTGGCCATGGAACCCGCTGGGTCCTAAGCACCTCCAGCTGCAGAGTTGGGTCAAGAAAGAGGTTACTCACCTGAGAGACCAGCAGGACAAGATCACGACCTATCTGCACAACTTGTCTACACATATGGACTCGTTGATATCCTCGGCTACTCCCGTGTCGACCACCGGCTTCCAGGTTCCCTGTTGTATGGCAGTAAAGGACTTCATCTGGCAGCTCCCCTCGGTTTAATGGTGATCCTGCTCAGTATCAAGGGTTCATAAATCGATGCACACTGCACTTTGAACTCCTGGGGCATATGTTTGCTTCTGAATGGGCCAAAGTGGGCTTTATTATGTCGCACCTCACTGGAGAGGCCCTTGCCTGGCTAAATCCGTTGTGGGAGAGAGGAGACCCTCTGATTAATAATCTCCAGTCTTTTCTAAAGGCGTTCTGCAGGACCTTCGACGAGCCTGGGCGTTCTTCTTCGACAGCTTCTTAACTTCTTCGTTTACGCCAGGAGAGTCTCACGGTGGCTCAGTATGCTGTTCATTTCTGAACCCTTTCCCCAGAGTTATCCTGGAATTACGAGGCCTTGGTGGATTCCTTTTGGGAAGGTTTGTCCGGGAGAATAAAGGGCGAGCTGGCGGGTTTGAGATACTCCTGCGACTCTGAATGACCTGATATCCTTAGCAACACGGATTGATCTTCTGTTTCAAGAATGTTCTAGGGATTCCAAGCAGGAGAAGAGACCTTATTGTATGGATCCTAGTTTCCAGAAGCTGCCTGCTTCCCTGTCTCCAGCCTCTCTTCCTGAACTTATCCAAGTGGATTAAGTGAGCCTGGCCAGGCAGCACCAGGAGGCGCACCACATGGAGGAAAAATGTTTCTACTGCAGTAGTTTGGAGCATCCGATACGCTTCTGTCCAGTGAGGTTGGGAAACTCCAGTGCCTGGGGTCGGTAGGTGAGGCTTCCATGGGTAAGGATCATTTCTCTCCATTTCTGCAAATGACTATTTCCGTGTCCTTCGGCCCTTGACCGAGCCCGTTTGGTTCCAGACTGAGCCAGTGGAACTTCGGGTAGGTCTAACGCATTCCGAAAAATTCTGTTTTTATACTTTGCCTGGTTTGTCACACCCCTTTCTTCTAGGTTTACCCTGGTTCTAAACACATGAACCTGTCTTAAATTGGAGGACTGGAGAAATCCTGCACTGGGGAGATTCCTGCTCTGATCGATGTATGACTCCCATCTGTCCTATTCTTCCTCCAGTTCATCTAACCGCACTACTGGGTTTACCATCCTCTTACTGGGCCTTCTCTGATATCTTCGGGAAAAAGGAAGCAGAAAGTCTACCTCCACACAAGTCGTATGACTGTTCCATTGATCTGCTTGCCGAAACGTCTCCCCCCTCGGCAGCGAATCTATCCTCTTTCCCATGCAGAAACCCAGGCTATGTCAGACTAAATCCAGGAGAACCTAACTAGAGGATTTATCCAGAAATCATTCCCCCGGCGAGGCAGGATTCTTCTTTGTTAAGAAAAAGAATGGATCTCTTTGGCACTGTATCGATTAGAGGGGGTTAAACCAGATCATGGTAAAAAATAGATATCCATTACCGCTTATTTAAAAGCTATTTGATCATCTCCAAGGGCCAAGATCTCCACTAACCTAGATCTCAGAGGGGCCTGCAACCTGATTCGTATACGTCAAGGAGATGAATGGAAAACAGCCTTCAAAACTCGAGATGGACACTATGAATATCTGGTAATGCCATTTGGCCTCAGTAATGCACCCGTGGTCTTCCAGGAGTCTGTAAACGACATTTTTAGAGATCTCCTGTATTCATGTGTTGTTGTCTACTTGGAGGACATCTTGATTTACTCCACAGAATTAACCACTCGGAGACATGTTTGCCAGGTCTTTACAAAGGCTCAGGGAAAACAGACTGTATGCCAAGTTTAAGAAATGCGTCTTCGAGCAATCCTCTTTGGCTTTTCTCGGTTACATAGTCTCGTCCACAGGTCTACAGATGGATCCGGAGAAGTTATCCGCTATACTCAAGTGGCCTCGCCCATCCAGGCTTAAAGCGTTACAACGGTTCCTGGGATTCCCCAACTATTGCCCCCAATTTATTCCACACTTCTCTACTCGAGAGGCACCCATTTCAACTCTAACTCGGAAAGGTGTTAATCCCAAGGATTGGACTCCAGAAGTGGAGAAAGCCTTTGCTTCCTTGAAGGAGGCCTTCTCTTCCATGCCCGTTCTCCATCAACTGGACTCTGATAAACAATTTTTTCTCGAGGTAGATGCTTCCTCCATAGGCACTGGAGCGGTTCTCTCTCAAAAATCGTCTACCGGTCGTATGGCCCCTTGTGGGTGTTTTTCAAAGTTTTTTTTCCACTTCAGAGAAGAACTATTCCGTTGGAGATCGGGAATTGTCGGAACTCAAGTTGGCTCTGCAAGAATGGCGACACCTCCTTGAGGAGCAGTCCATCAGGTTTTCATATTCACAGATCATAAAAACCTTGCCTATCTCCAGTACGCACAGAGGTTGAATCCCTGCCAAGCTAGGTGGGCCTTGTTTTTTGCTCAAATTAATTTTGTTCTTCACTTTCGTCCATCTGACAAGAATGTCAAGGCCGATGCACTCTCCAGAGCCTTCCTGTCCCCAGACTTAGAGGAGGAACCTCAACATATCATCGAGCCTTCCAGGTTAGTGTCAGTAGACTCTGTCAATCTCTCTCGGCTTCCTCCAGGAAAATCTCTTATGCCCACTTCAGACAGGAATCGTGTCCTTTGGTGGGGTCACTCTTCCAAGTTGGGTGGTCATCCCGGTCAGAAAAAGACTTTGCAACTTATCTCCCATTATTACTGGTGGCCTACCATGGGCAAAGATACCCTGGAGTATGTCGCAGCCTGCCCTTCGTGTGCCCGTAACAAAACTGCAAAGCGCCTTCCATACAGACAGCTCTTGCCGCTTCCTATTCCTTCCGCTCCCTGGCAGCATATTGCGATTGACTTTATTATGGATCTTCCCATCTCATCTGGCTGCTCTGTTGTCTGGGTTGTGGAGGATCGATTTTCAAAGATGGCTCACTTCGTTCCTCTGTCCGTTCTTCCGTCTGCCTACATTGAACTCTTTTTGCTGTGTGCTACCCTAGTTAGTGACACTATTTTGCTGTAAAAAAAAATATAGGCCACATGTTTTACAGTGTGGTATCTAGACACGACTCAGCTATCTGTGTACTATAAATTGTGGCATTTCAGGCCTCCACTCAACTGTTTTTCTGTGTTACATTAGTTCTTGACACTATTTTGTTGTAAAAAAATAAAACTACAGGTCACATATTTTACAGCGTGGTATCTCCAACACACACCTGAGCTATCTGTGGGCTACAAATTGTAGCATTTCAGGCCTACATTGAACTGTTTTTGCTGTGTGCTACCCTAGTTAGTGACACCATTTTGCTGTGAAAAGAAAATACAAGCCACATATTTCACTGTGTGGTATCTCCGTCTCACACCTCATCTATCTGTGGGCTACAAATTGTGGCATTTGAGGACTCCATTCAACTGTTTTTGCTGTGTGTTACCCTAGTTCTTTACACAATTTCACTGTAAAAAAAATAAAAATACAGGCCACATATTTTACAGTGAGATATCGCCGTCACATGCCTCATCTATCTGTGGGCTACAAATTGTGGCACTTGAGGCCTCCATTCAACTGTTTTTGCTGTGTGTTACCTTAGTTCTTTACACAATTTCACTGTAAAAAAATAAAAATGCAGACCTTATATTTTACAGTGTGGTATCTCCGTCACACGCCTCATATATCTGTGGGATACAAGGATACAAATTGTGCCATTTCAGGCCTACATTGAACTGTTTTTGCTGTGTGCTACCCTAGTTAGTGACACTATTTTACTGTAAAAAAAATACAGGCCACATGTTTTACAGTGTGGTATCTTCGTCACATGACTCAGCTATCTGTGGGCTAAAAAATGTGGCATATCAGGCCTACATTGAAATGTTTTTGCTGTGTACTACCCTAGTTAATGACACTATTTTGCTGTAAAAAAAATACAGGCCACATATTTTAGTGTGGTGTCTCTGTCACACGACTCAGCTATCTGTGGGCTAAATATTGAGGCATTTCAGGCCTACATTGAACTGTTTTCGCTGTGTTTTTGGCTAGTTAGTGACAATATTTTTCTGTTTTTAAAAAAAATACCAGCCTGATAATTTAAAATCTGGTATCCCCATCACACGACTCACCTATCTGTTGTCTAAAAAATTGTCGCATGTCAGGCCTATATTGAACTTTTTTTGCTGTGTCTTAGCCTAGTTATTGACACAATTTTGCTGTGAAAACAAAAATACAGGCCAGATATTTGAAAGTGGGGTATCTTCGTCACACGGCTCATCTCTCTGTGGGCTACAAATTGTGCCATTTGAGGGCTCCATTGAAATTTTTTGCTGTGTTTTAGCCTACTTATTGAAACAATTTTGCTGTAAAACAAAAAAAACTGAGAACAGATAATTTAAAGTCTGGTATCTCCGTCACACAACTCACCTATCTTTGGGCTAAAAATTGTGGCATTTTTGTTGCTCCATTGAATTCTGTTTGCTGTGTCTTAGCCTAGTTATAGACAGTATTTTTCTGTTTTAAAAGAAAATACAGGGCAGATATTTTAAAGTGTGGCATCTCCGTTACACGCCTCACCTATCTGTGCGCTAAAAATTATGTCATTTGAGGGTTCGACCAAGATGGTGAGCGGCGATGATGCCATAGTTAGCATCACTAGCCCACTTCTCTGTGTTCTGAAATGCTCTCTGCTCACAATCAAAGAGGATGCCTTGCAGGCGGAGATTAATGAGACAGAGAAGGGAACCATACAGGGTGATTACACACAGCCCAGCCTCATTTCATCTAAATATGGATTGGTTGACAATAGACTTGAGATATATATTCGGAGATTTAAATATTCCCCAAAACCGTATACAGCTGTCCGCTTCTGATACAGTACAGTATATCTGCTCTTTATATTACGGTCAAATCCATACTGAGTGAGCGTCTGTGTGTGACTCCGGAAATATATACGGAGATTTAAATTTTCCCCAAAACCGTATACAGTTGTCCGCTTCTGATACAGTACAGTATATCTGCTCTTTGTATTACGGTCAAATCCATACTGAGTGAACGTCTGTGTGTGACTCCGGAAATATATACGGAGATTGCAATTTTCCCCCACACCGTATACAACTGTCCGCTTCTGATACAGTACCGTATATCTGCTCTTTGTATTACGGGCAAATCCATACTAATTGAGCATCTGTGTGTGACTCTGGAAAAATATACGGAGATTTAAATTTTCCCCAAAACCGTATACAGCTGTCCGCTTCTGATACAGTACCGTATATCTGCTTTTTGTATTACGGTCAAAACCATACTGAGTGAGCGTCTGTGTGTGACTCCGGAAAAATATACGGAGATTTAAATTTTCCCCTACGCCATAAACAGTTGTACGCTCCTCATACAGTACCATATATCTGCTGGCATTTTTGGTATATTTTCCCAAACATGAGGAAGTATGGTGGAAGAGGCCGTGGACGTGGGCCAGCTGGGAATGATGGTGGTGGTGGTGCATCTGCTGGCAGTGCCAAAAGCCCAATAGTACCTAAGGCAGGAGGTGTTGAGCCTGCGTAATCATCTGGCTCTAGAAGGCCTGGAAGGCTCCCTTTTCTGGGAGTAGGTAAACCGCTTTTAAAGCTGGAGCATCAGGAACAGGTTTTGGCTTACATTGCCGAAACAGCCTCCAGCTCTATCGCCTCCTCTTCTGAAGTTTCAAAAAATGCAAGCACTGAGTCGTCAGTGCAGGCTCCAGGTCAGGAACAACACCTTTCCTTGTGTCCTTCATCCCCACCAAAAGTAAAGGATGGGGCAGGCCACACTTCAGATTACTCCATGGAGCTCTTTTCACATACCATGCCTGGGATATCAAGTCAAATCCTGAATTCCCCAGTCCAAGATGAATATGACATGACGTGCACTGATGCACAGCCACTGCTATCTGATTCTGCTGGTACATTCACCCAGAGCACTGCATTGCCCTCACAGTCTACTGAGCCAGAATCTGACCCTGATGAAACTCAGGTGCCCCTTCCCGCATAAGATACCACCTTATACGGTGACACAGAGGAAGGTGCAGATGAAATTGAAGAGGAGGTGATGGATGACCCAGTTGTTGACCAGGATTGGCATCCATTGGGGGAAGAGGGTGCCGCTGGCAATAGCTCAGAAGAGAAGGGGGATCCGCGGCAGGCATTGACATAGCAGCTGCGATTATCTGGCAGGCCCGTAGCAGTCCAAAAATGTGTTAAAAAAACAAAGAGTTGCAGGACAGCTTGGCCAGACGGTCAAATTAGCACAGCGTGCAAGCCCGGAAAATTTATCCCATAGTAGGAAGAGTGCAGTGTGGCACTTTTTTGACCAAAATCCTATTGATGAGGCAAAGGTTATCTGTAAGAAGTGCGGAAGGACCTTTAGCCGAGGGAAAAATCTCAGAAAATTGAATACCAGTTGCATGCTTAGACGTTTAAACACCATGCACTTGCAATCGTGGACGGACTACAAAACCTCACTGGCTTCGAACGCCTACATTGCCAAACTGATCTCATTAGAGATGATACCCTTCCGTTTGTTTGAAAGCGCAGCGTTCCTAAAGCTCATATCCTACGCTGTCCCACATTATGACCTACCCAGTCGGCACTTCTTTTCTAGAAAAGCTATCCCTGCCCTCCACCTGCATGTGAAAGACCGTATTGTCCATTCTCTCAAACAATCAGTGAGAGAAAATGTGCACCTCACAACAGATGCATGGGCCAGTAGGCATGGCCAGGGCCATTACGTGTACATCACTGGCACTGGGTTAATGTGGTGGATGCAGGGTCCACAGGGTACAGTGGCGGTGGGACAGCGCTACCTAGCCCACGGTATAGGCAACAGTTGGCTGTAGGCGTCGACCCTCCTCCAGAAGCAAAAGCTCGTCGACAGAGCCCAGTCGCTCGAGCACTCCATCCGCATCTGCCAGTGTTGCACACGAGGTGTCACACTATCGATCAGCTAGTGGTAAGCGTCAGCAGGCTGTTTTAAAGATGATGTCTTTGGGTTACAACAGACACACCGCGGAGGTACTGGCCGACTACTTGCGCGAGAAACTGAGTCATGGCTGGGCAGTCTACATCTTGAGCCAGGCTAGGTAGTCAGTGATAACGGCTGTAATTTTGTGGTGGCCATAGCCCTGGCATAACTCAGACACATACCTCGCCTGGCTCACACCTTGAACCTGGTGGTGCAGTGCTTCATAAATAATTATCCGGAGTTACCAGCCCTGCTCCATAAGCTGCGAAGACTGTGCTCACACATCCGTCACTCGCCTGCAGACTCCAGTCGTATGCAGAGGCTGCAGCGATCGCTCCACCTCCCCAAGCACCGCCTAATCATAGACGTTGCAACAAGGTGGAACTCCACCATGCACATGGTTGAGAGGCTGTGCGAACTGAGGCAGGCTGTAATGTATTTGTGGGAAAATACACGGGCAGGCAGTTTTAGGGCGGACATGGATTTGTCGGGTGTGCAGTGGTCAAAGCTGAAAGAACTCTGTAAAGTCCTTCAGTGTTTTGAGGAATGCACACGGCTGGTAAGCGCAGAAGACTCCATCATAAGCATGAGCATGCCACTTATGCTTCTGCTCATGCAAACTTTGACGCACATTAAGGATCAGGCGTCTGCAGCGGAGGAGTAGGGAAGCCTTGATGACAGTAAGGCATTGTGTGCTCAGGAACTGTCCTGGACAAGGTGGAGGAGGAACAGGAGGAGGATGAGTATGAGTGGGATGATTATTTTGGGGAGGATGATGCTTCTCAAGGGGCAAGAGAAAATGTTGACTTGCCAAGGTCAGGTACAGGGTTTGTGCGTGACTGGAGGGATGTGGATTTGGCAGAAAGTGCTCCTCCACCCACGACTGGCAGTGCATCATTGACACCAGGAACATTGGCCCACATGTGTGATTATGTCTTGCGGATCCTAAAAAGGGACCCCCGCATTGCCAAAATGATGAAGGATGACGACTACTGGTTGGCCAGCATCCTCGATCCACGCTATAAAGGCAAATTACAGAACATCATGCCACAGGAGAACCTAGAACTAATATTGGCGAACAAACAAGCAACTCTGGTAAACCATTTGTTTGAGGCATTCCCAGCACACAGCAGTGGTGCAGGTTTTACCACGAGCCGTACTGGGCAACAAGGAAGAGGTGTTCGTGGTGCCACAGTCAAAGTGGCGTTGGAGACAGGGGATTCATGACCATTTTGTGGTCTGATTTCTCGAGTAACGCTCACACGACTGGTAATACTGAATCGATTACAACAGACAGGAGACAACAGTTGTCAACTATGGTTCAAAATTACCTCTCCTCCCCTATCGACGTTCTCCCTCACAGTTCATTCCCCTTTGACTACTGGGCCTGTAAACTGGACACCTGGCCTGAATTGGCACAATATGCCTTACAGGAGCTCGCTTGCCCTGCTGGTAGTGTGCTATCAGAAAGAGTCTTCAGTGCTGTTTGATCAATCCTGACAGAAAGAAGGACCCGGCTGTCGACCCAAAATGTTGATGATCTTACCTTCATTAAAGTGAACCATGCCTGGGTTTCAAAGGATTTTGTACCACCTTCCCCTGATGACACATAAGTTGCCAGCAAAATGGCTCGCTTTGTCCTCCTCTTCCTCCGACTTCTCCAATTCCTCCATTTGCAGCTGCTGAACGTCCAACCTACACCTCAACATATGCCACTTTATACACCTCCCTAACTGGGCTATACCCACTGGCCGTCAGAGACACCAGCGTACTATGAGGGGCCCTATGCCAGTTCCCGGCACCCACGAGTGTGCCCCCCCTGCTTGCTCAGGGCCCCAGCACTTGCAATACTTACCTCTCTCTGCTCCACCGCTGTGACGTTTTCACGTTTCCTGACAGTGACATTCAGGTCAGAGAGCGTGATGATATCATGTCTGTGCGCCCTCTGCCTGAACAGTCACAGTGCAGAGAGCTGAAAGATGGCGACGCTGAGGAATCCAGAGGAGAGCAGTGTCCAGCCAGGAGAGGTATTTCATTTTTTTTAATGGTTGGAGCAATATATGGGGATGATTATACACTGTAGAATTTTATATGGTGCCCATCATACACTTGAACATCATAGATAGAGCCCATTATACACTGGAGCATCATCCATGGGGCACATCATATACTGGAGCATCATATGGGGCCCATTATATATGGCGCATCATATGGGGCACATTATATATGGAGCATCACATGGAGACCATTATATATGGAGCATTATATATAGGGACTAGAGTTGAGCGATACTTTCCGATATCCAAAAGTATCGGAATCGGAATGGTATCGCCGATACCCAAAAAATATCGGCGATACCCGATACCGATACCGGAAATACAATGTAAGTCTATGGGAACAAAATATCGGAATTAAAAAAAACCCATTCTTGCCTTGTTGGTTAATTGTACATGAAGGAAAACAACAAAGAGTAATGTAGAATTTATTGGGGAGGTTGAGGAGACATTAAAGGCATAGATGTTTAACACAATGCAATGGAATAGCATTAATATTTCTTTTTTTGAAATACGTTTGGATTGACGAAGAAATTGACAATGTTGTTAACCTTTTTTCTATTTTGTCAAATATGTCTGTTTCACAACTTCCATGCTCTTCACCTTTTTAACTTTTCACACACTTTCTCCTTCATAATCTTCAGCAGCATCATCTTTCTCATCAAATTATTCTTCATCTTCACCTTCTTAATCTTCTAAAACTTCTTGCTATTCATCTTTTTGTTAACATTACTTATATTGTTCTTATTAAACAGTTATTATTCTTCATATTCTACTTCTTCATCTTCTTCCTATTCATCCTTTTCATCATATTCTTATTTGTGACAGACATTCCTGTACTTGTAATCTGTAAAACTCTGAATTTTCATCCTTCCGTTCTTGCTGTCACGAAAGATTTTAATTACAACAGTATTTGTCCGCGTTCAGTTTAGCCTGCAGCAGCATCAGGCATTTTCCAGGGGCACCACGAGGAGGAACGGACCCACCCCCATACACTGCTTAGTCTTCTTCTGCTTAGAATTTAGAGCATATATTTTGCTCTTCATTTTGGTCTTATACTTAATGTTCTTCTGCTTTTTGATCTTCTGCTTATTGTTCTTCTGTCTCTTGTTCTGTATCTTGTAGTTTGTCTTAACCTTCTTTGTCCTGTTGGTGATGGTACAAAAGCCAATGGAAGTAACGAGGACCAGCTGACTGTGCTGGAACCCGGAGGGTCAGCAGAAGGAAAAGAGCCAATGGCACAACCGAGGACCAGCTGACGTTACTGGGACACGGTTACTAAGCAGGGGTACCTCCAGGCCCAAAGCACTACGGACATCAGACCGATGGGAACTCGGATACCGACACGGAGCAACCAGGCCAAAGGCTACTGCCGAGGAACGCTGACGGTACTGGAAGCCCGGAAATGTAGCAGAGTACAGAGCCAATGAAGAACAGGTCAGCTGATGGCTGGAAACCCGAGGCAGAGAAGGCCATGACACGGACACTGTTGGACACGGTTATACAGGGCTTCCAACACCAGGACACAGACGTGCTGGACTGATACGCTGGGACTAGCAAAGCACGCGGAGAACCATAGGACTGAACGATGGTAGCAAGTACAAAAGAAGTAACGAGGACAGCTCTCTGAACCAGTCCAAAATCCAATGAAAGGCGTGAGAACAGTACCGGATTGCTCACACACAGACCGATGACGAACGACTGAGACTGGCAAAGCACTCCGGAAACAGGTTGACCGAGGAGAAAGAGAATGTACGAGGACACTGACTCTGAACCAGCACGAAAGTAGCAAAAACCGAGGACCAGCTGACGTTACTGGGACACGGTTATAAGCAGGAGGTACTGTGCTCCAAAGCACTACCAGGACCAGCAGACGTTGCTGGAACTCGGATACCGACATGGACGGACCTAGTCCAAAGGCACTGCTGAACCAGCTGACGGTACGGAACCCGGATGGGTAGAGAAGGTACCAATGGAAATAAAGTTGAGGCAGCAGGACTTTTTGCCGTTCACACAGCAGGGGAACAGCTGACATTACTGAACCCCAGTAACACAGGAGCAAGTGTAGACTGTGCTAACAGCACTTCCGAGAAACAACTGGCGGTTTGTAAACCCAGGGATGAGAAGAGAACATGGTGGAGGCAGCAGGACTTTTTGCCGTTCACACAGCAGGGGAACAGCTGACATTACTGAACCCCAGTAACACAGGAGCAAGTGTAGACTGTGCTAACAGCACTTCCGAGAAACAACTGGCGGTGTTGTAACCCAGGGATGAGAAGAGAACATGTGGAGGCAGCAGGACTTTTTGCCGTTCACACAGCAGGGGAACAGCTGACATTACTGAACCCCAGTAACACAGGAGCAAGTGTAACTGTGCTAACAGCACTTCCGAGAAACAACTGGCGGTGTTGTAACCCAGGGATGAGAAGAGAACAGGTGGAGGCAGCAGGACTTTTTGCCGTTCACACAGCAGGGGAACAGCTGACATTACTGAACCCCAGTAACACGGGAGCAAGTGTTAACTGTGCTAACAGCACTTCCGAGAAACAACTGCGGTGTTGTAACCCAGGGATGAGAAGAGAACATGGTGGAGGCAGCAGGACTTTTTGCCGTTCACACAGCAGGGGAACAGCTGACATTACTGAACCCCAGTAACACAGGAGCAAGTGTAGACTGTGCTAACAGCACTTCCGAGAAACAACTGGCGGTGTTGTAACCCAGGATGAGAAGAGAACAGGGTGGAGGCAGCAGGACTTTTTGCCGTTCACACAGCAGGGGAACAGCTGACATTACTGAACCCCAGTAACACGGAGCAAGTGTAACTGTGCTAACAGCACTTCCGAGAAACAACTGGCGGTGTTGTAACCCAGGGATGAGAAGAGAACAGGGTGGAGGCAGCAGGACTTTTTGCCGTTCACACAGCAGGGGAACAGCTGACATTACTGAACCCCAGTAACACAGGAGCAAGTGTAGACTGTGCTAACAGCACTTCCGAGAAACAACTGGCGGTGTTGTAACCCAGGGATGAGAAGAGAACATGGTGGAGGCAGCAGGACTTTTTGCCGTTCACACAGCAGGGGAACAGCTGACATTACTGAACCCCAGTAACACAGGAGCAAGTGTTAGACTGTGCTAACAGCACTTCCGAGAAACAACTGGCGGTGTTGTAACCCAGGGATGAGAAGAGAACATGGTGGAGGCAGCAGGACTTTTTGCCGTTCACACAGCAGGGGAACAGCTGACATTACTGAACCCCAGTAACACAGGAGCAAGTGTAGACTGTGCTAACAGCACTTCCGAGAAACAACTGGCGGTGTTGTAACCCAGGGATGAGAAGAGAACAGGTGGAGGCAGCAGGACTTTTTGCCGTTCACACAGCAGGGGAACAGCTGACATTACTGAACCCCAGTAACACGGGAGCAAGTGTTAACTGTGCTAACAGCACTTCCGAGAAACAACTGGCGGTGTTGTAACCCAGGGATGAGAAGAGAACATGGTGGAGGCAGCAGGACTTTTTGCCGTTCACACAGCAGGGGAACAGCTGACATTACTGAACCCCAGTAACACAGGAGCAAGTGTAGACTGTGCTAACAGCACTTCCGAGAAACAACTGGCGGTGTTGTAACCCAGGGATGAGAAGAGAACATGGTGGAGGCAGCAGGACTTTTTGCCGTTCACACAGCAGGGGAACAGCTGACATTACTGAACCCCAGTAACACAGGAGCAAGTGTTGACTGTGCTAACAGCACTTCCGAGAAACAACTGGCGGTGTTGTAACCCAGGATGAGAAGAGAACATGGTGGAGGCAGCAGGACTTTTTGCCGTTCACACGCAGGGGAACAGCTGACATTACTGAACCCCAGTAACACGAGAGCAAGTGTTAACTGTGCTAACAGCACTTCCGAGAAACAACTGGCGGTGTTGTAACCCAGGGATGAGAAGAGAACAGGGTGGAGGCAGCAGGACTTTTTGCCGTTCACACAGCAGGGGAACAGCTGACATTACTGAACCCCAGTAACACAGGAGCAAGTGTAGACTGTGCTAACAGCACTTCCGAGAAACAACTGGCGGTGTTGTAACCCAGGGATGAGACGAGAACATGGTGGAGGCAGCAGGACTTTTTGCCGTTCACACAGCAGGGGAACAGCTGACATTACTGAACCCCAGTAACACAGGAGCAAGTGTAGACTGTGCTAACAGCACTTCCGAGAAACAACTGGCGGTGTTGTAACCCAGGGATGAGAAGAGAACATGGTGGAGGCAGCAGGACTTTTTGCCGTTCACACAGCAGGGGAACAGCTGACATTACTGAACCCCAGTAACACGGAGCAAGTGTTAACTGTGCTAACAGCACTTCCGAGAAACAACTGGCGGTGTTGTAACCCAGGGATGAGAAGAGAACAGGGTGGAGGCAGCAGGACTTTTTGCCGTTCACACAGCAGGGGAACAGCTGACATTACTGAACCCCAGTAACACGGGAGCAAGTGTTAACTGTGCTAACAGCACTTCCGAGAAACAACTGGCGGTGTTGTAACCCAGGGATGAGAAGAGAACAGGGTGGAGGCAGCAGGACTTTTTGCCGTTCACACAGCAGGGGAACAGCTGACATTACTGAACCCCAGTAACACAGGAGCAAGTGTAGACTGTGCTAACAGCACTTCCGAGCAACAACTGGCGGTGTTGGAGCCCAGGGTCAAGGAGGATGTTTAAATACTAGATCAAGTATTTTCCTTGTTACGTGTCAATTAAAAATGTCTATACTCCAAACAAGAGAAATATAACCTTTAGTACCATAAGATGATGATTTTACTTTAAAAAATATATGTAAATTAATAATTGACAAACATAAACGCATACATTAACATGTTGAAAAGCAATGCAAACCACAATAAAAATCGGTTAAATAATCTGCTATACGGTTTTAAATAAAAGCATACAAGTACATATCAGAATCCATTAATGATGGATAAGTAACAGTATGTACACCATTTTCATTTGCTGAATAATATCACTAAAAAGTTTTTAAAAATATCTAAAATTTCCATCATGTAATACTGATAATATGTGCCAATCATTTATATTAACAAAAAAAACCTTTAAAAAGTGCATAGTGAAAACAGCTATTTATGCCTGACTGTGGACTTGCAAGCATGACAACGGATAGATAAGGTATATATAGATGAGACTGCATAGCCACAGATGGTGAATGGCGATGTAATACTGTACCTCAATAAAGTGTGCGTTACTACTACATCCTTTTTTTTATATAGCTTTATAAAAGGGTACGTGCATGTATGCTTGCGCCTTTGTTTGGACGCACAGACTGGCTTCCTGCTGTGACGCGTTGGGTATTGGAGCGTCTGTGCGTCTTATGACGCAGACTAACATTCACGGTGCGCATCGTTCATCATCGCAAGCGTACCGACAACACAAAGGCGTTGTCATGACTGCTTTACTCAGTAAACATGCACCTATGATGAAACATACACGCATGTGCCCTATTACATAACAAGCTACAAGAAAAATGCGTGTGAGGTGTGACACAGCTGTTTTGTTAAGGTACAGTATTATATCGACATTGTACAGGTGTCGCTATTCAGTCTGATAAATAGATATCATTCACCTATTCTATCAGTTGTCGTTCTTTCAGCACCACTTACAGGTATATATTTTGCTATTGTGACTATGCACTATTGACTTTACCAAGGTAATGCATGATTTTTGTTAGCGATTATCATGTTTACATGAAGGACCTTTATGATATGGGCTGTTAACTTTCTAATCAAATATGTATTTTTTAAAATGACACAAATATAAGTAATGTTGAAGAGGACTATTCCTACATGCATTGTTTGCACAATATTACAGGTGTACATCACGTCCCTTAATCAACATTGGATATTATATTTACTTGTATGCTTTTATTTCAAAGGCAAGAACACTGAAGTATAACCTTCGCACTGCAGCAGTTGTCAAAGTTCAACCCACATTATGCACTTCCAACATTGCAGTATTTGAGTCATCATGATGTGAGTTGGATTTGTCTAAGCTATGGAGTGACAAGGTTGACCATCAGTATCCTATAGCATAAGTAGGCTTTTGTGTTTGCATTTGTTTTCGACATGTGCATATCTGTAATAATATGTCACAATTATTTTGTTACAGATTTGTGACAAAGACAAATCATTTTATGGTTTGAAAGTTGACGTTTCAAATGTTTACAGCTTAGAAATCATGGTGTAGCCTCATATCTATGTGTAGCACTAGACACTTTGAGATGTCATGTTTTTTTCACCATGATTAGGTAGCTAGCAGTAATTTTTGCCGGACACACAGCAGGGGAACAGCAGGCGTTACTGAACCCCACAAACACATCAGCGATTGTTTTCATCTGTGCATCTAACACTTCTGAGCAGCAACTGGCGCTGTTGAAGCCCAGGGTCAAGGAGGGTGTAGGCAGAGGCCTAGTATGAGACGTTTGAAGTTGAAGTTGTAGTTAGCAGCAGTAATTTTTGCCAGACACACAGCAGGGGAACAGCAGGCGTTACTGAACCCCACAAACACATCAGCGATTGTTTTCATCTGTGCATCTAACACTTCTGAGCAGCAACTGGCGCTGTTGAAGCCCAGGGTCAAGGAGGGTGTAGGCACAAAATATTGAGTTATTGCCTTGTTACGTGGCCATTGCAAATGTATGTACTTCAAACAAGAATAAATGAAGTTTTACTACGACAATAAATGATGAATTTCAATTACAAGAATAGAAAAATATTTATACTTGACAGTCCTCTGTGGTTGATAACGTTTAATGGCTAACTGAAAATATGGTAACAAATTCAAAGCTTTCGAGACTACTCAGGTGTCTTCATCAGGCTAAGAGTAAAGCCAAAAATGAAGAATCACATATTTCTACACACAACAGGACACAGGAATAGCTAAGACAAGTGAGGGAGGGACAAGTGAGGGGAGACCGGCAACAAAAAGGAGAACAAGGATGAATTATCAGCGCCACACAATTCACAGATAAATTAATGAATTTACCTGTGGCAAAAGACTTTTGTATGCCCGGTCATAGCATGATGGATATGGAATTACTGGTATTAAAATATAACTTCAAATATGAGAAACGTACAAAGGTTTCAGAATATAAGCTCATCATGACCTTTGACACTGTTAGTGATGGAATGAATAGATCACATGGATTTATGTCATTCTATATCAATTAAGGAATCTGCGTCTATGCCCTTCCAGGGTCATGAAAACCCAAAAAAAGACGCCAATGAGAGGGCAATCAAACTTTCTATCCTTATCTAGGAACTGTTCCAATATTTATGTTCATCCCTGTGAGATAATGACAGTTCTGATACACGTCACTTACTTGTCTTACCTATTGCACTATTCCTGTGTCCTGTTGTGTATAGAAATATGTGATGCTTAATTTTTTTATTTAGTCTTTGCCTGATGAAGAGACGTGAGTAGCCTTGAAAGCTTGCAATTTGTTTCCATCTTTTCAGTTATCCATTAAAAGGTATCAACCACTGCTGACTCTGAAGTCTAAATATTTTTCTATCTACTGGCTAACACGGTACAAAGATACACATGTTTTCTAATTTCAAGAAGGAAAAATAAAGAAAATACAAATATAAACGCATATATGCACATGCCAAAAATAAATGGAACAACACAACACCCAAAAAATTGGTAACAAAATATAGTGTTGTAAATTTAAGAATAAAAGTCCATTTTTTTTTTTATGAATAATGCTTAAGGAACGCTATGTTAAACCATAACATAGTGAAGACAATGGATTTTGTAATAGTCACTCATCATCATCATCGCAAATTTTATGTGACAGTCACAGACATTTCAATTATTTAAGTTCATAAAATCGTAACTTTCTATAGCATGTATGACATGTCCAGCATGGACTCATCAATGTGATTGATGACACAATAATGTACGATAAAAAATAACCATTTAAAAAAACATTAGGCATTGTTTGTCACAATTTAAGTGTGTGCCTGCAAGTGTAGGTGAAACAAAGGCTACGGATAGCAAAGGTATATTCTATGTCTGTATCAGACAGTGGACAGCCTCTGATGGGTAATGCCGATGTTATACTGTACGTCAATAAAGTCTGCGGCTGAAATCATGCATTTTTTGCTTGTAGAGTGTTGAAGAGGGTAAAAGAATGTCTGGTTGCGCAAAGCTTTATCCGTCAACACTACCTTCCTACTGTCACGCGTAGGGTAGGGTAGCGTGTGGCAATTAGCTGACTATAAAATGTGAGGTTAGGCTGCGTTATTGCGCACTAGGGACGCAAAAAAAAATACAGCAGTAATAATTTAATGTGTAATACTCCACCTATGACAAACAAAAAAATTACGTTCCCTCTTTAACAATGTACAAGACTAACAAGCCTAATGGTTGACGCTGACTTAATTGAGATACAGTATTACATCAACATTGTCCATGAGTAACTATGCACTGTGATACCTATATACCAGTATTAATTTATATCTCTTGTGGTTGTTTCAACAGCACTTGCAGGTATAACTACCTATTGTCAGTATGCATGATGCACTTTCTAGATGTAATAATTTATTATTGGACATTATTACCATGTTTACATGCTGGCCATTTCATATATGGTGTTTGAAGTTACAGTTGGCATCAGTATGTGTATTTTATAATGTCTGTCATAAATAAAACTCGTGATGATGATGATGAGGATTTAATGATTCGTACATCCATTGACTGCATTATCTTACAGGTACAGATAAAGTTCCTTAAAAAGCATTAATTCATAAGTATGAAATGTACTTTTATGCATTAATTTCAAAATGTGAAGAGTAGACTATGTTTTATTTTTTGTTACCATTTCTAATAGACATGTGCAGATATGCGCTGTGATGACAAATTATTATTTGTCCATATTTGTCATAAAAATTTATCATTCTAGGCCTGCAAAACTTCACAATTTCATGTTTTCAGCATAACAAGCAGGGTGACGGCTCTTCCCTATTTGGAGCATGTTGGTCATGTGTTTTTCTGTCCATGTGTCGGGAACAGGAGACTTCTTGCCGTTCACACAGCAGGGGAACAGCTGGCGTTACTGAACCCCACTAACAGTAGAGCTTGTGTTTTGTTCTGTGGACACGACACTTCTGAGCAGCAACTGGCAGTGTTGGAGCCCAGGGAGTAGAGTTCAGGTGGTAGAAAGATGAACATAACAGGAGACATGGATAACGTTGCGAACCAGTTATTTAATCTGAAAACGGACAGACAAATTCTGGCGAGATCCATGCCTTGTTCATTTTCAGAAAAGTAAGCCGGTCTACATTATCGGAGGATAGTCGCATGCGACGGTCTGTTAGTACACCACCTGCAGCACTAAAGACGCGCTCCGATAATACACTGGCAGCAGGGCAAGCCAGCACCTCCAATGCATACTGGCTAAGCTCTGGCCATGTATCCAGCTTAGAGACCCAAAACTTGAATGGGGAAGAGCCATCTGGGAGTACACTGAGAGGCAAAGCCAAGTAGTCTGTCACCATCTGACGGATACGTTGCCTCCCGCTGACTGGAGCCCTCTCGGATGGTGTAGACATTTGTGGCGCTGCCACAAAACTTTGCCACATTTTTAACATACTGGTCTTTCCCTGTGCAGAGGCACTGCGTGTGCTCCCTCTTGTTGCAGAGCTCTCTACACTGCCTCGACGCACAGAGCTGCTTTGTAAAGCAGTAGCAGCAGCAGTGCTCTCGGCAGTAAGGTAGAACATTAGGGATTGCACCAGTGTGTCTTGGTACTCCCGCATTTTACGCTCCCGGTTCAACGGTGTGATGAGGCTTTTGACGTTGTCCCGGTAGCGAGGGTCTAGGAGGGTGTACACCCAATAATCAGACGTCGTGAGAATGTGGGCGATGCGGCGGTCGTTTCTTAGGCACTGCAGCATGAAATCAACCATGTGCTGCAGACTCCCAACTGGCAAAGAAACGCTGTCCTCTGCAAGAGGCGTCATCTCTGCCTCCTCTGCATCACCCCACCCTCGCTCTACATACTGACTAGAGCGTTGTGTACCTCCCTCTGGAGCGATGTCTTCCTCCTCCATTGACTCCTCCTCCTCATCCTCCTCACAAAGTGAGCCCTGCCCAGCCCTTTGTGAGGAACCACGTTGCGCTGACTTTCCAGAAGGTGATGGAATTTGTGACTCCTCATCCTCCACCTCTTCCAAAACCTCATCCCTTATTGCTTGCAGTGTTTTTTGAAGCAGGCAGATAAGGGGGACAGTCAGGCTGACTAGTGCATCATCTGCACTCGCCATCCGCGTTGACTCATCAAACGCACGCAAAACGTGGCACATGTCCTTCATAGTTGCCCACTCATTAATGGTGAAGTGTGGACGGCGCAAATTGCGTGTTGATTGCGCCTGATGCAGCTGATACTCCATAACTGCTGGCTGCTGCTCACACAACCGCTCCAACATATGTAACTTTGAATTCCACCTGGTGGATACGTCACATATGATGCGATGTTCAGGAAGGCGCAATCTGCGTTGCAGAGCTGCAATGCGCGATCTGGCCATGCTGGAACGTCGCAAGTGAGCGCACTCTAGGCGGACCTTGTGCAGCAGTGCATCAAGATCCGGATAGTCCCTCAAAAAACTCTGCACGACCAAGTTGAGCACATGTGCCAGACATGGTATGTGAGTGAGTTTGCCAAGGCCCAGAGCTGCCACCAGATTTCGGCCATTGTCACACACTACCAAGCCTGGCTGGAGATTCCCTGGCAAAAACCACACGTCGCTCTCCTGCTTGATGGCATTCCAGACCTCCTGCGCTGTGTGGCTTCGATTCCCCATGGGAATTAATTTCAGAACGGCCTGTTGCCGTTTGGCCACGGCTGTGCTCATATCGGTCGCATCAGGTAAGCGTCCACGGGTCCATGTGGAGGTAGACCGTGACGGCTCCTGCAGCGATGATTCTGAGGAACTGGAGTAGGAGGAGGAGTCAATGTGGACAGACTTGATTCCGGCAATCCTTGGAGTTGGCAGAACACGTACAGCGCCACTCGCAAGATCTGTACCCGGCTCCACAACATTCACCCAATGGGCAGTGAGTGAAAGGTATCGTCCCTGGCCATGGGTACTGGTCCACGCATCGGTGGTCAGGTGGACCTTGCTACTGACGGCGTTTAGTAGCGCATGTTTAATTTTTGCCTCAACATGCTTTTGCAGACCAGGGACGGCTTGCCTGCTGAAATAAAATCGGCTGGGCACATTGTATTGTGGGACTGCCAATGCCATTAATTCACGGAAACTGTCAGTCTCCACCAGCCTGAATGACAGCATTTCAAGGGACAGGAGTTTTGCAATGCCAGCATTCAGAGCCTGTGCTCGTGGATGGTTTGCCGAGTATGGCCGTCTTTTATCCCATGCCTGTGCTACCGATGGCTGTTTTGTGGCCTGGGTGTGTGAGGATGACAGGGAACTTGCAGCTGTGGGTGGAATAACACTGTGTCTCTGGACAACAGTGACAGAGGTTCTTCCATGGCGATCCTGTGAGGAAGCCGAACCAGCTGTGTGTGAACTGGAGGAAGAGGCTCCAACACGAGCTGAAGATGTAGGTGCTGCTGTAGGTTGGCCTACATCTCCAGTGTGTCTTTGTAACTCAACAAAGTGCTTTGACCGCACATGTTTCCACATATTTGTTGTATTAAGGTTACTGACACTTTTACCTCTTTTAATTTTTTGATTACACAGCTTGCATTTGACATAGCAAATATCCATCTGCAACTGTATCAAAAAAGACCACGCAGCGTTGCAAAGTCTCCATGGGGCAAACGCCGGTTGGCTGTTGAAGAGAACTGCTCCGAACGGGTGCCAAACTGGGGCTAAGCAAGCGATTCTGCAGCTACCTCTCCCTACTGTTTGGACGTTGGGCAATCTCTTCCTCAAGCTGCTCCACCACCTTCCTGTCTCACGCCATGTTGGGTCTTGGACCTCATCATCTCCACCACTACCCTCTTCCAACACCTGCTGTTGTTGGGTGGTCTGGCCAGCACCATGCTCAACAGAAACTGGCAACTGAGTCTCATCATCATCAGATGCGTTCTGCGGTGTGCTGACCATCGGCACTGGCTCACCCGCCTCTTCAGATTCAGAGAGACACAGCTGTTGCGCATCACTGCATACTGCCTCTTCTTCACATTCCAGAATGCTGCTTGGCTGGGCCCCTGTTTGCAAGCCAACAGATTCTGAGAACAGAAGCAGAGACTCAGCTGGCTCCTGTACAGAGCTCTCTGACTGCCTGGGCAATTTGGCAGGCGGTGAAGAGACTGATGGTTGTTCAACAGTGCTGTGGTCCTGAGAGGAGGTGGAAGCTATTGAAGTCGATGCATTGGCTGCCATCCAACCAACAACGGCTTCAATTTGTTCTTCACGCAGCAGGGGGTACGCTGAGCTCCTACAAAAGTGCGCATAAAGGAACGCTCACGGGGAAAACTGGTGGATGCTGTGTCACTGGGTGCGGCAGCAGCCACAGAATCCCCACGTCCTCTCCCTGCTGCAAATCCACGGCCACGACCACGACCACGTGCCTTACTCACTGACTTCTTCATCTTGGTAGATTGATAAAGAAAGTCAGAAAAGTTATAAGGCCTAAGTGTGGTTATTCCTCACAGACTACAGTGAACCCTGCAGACAACTGTTCAGTATCTGTGAAAGGCCCCTTTGTGTACTTCTATAGTGTTTGCAACCAATGTATTGTATACGGATGGAAGCGCGTCACACTAATAGATTAGATTTTTTTCCACTAAAATGGAGCAGCACCAATTAGAGAAAAATGTGAAGGATGAGGCAGTGACACACGCTCAGCAGACTACAACCGGCAGTGGTTGAAGAACAAACTGGAGCGTAATCTGCACTCACAAAATGAAAAGCTCACAGACTACAGTGAACACTGAAACACAACTGTTCAGTAGCTGTTAAAGGCCCCTTTGTCTACTTCTATAGTGTTTGCAACCAATGTATTGTATACGGATGGAAGCGCGTCACACTAATAGATTAGATTTTTTTCCACTAAAATGGAGCAGCACCAATTAGAGAAAAATGTGAAGGATGAGGCAGTGACACACGCTCAGCAGACTACAACCGGCAGTGGTTGAAGAACAAACTGGAGCGTAATCTGCACTCACAAAATGAAAAGCTCACAGACTACAGTGAACACTGAAACACAACTGTTCAGTAGCTGTTAAAGGCCCCTTTGTCTACTTCTATAGTGTTTGCAACCAATGTATTGTATACGGATGGAAGCGCGTCACACTAATAGATTAGATTTTTTTCCACTAAAATGGAGCAGCACCAATTAGAGAAAAATGTG
Source organism: Oophaga sylvatica (assembly GCA_033576555.1). Taxonomy (NCBI): domain Eukaryota; kingdom Metazoa; phylum Chordata; class Amphibia; order Anura; family Dendrobatidae; genus Oophaga; species Oophaga sylvatica. The sequence continues at coordinate 313,160,692 of JARQOD010000004.1, forward strand.
AAGGATGAGGCAGTGACACACGCTCAGCAGACTACAACCGGCAGTGGTTGAAGAACAAACTGGAGCGTAATCTGCACTCACAAAATGAAAAGCTCACAGACTACAGTGAACACTGAAACACAACTGTTCAGTAGCTGTTAAAGGCCCCTTTGTCTACTTCTATAGTGTTTGCAACCAATGTATTGTATACGGATGGAAGCGCGTCACACTAATAGATTAGATTTTTTTCCACTAAAATGGAGCAGCACCAATTAGAGAAAAATGTGAAGGATGAGGCAGTGACACACGCTCAGCAGACTACAACCGGCAGTGGTTGAAGAACAAACTGGAGCGTAATCTGCACTCAAAAAATGAAAAGCTCACAGACTACAGTGAACACTGAAACACAACTGTTCAGTAGCTGTTAAAGGCCCCTTTGTCTACTTCTATAGTGTTTGCAACCAATGTATTGTATACGGATGGAAGCGCGTCACACTAATAGATTAGATTTTTTTCAACTAAAATGGAGCAGCACCAATTAGAGAAAAATGTGAAGGATGAGGCAGTGACACACGCTCAGCAGACTACAACCGGCAGTGGTTGAAGAACAAACTGGAGCGTAATCTGCACTCAAAAAATGAAAAGCTCACAGACTACAGTGAACACTGAAACACAACTGTTCAGTAGCTGTTAAAGGCCCCTTTGTCTACTTCTATAGTGTTTGCAACCAATGTATTGTATACGGATGGAAGCGCGTCACACTAATAGATTAGATTTTTTTCAACTAAAATGGAGCAGCACCAATTAGAGAAAAATGTGAAGGATGAGGCAGTGACACACGCTCAGCAGACTACAACCGGCAGTGGTTGAAGAACAAACTGGAGCGTAATCTGCACTCAAAAAATGAAAAGCTCACAGACTACAGTGAACACTGAAACACAACTGTTCAGTAGCTGTTAAAGGCCCCTTTGTCTACTTCTATAGTGTTTGCAACCAATGTATTGTATACGGATGGAAGCGCGTCACACTAATAGATTAGATTTTTTTCCACTAAAATGGAGCAGCACCAATTAGAGAAAAATGTGAAGGATGAGGCAGTGACACACGCTCAGCAGACTACAACCGGCAGTGGTTGAAGAACAAACTGGAGCGTAATCTGCACTCAAAAAATGAAAAGCTCACAGACTACAGTGAACACTGAAACACAACTGTTCAGTAGCTGTTAAAGGCCCCTTTGTCTACTTCTATAGTGTTTGCAACCAATGTATTGTATACGGATGGAAGCACGTCACACTAATAGATTTGATTTTTTTCTAATATAATTGAGCTGCACCAATTCCACAAAATAAAATAAAAAAAAAAAAGAGTCAGTGACACGTGCAGATGCCTACAAACAGCGGTGGATGCAGAGCAAACTGCAGCGTCACCTGCACTGTCACACACACACCTTGCACAGAGCTGTTAAAACAACACTGGCAAAATGAAGCTTTACACAGCGGTTGGTAAACTAGCCTGCCTCAAGCACAGTAGTACACAAAATCGCAATATCTAACTGTCCCTCAGAGTGAGCAGAGTAGCGTTCTGTCCCTAACTGAGTTCACAGCACAGTGACGCTAAAATGGCTGCGGCGCCTTTTATAGTGCATTCTGACATCATTTCAGCAGCCAATCACAGCCATGCCATTAGTTAAGATGACCGCAGCATTACAGGATGTGCCCACACTTCATAAGATTCATCATTGGCTGACTAACATCACATTGCCTCTCAAAGAATTATGGGAACTTCCGATTCCGGTATACGATATTGAAAAAGTATCGGAATTAAGTATCGGAATTCCGATAACGCGAATATCGGCCGATACCCGATACTTGCGGTATCGGAATGCTCAACACTAATAGGGACCATTATATTTGGCGCATTATATGGGGCTCATCACACACTGGAGCATCATTTATATGATATACTAGAGCATCATATGGGGTTCATTATTTATGAGGCATCAAATAGGGCCATTTATATATGGAGCATCATATGGAGCACATATTTGGCCTATTCTATATGGAGCATTATATGGAGCCCATTCTGTATGGAGCAACATATGGGGCTCATTATTCTGTATAGAGCAATATATGGGGCTCATTATTCTGTTTGGCGCACTATGTGGTACCCATAATACTGTATGGAGGACTATAATGTCCATTTTTTGAGCTATTGTAGAATTTAAAATAGATATCAGTCATGTAATGTAAGAAGTGAAGTATTTGGCATTGTACTATACCTACTGTATATTTCTGTGCCGTATCGGAGCATCATGAATTGTGGTATGTGTTAAAGGAGCCCACTGAGACTCTTTCACCCGGGGCCCACGAAAACCTGGAGCCAGCCCTGCCCCCCACAACTTTAGCCAAATAACCCCAGTTTTCAATGCGTTACTATTATTATAAAGCTAATTAAGGTTGACAAGCTTAAGTAATAAGAATTGATGTCGTTGGCATTGAAATGGGCACTGTAGGTGTGTTTACTGTCCTCTACTCCCTGCCGACTATTATTCCCCATTGACTTGCATTGGGGTCGGATTTTCGACTCCGACCCGACCTTTTCCTTTAGTCGGCCGACTTCTTTCGACTCAACTTTTGAGAAAGTCGGGTTTCATGAAACCCGACTCGACCCTAAAAACGGCAAAGTCGCTCATCTCTTCTGAACAAGTATAATCTTTATCAGCTGCCATATTGTTAGAATGCATTGAAAAAAATTAATGACAGCGGTAGTATAAGGTATTGGAATCCCAGTCACAATGTACAGAATATAAGAATTAACTAATCTTTAGTGACTTCTACAAAGAGAAGAAAACTGTTTAGTGACAGACACTCACATTTCAGATAGAGATTTATTCACATGGATCACAGTATAGCAATGTCCTTTGGCTGCTGATGGAAGAATCAGGAAATAAGCATTTAGCAATATTACTGTCATGACTCTGTTGTTGTCAGGTCTGGGGCTTATTCCCTGTCCCTAACGCTAGGGGTACCCTAGCCTGACCTATTCCCCAGATTACATCTGATGATAAAGATGCCAGGGCCACGTACCTTTCCTTTGCTCCTGAATCTGCCCTCAGTCTGTACCCTTCCCTCACTAAGGGAAGATGGGAGTAGTAGTTTGCCGTAATACATCAACCATACTAACAAGGTAATACAAACAGGGATAAAGGAAAATACTAATCATATAAATATACTCACACAAACAACAGAGGAATACATCGTGGAGTGGAGAATGGGGTAAACCTAGCAACAGTCTCAGATAAATCCACCAAACACCTTCTCAAACAACAACCACAAACCACCATCTCCTAATCATGCAGCATAAGCTAACTCTGGCAATGAGAGCTAGCCAGGGTCCAGATTATATAGGTGATGGTAGTGGCTAACAGTGAACATCTGAGAGTCTTAATGCCAGAGAGCTTCCAAGAGCTCTCAACTGAGCAGATTAACCCCTGCACTGGTAAAAGAAACATAGACCATTTAATATGAAGGTGAAGTGCTTCTAAACAGTGCAGGAGTAGGAGAAATCAGACACTGCGGTCTTCTGGCTTCTCTCTGTCATGGTAAACCCATGAATTTAAGGTTCATGTTTTGTCACAGATGAGGTAGGTTGAGTCACCCACAGCAAATTTTATTGTAGACATCGATAAGACATAAGACACGCAGACTGCTAGGCTCTTGTCAGTACAGATGAGAAAATCATTCATAATTCAAATTCAGAAGATTTATTTGAATTCAGTCTAGAAATTTGATTTGCTCTGGCAAATCAAAAGTGTCCCAATTGATGATTAAACACGTTTATTATGCTTCGAGGTCTCTTCAGACCCAAGAGCATAGTACATGGAGGTCAGATAGGGATTAAAAAAATATTACTCACCTTGACCCTCACTTGTCCTACAACAGCTGCCTCCCAAAATAGTGAAAAATATTGAGCCTCCAGGAAAAAGTAACATAAACTACTGTATATTTTTCAAAATTATATTATAACACATAGATTTCATTTCTGCAATAAGCAATGCAACGTATAATGACCCTCTTGACATGAAAGCTCCATACCCATGGTTCCTAAAAGTTCTCCATCTCACAGTTTGGGAGAATCTTATAGAAGGGAGTAGATTCCATTACTGTTCCAATTATACTGTGGATCTATTTTTCATAAATAATAGCTGCAATGTCCCTTTAAGCAAAGTGCTCTGGAAAGAAAAGACTTAAGACAACATTATAATAAGGTCATCAAGCTTAATAGCAGTTGTACCTGTCTGCATTGTTTTTCAAAGCAAACAGCTGAAAGGGAGTAGCAGACACATGGTAAACATGAAATTTTCAAACACTATATACATTAACAGATGATGTCTTATACAAAATTAAATATATATTTGAAAAGAAGAAATCCTACCATATTCCTCTAATAATCTTTGCTGCTTTAATTTGAATCTAACACACAAAAAAACTGAAAATCATTATTTGCACCTAAATGTCTTTCAGAGATGAATGTAAACAGCAGAGATTATTGAATCTTTTGAAACTTGAATTTGCTAGGCATTCTTTTTCTCTGAATTTGATTTGCAGCAAATTGACGCACCATGAATTATAATACTTCAATTAACCTGAAACCAGTTCATCTACATGGAGCGGGGTTCAGCCTTGCTGTGTGTAGCACAAGTGATCAGATGATCGCAGCTTCTAGTCTCCCATGGAAATTATTGAAGCAAGTAAAAAGTGAAAAAAAGTTTTTAAACATATTTAAAAAGTTTAAAAAATATAAAAGTTTAAATCACTCCCCATTTGCCCCATTCAAAATAAAACAATAAAATAAAGTAAAAAATACACATATTTGGTATCACCGTGTTTAGAATTACCCAATTTGTCAATATATAAAAAGAATTAATCCGATCGATAAACTGCGTAATGCAAAAAAAATCAAAATGCCAGAATTACAGTTTCTTGGTCGCCGCAACAATTTCACTAAAATACAATAACGGGCGATCAAAACATCATATATACCCCCAAATGGTGTCAATAGAAATGTCAACTCGGCATGCAAAAAATAAACCCTCACCAAGCCCCAGATCCCATAAAATGGAGACGCTACAGGTCTCGGAAAATGGCGACATTTATTTTTTTACAAACTTTGGATTTTTTTCTTCACCACTTAAATAAAAAAAAAACTATACATGTTTGGTATCTACGAACTCATAATGACTTAAGGAATCACAATGGCAGGTCAGTTTTAGCATTTAGTGACTATGGTAAAAAAAAAAAAACAATTGTAGAATTGCACTTTTTTTGCAATTTCACCACACTTTGAAATATTTTTCCATTTTTCAGTACACTATTTGGTATAAACAATCATGTCATTCAAAAGTACAACTCGTCCTGCAAAAAACAAGCTCTCACATGGCCATATTGACAGAAAAATAAAAAGTTATGGCTCTGGGAAGAAGGGAGCAAAAAACGGCCCTTGAGGGTTAATCATTTGTGATAAGGCAGACGGTTTTCTGCAGAACCCTAACAGGAACTGATGGTGTTGCTATCAGAGATAGCATAACCTAGTTGTGACTGAGACAAGTAATGTGCCATATCTAGTTCTGAGCATAAATGAGTACACCCCAACGGATTTGTCAGAAAGAGTTAATAAAGTCACACTGGCGCTAATCTGAATACACCTATGTTAAGAGCAGCTGGCATCCTGGCAGACACAGTGTGTTAATCTGCCTCAATGGATCATAAAACAGTTAATGTACTACTGTAGGTTGCAGCGCTAGCAACAAGTTGCAGCGTTACTGCTGTGGAACAAATAATCAGTTGAGGGTGCAAATGCCCAGTCCTTCCGTTGATATATCCACTATCAATGGAGAGACAGGACATTTGAACCCTCAGGCGCATAAAAGTAAGTGCTACAGTCTGGATCATTTAGAGAATGATTATTTGTTCCACAGCAGTAACCTTGCAACTTGTTATTATCGTGGCAACCTAGTACATTAACAGATTTGTCAGAAAACTTTTAGTTTTCTTTCAGAATCAATATTTTCTATGGGAAACATACTACAAAATGCTGCCACAAATGTGGATCAATGTGGATGTTGATTGCAAAGAAGATTTATTTTTCACACCCAAAAAAAGACCATTTAACAAAAATGAGTACACCACAATGAAAGTCTTAAGAGCAAAGCTAAATTTTATAATACAAAATTCTAATTCAGAAGAAGTCAACCACAGGTAAGTCTAATTATTCATTAAACAGGTGTTTAGGAGGGATGAGTGGATCCATGGATGTCTGGGTTCGTATGGGTAGGCCGAACAAGAGTTAAAAGTTTTGTTTGGGTCCGAACTTGACCCTGAACTTGACAAAGGACCTGAGCCCAATAGAAGTCAATGGGGACCAGAACTTTAGCGCTTTAAAATGGATGTAAAATGGTCATGGTAAGGGTTATGGGGTCAAGGGTTTGGCCCTGTCTCACAGTTCAAAGTGAGAGAGTGCACTGATGTTCAACCACTTGTTCTGTTGGAGGATGAGTTCGTGGGTGGGTTATTACAAATGGTCAGCGGACCAGAGCAGCGCATCTCTGATTATGATGATAATGATGAAATGCAGGTGCCAACTGCTACAGCTTTCTGCTGTGTGTACACCAACAAGGAGGGCAGGACTAAAGATGAGGCGGAACATCATGCAGGGGATAATTATTATTATTTATTTTTAGCGCACCATTGATTCCATGGTGCTGTACTTGAGGAGGGGTTACATACAAAATACAAAAAGCAATTACAATGAACAAACTAACAGTGACAGGAAGGTACAGATGGGAGAGGACCCTACCCTTATATGGGTTGAACTAGATAGATGGACTTAAAGTCTTCCTTCAACCTTAATAACTATGTTACTATGTTACCCTTATGTCTTTACATTCTACAGGATAATGGAACAATGGGGAAGGAGACAATAGGCTCTTGTGTTGGTGAGGTAGAAGCAGGGTCATTGATGACTGTACACTGTTCTGAAGATATGGGGTTTTAAGTTCCACTTTAAAGTTCCAAATGAAGGGGATAATAAGATGTGATGGGGCACAGAATTCTGCAGGATGGGGATACTAGGGAGAAGTCTTTCAGGCAATTGGATGAGAAATGTACAACTGTGGAGGTGAGAAGGAGGTCATAGGAGGACCAGAGATTGCATGGTAGGAGATATTAGGAGATTAGTTCAGAAATATATTGGGGAGACAGATTATGGATGGCTTTGTAGGTCAGTGTTACTAGCTTGAAGTGGATAAGTGGACATGTTGTGGAATTGGGAGACAATGAAGGGATTTACTGAGCAGATTATCATGATTCCTCTGATCAGACTGTCTGGGACTTAGTGATGCACAGCTATGTAATCGTATCCTGTGCTTGGGCATGCTGAACTGTCGGTGCTTTGATTGACAGCTAAGTTGACCTGTTTGAGACTGGGAGGTGCAAAGATTTCCCCATGTGCTTCCTGTTCTTAGTAATAGCCCTAATATTTAGGTGGCCTGTCTTGCCCAGATTACTGTCATTCAAAAGCTTATGCTCTCTGGTCTGTGTTTGCCTGATTAAACTGTAAAGCGCTGCGGAATATGATGGCGCTATATAAATAAAGATTATTATTATTATTATTCCTGTGCTGTGAGCTTTCATCTACAGCTGCCTGATGTTTGCACCATGTTTTGACTACCCGTTTGTTATTGCCCCTTTGCTTATCCGCTATTTCTCTGGTATTCTGACTCTGGACTGTGACCTGACTTACTCCTTCATATTTTCCCTCAGTTAACCACGTGCTGTCTTTGTGCCTGTCAGTGAGTTGTAACTTGCATCACAGGGAGAAGGGAGGAGTAGCTCAGACAGAAGGGGATAAGTAGAGCAGCAGAGTTAAGAACAGACTGGAGAGGTGTGATGATGCAATGGGAGATGATGAAGTCCTAGACCCCACATGGAGTAAAGGCCTTCCAAGTGACATGGACAGTTTGGAGGCAGAGGTGGTGGTCATGCTGATGCAGCTGCACAGCAAACAAGGGAGCAGTTTGCAAATGCACAGAGACCGACCCATAGCCATTATGTTGGCTGCTGCATAATACCGTGGCAGGCCCTTAGAATTTTTGCTCTCAATGTTGCCTCCTTCTTCTACTCAGCTTCCTCCACCATTTCCTCATTAGGTCAGAAGGTGCAGGAAGAGTGTACGCGCTTTTGCTGTTCTCACACTGCTACTGCTCAACTGTCTGTGGTGCAACGTCACTTCTGCGTTTGTGCTACCACCTCATATGCGATGTACCCACAAGGTGGAACTCCACCTTCCATAAGGTGTACAGACTTTATGAGCCACAGCAGGTGATAGTGGATAAGCAGTTAATAATAAACAGGTATTTCTATGGGGAACAATATTGCACCTTTACATTTATTGAGTATTATCACCTGGTTCAGAGAAAGATTTGTACTTATTAATCCATTGTAGTTAAAAAAGTAGAAGTGATTCATATGTTTCATGAGGGTGATTGCTATTCCTATTACACATAAAATGGAGGAATTGAAATGAGTACTGTCCAATCTCTGCAAGACTTGTGCTCTAAATTAGTCTTGCAGAGGATAAATCAGATAAGTCATTAAACTGTTTGATAAGAAAGAGAATATCTCCCTAAAGGGTATGCCACACTAAACAATATCGCTAACGGGATCGCTAAAAAACGTCACTATTTAGCGATCCCGTTAGCGATATTGTTCAGTGCGGCAGCTTCCAGCGACGAGCTTCCTGCTGTGATCTCGCTTGTCGCTGGAATCGTTCCGGACCCTATTTTCTCGTCGGCGCTCCCGCTGGGTAAGTATTTAATCGCTGTGTGGCACCTTTTCTTAGCGATTTAGCGGTACTTTTGTACCGCTAAAGTCGTTAAGAAGATCGCTAACGGCGATAGCGTCGTTAACTATATCGCTAAATGTGGCAGCATTTAGCGATATAGAAACAATCCCGCTAGCGATCGCATTAGTATGCGTCGTTATCGTGATCGCTAGCGGGATTGTTTAGTGTGGCAGTACCTTAACTGCTCATTGGATAAATGTAGTGGCAAATAGATATGAGGCGGAAAGCGTTTTGTCTCATGTCCTATCACCACCGATGAAGACGGTTTGGACCGTTGAAACGTGTTGTGGCAGTGGTATTGGAGGAAGAATAAAGTTTGGCTAACATTTATTAAATTGTCCATTATTCCTTTGGCGCCCCTTGAGACCGCTGCACCATTGTTCACACACCGAGGATTACTGGCTGTTTCTCTGTCCATGTTGCCTCCTCTTCCTCCACCACCTCCTCCTCCTCCTCCTCATCCAGTCAATGAAACACCTGTATGACCAACTTCAGCAGAGCCATGGGAAAATGACAACAGGCTGTTATGAAACTCATCTGTTTGGGGTAGCTGTTGATACTCCTTCTAATCCGTTTTATGTAACACCTGCACGACCAACTTCAGCACATTCAAGGGGAAACTACATAAGTCTGTTTTTAAAATTATATGTTTGTGTTAAAAATCACACATAGTGCAGAAGCTGTGGATGGGGATCAAATAACAGACTGATGGGTGGTTGGTGCCGATAAACCTATAATATAAGAAATATATTTTTAAGTATAATGACTTGTATATAAGGCCAAATTTAAAAAGGATCAAAAAAATATATAATTTAACCGCTTAACCCCAAGGGTGGTTTTCATGTTAGCAACCGGGCCAAATTTTACAATTCTGACCACTGTCCCTTTATGAGGTAATAACTCTGGAACGCTGCCATGGATCCCGGTGATTCTGACACTGTTTTCTCGTGACATTCGAAATTTTCCAAATTTGAATTTTCATGCCCTTTATGTCACAAAAAAACTTAATAGGTAACATTTCACACATTTCTACTTTACATTAGCATAATTTTGTATCCAAATTTTTTTTTGTTAGGAAGTTATAAGGTTTAAAAGTTGACCAGCGATTTCTCATTTTTTTTAGGGACTACATCACATTTGAAGTCACTTTGAGGGGTCTATGTGATAGAAAAAAAAAAACAAAAGTGACACCATTCTAAAAACTGCACCCCACAAGGTGCTCAAAACAACTTTCAAGAAGTTTATTAACCCTTCAGGTGCTTCCAGGAATTTTTGGAATGTTTAAAAAAATGAACATTTAACTTTTGTTCACAAAAAATTAATTCAGATTAATTTTTTTTTTATTTTACCAAGGGTAACAAGAAAAATTGGAACACAAACGTTGTTGTACAATTTGTCCCGAGTACACTGATACCCCATATATGCAGGTAAACCACTGTTTGGACGCATGGCAGAGCTTGGAAGGGATGCAGCGACATTTGACTTTTTTGACTTTTCAATGCAAAATTGGCTAGAATTGAGATTGGACGCCTTATAGCGTTCGGAGAGCACCTGATATGCCTAAACAGTGGAAATCCCCCACAAGTGACCCCATTTTGGAAATTAGACCCCCCAAGGATAACAGGAGAAATTGGACCCCAAAAGTTGTCCAATTTGTCCTGATTACGCCGATACCTTATATGTGGGGGTAAAATCACTGTTTGGGCGCATAGCCGAGCTAGGAAGGGAAGGAGCACCATTTGACTTTTTCAACGCAGAACTGGCTGGAATTGAGATTGGATGCCATGTCGCGTTTGGAGTGCCCCTAATATGCCAGAACAGTGGAAACCCCCAATTCTAAATCCAACCCTATTCCCAACAACCCCTAACCCTAATCTCAGCCCTAACCATAACCCTAACCACAAACCTAACCCTAACACACCCCTAACCCTAAACCCAATTCTAACTCTAATCCCAACCCTAAACCCAATCCAAACCCTAACCCTAACTTTAGCTTCAACCCTAACCCTAACTTTAGCACCAACTCTAACCATAACCCTAAATTTAGCCCCCACACTAACCTTAGCCCCAACCCTTACCCTAACTTTAGCTCCAACACTAACCGCAACTTTAGCCCCAACCCTAACCCTAGCCCTAACCCTAATCTTAAATCTAATGGGAAAATGGAAGTAAATACATTAAATTTTATTATTTTCCCTAACTAAGGGGGTGATGATGGGGGGTTTGATTTACAATTTATATCGGGTTTTTCTGTATGGCAGCTGTCACACCCTAAAAGACGCTTTTTATTGCAAAAAATAGTTTTTGCATCACCATATTTTGAGAACTATAATTTTTCCATATTTTTGCCCACAGAGTCATGTGAGGTTTTGTTTTTTGCGAGACGAGTTGATGTTCATATTGGTACCATTTTCTGTGTTACAACACAGAAGGGGAGATGTAGAATTGGCACTGTCTCCGTTAACATCACGGGAGATGTGCTCTCAACTGGTGTAGATGTAGCCCTGTTAATGGCACAGAAGCCACTTGCCAGATATTAGGTTTGCACTATGTGCTGCAAGCTGATATAGACGTAGCCCTGTTGACTGCACAAAAGCTACGTGCCAGCCACTAGGAAGTGCGTGCGACTAATGCCAGGTGTACATGCTACCAGCCAGCGTGAGACCGGACTGAGCCACTCTCTGTTCAGTTTGGCAGGTGATGCCCAGGTTACGCACCCCGCAGTCTGCTCAGGGTGTATAGCTACCCTATATTCGCAGCAAGACTGCGCTACATTAGCTACAGGTCGTGCGCCCCGAAGTCTGCTCAGGTTGTATAGCTACACTATATTCGTAGCAAGACTGCACCACGTTAGCTACAGGTTACGCGCCCCACAGTCTGCTCAGGGTGTATAGCTACCCTATATTCGTAGCAAGACTGCACCACGTTAGCCACAGGTTTCGCGCCCCACAGTCTGCTCAGGGTGTATAGCTACACTTTATTCGTAGCAAGACTGCACCACATTGGCTACCTGCTTGGCATAAGCTAATCCTGCCTGAAGGACCTGTGCTATTTAGCCAAGCGAACTCTGGCATCGGCAGGTCCCGGAGAGCAAAAATAGAGCACGTGGAGCCCAGATTCTGATACGTCCACACATGAGCACTGCCTATTGTAATATGATCTGACCGCGCCGCGGATAGACAAGCTATTTAAGGGCTAAGCTCCGCACCCAGCCATCTAGTTATTCGCATCACTGAAGACATCATCCACGACCAATCAGGAGATGCCATGTCAGAGGATCAGCTGACATTAACCACCAATCATGGCTTGCCATGTCACGGACATGCTCAGTGCAGGCATTTCTGGACTTAGGCTTACAACAGCCTTTTCTTGTTCCTTAACCTAGGTTTAAGCTACTATGAACAAAGACCCGAGTAACTACTTGTGCCTCTCCGGTATTGGCTAGGTGTTGGGATCGACGGTGAAGCTGAGCAGCATCTGCCTCGGCTGGGTCTGGATGAAAGACCACAGACTCCTCGGATCCAGGTTTGGATCCTGTCATCGCCCAATGCCTAACATTATCCCCCCTCTAACATCCCCCCACTTGACGCTCATATTCCTCAATGAGCAGGGGAGCATGAATATGGTCCACGGGTTCCCAAGTACGATACTCAGAACCGCGATGTTAGGGTCAGCGGAACGCACCTAATAGATATATTAGAGAGGTGCGTTCACAGCCCGGGGTCCACCGTGCAGGTGAAGCCCGCTGCTAGTAAGATGGCGAAAGTAGCGAACTCTGTTATCCCACAGAGTCGCTAAAATAAACGCCGTAGCGCACTGTGGCAGTAAGTGCGAGCTCTGTTAATCCCCGGAGCCGCTAATGGGAATGCCACAGCGCTATATGGCGATAGGTGCGAACTCACTTAGCTTCAGTGAGGTGCAAAGTAAAACGCTAGGGCGCTGAACCAGCGTTATAAAGCAAACCCTGTTGCGTCACAGAGCCGCTGAGAAAAAGACTGTGTCCTGTTAACACCACAGGGATACACAGATAACTGCTGTGCGGATAGCAGTGCGTGATCACGCAGACAGCAACGCAATCTAGCAATCTCCTCACCGGAGAAGCTGGTATTCTAAGGGCTTATTTCAGCCAAGCCCTAACCACTTGCACTAAAATCTCCTTACCGGAGGTGCCGGTATTCTAGGGGCTTATTTCAGCTGAGCCCTAACCACATGCGTGCATGATCACACTGGCGAAAAGCACATAATGCAATTGATACTAGCGCATGGCGGCCCAGCCATGCCACCCTTTTATAGTAACAGCTACAGGACCTGCCAGAAACAAGGACCAATGAAACTGTTCCAGAACACCAGTAGTCACAGGACCTTCCTGGCGGACCAATAGGAGCTGCTGCAGTACCTGAGCATGTGACCCCTGATCTCCAATGAAAGATCTCACCCTGGGCATGCTCAGAAGGGGAAAACAAGGACTTTGTCCTAAAGACGTCTGCTCGCCGCTAACCAGTACTGGTCACAATAGTAGAGCCTGGAGAGGTAGCAGTAATCCTCTGCACACTGTTAGACTGGGCGAGATGCTGGGACCGACGTCTAAGCTGAGCAGAGTCCACTGCGGCTGGAGACGAATGGGAGACCGCAGCCGGAATGGCTGGAGATTCCACTTGTGCAGAAGTGGGAACTCGACCTCTAACACGCGATCCCTCCAGTGTACCAAATAAAAATTTTTGCCACGAACCACCTTAGAGCCCACAATCGCCTCTACCTCGAAATCTTCACCCCCGGTGACAGAAGCGTATTGAGCTTCCGAGAATTTTGTCAGGCGAATGGGTTTCAGGAGTGACACACGAAATGTGTCATGTACTTTCAAGTGCTGAGGCAATTGCAGACGATACACAACGGGATTTACTTAGGCCAGAATTTTAAAAGGACCAATAAACTGAGGGGCAAATTTAGCCGATTCCCCGCAACCTCTGATATTGCGAGCCACGAGCCAGACCCTGTCGCCTGGAGAGAATACGGGAGCTGGACGACGATGAGTTTCAGCCGACTTTCTCATCCGATTTTTGGAAGCCAATAACGCTTTCTGCATCTGATCCCAGACGTCCCGCATCTCCATAGCCCAATCTCTGACCCCAGGCTCCCCAGAGTTAACTGGCACAGGGACTGGCACACGTGGGTGCTGACCATTGTTCAAAAGGAAAGGAGTCTGACCTGTGGAATCTGTCACTGCATTATTTAGAGCAAACTCTGCCCAAGGAAGCAAAGTTGCCCAATTATTATGATTGGCAGAAAAGAAATGATAGGCAGTAGAGAGGTTCAGTTCAATACCACACAAATTACACAGTTCTCTCCAAAACCGAGAGGTGAACTGAGGACCTCGGTCACAAACAATCCTATCAGGCATACCTTGAAGACGGAAAACGTGACGGATAAATAATGATGCCAGAACCCGGGAAGAAGGAACCCTAGGAAGGGGTACCAGGTGAACCATCTTCGAAAAATGGTCAGAAACCACCCATATGGTCGTATTACCCCGGTATTAGGTAACTCAACCACGAAATCCATCCCAATCAGCTCCCAAGGTCTATCCGCCACAGGTAGCGGATATAGAAGACCCGCCGGACTCTGATGAGATGATTTATTTCTCGCACAGGAGATACCTACTTGGATGTATTCTTTAACGTCCTGGGACAACCGAGGCCACCAATATGAACGTTGGAGGAACTCAGTGGTGCGTTCAATTCCAAAATGACCTCCAATCTTAGAGGCATGTGCCCATGAGAGCACCTAATTTTGTAGATTCGGAGGAACAAACATCTTCCCAGGTGGAACCTGGTCTAGAGTCACCGATGCCACCGTTCGCATGCTCTCAGGAGGAATGATAAGTCTGGGCTCGTCATCGTCCTCCGTCGTATCCATAGACCGAGATACAGCATCAGCCCGAGGATTCTTCTCCCCTTTTAGAAAATTGATGGTGAAATTGAATCGGGCAAAAAAGAGGGACCACCGAGCCTGCCTCGGGTTGAGACGCTGCGCTTTCTGCAGGTATGAGAGATTTTTATGGTCGGAATACACCACAAACGGATGTTTAGCTTCCTCCAAAAGATACCTCCATTCAACAAAGGCCAATTTTATTGTGAGTAATTCTTTATCCCCAATAGTATAATTCCTGTCTGCTGGAGAATAGGTCTTGGAGAAGAAGAAACATGGTCTTCTCTGACCCTGCACATTCTTTTGAGACAGGACAGCACCTGCTCCTACAGAGGAGGCGTCGCCCTCCAGAAAGAATGGCTTATTGACATCTGGCCGATGTAGGACGGGAGCTTTCGAAAAATAAGACTTGATTTCCCGGAAATCCTCAGATGTCTCTTTCAACCAGTTTTTTGGGTTGGCACCTTTCTTGGTTAGCGCGGCCAAAGGAGCCACCAGTGTGGAAAAATGCAGTATAAATTGCCGATAATAATTGATGTACCACATGTACCGCCTTCAGAGAATGGGGCTCCTGCCAATTCTGTACAGCTACCCATTTTTGGGGATCCATGGCCAAGCCCTTACTGGATACAATGTACCTCAAGAATGATAATGACACTTGTTCAACTGGCATTTCTCCAGCTTGCAATACAGAGAATTTGTGCGCAAACGTTCAAAAACTCTGCGAACATCCTCTATGTGAGTGGAGATGTCTGTGGAAAAGATCAGGATATCGTCAAGATATACTACCACGGAGGACAGTAGCAAATCTCGAAAGATATCGTTGACGAAATCCTGAAAAACGGCGTGGCTGTTGTGAATGTGTTAGAAATGAATTCTGAGCAGAAGCTCCCTCTGGTGGTTACAAACAGTACTGAACCATTCAATGAGGATTGGCAATCAGGAGTTACAGACTGGTCTTATATAAGGGAGGTTCCCTCCCATCATGGTTGCCGGTGATCAATTGTTCTTGTCTCAACTGTGGTTCCTGGTTCACTTGGAAGATTGCTGAGTCTTGCCTGCATCTTCTGCTATCAGATAAGATATTTTCTGCTTTTATTTTTGTGCTTGCTTTTTGCATTATTCCCTGCACTTCTGTGGAGATCAGCCAGGTCCCCTCCGGGGGCTTGTACTCCTCTCAGTTTATCTGAGCCACTGTTATTTGTTCATTTGCCTTTTCCAGTTTTTTCAGTGGCTGCGGCTTAGTTACACCAGAGAACTAATTTAGGTGTTAGAGGTCGTGTGATCTCAGGTGTTTTTGCAATTAGTAGAGTTGGTATTTTTTAGGGTTTTTTTGGATTGCAGTAAGTGTCCTTCCTATCCTTTTCTGTCAAGGCAGATTGGGCCCCAACGTTTGCTCATACTATTTTCTGTCTGTGTCTGTATTTCCTCTTGTCTAACCGCCATTACATGTTTGGGGGATTCCTATGTTCTTTGGGGATCTGCTCCAGGGCAGATAGCTTTCCTCTTTCTATCTTTAGGTGTAGTTAACCTCTCAGGCTGTGACGAGGCGTCTAGGACCAACGTAGGAACGCTCCACGGCTGCCTTTAGTTGTGGTGGTTAGTCAGGGTACTGCAATCCAGTAGATTCCAACCTCTCTGGTGTATTGCCGTTTTTGCCTGCTCTCCTCAGCTACCAAATCATAAGAGTATCACCGGCCCAAATTGAAAATTGTATGGTACTCAACAGAAGGGAAAAATAGTAAAAGGAAAAAGAAAAAAGGAAGTTGTCAGAGATTTTTTTTTTCCTCTGTTTGTTGCATTTTTCCCTCTTTTTCTCTGGGTGCTGAGGAGGATTTTTTTTTCTCTCAATGGAGTTTGCACAGTTGTCTGGCCGTGTGGATCAGCTTGCCACTGAAGTTCGGAGTATTGCTGCCTATCTTGCAGGGTTTCCGGTTCTGGAGCCTAGGATCCCCATGCCGGATTTGTTTTTGGGTGATCGAGCTAAATTTCTGAATTTCAAAATTAACTGTAAGTTGCTTTTTGCCTTAAAACCTAAGTCCTCAGGGAACGCAGCACAGCAGGTTCAAATTGTCATCTCTCTCCTGTGCGGCGATCCTCAGGATTGGGCTAATTCCCTGACACCTGGGGACCCTGTTTTGAGTAATGTTGATGCATTTTTTCTGGCTCTGGGGTTATTGTACGATGAACCTAATGTCACTGATCAAGCTGAAAAAACCTTGTTGGCATTAAATCAGGGGCTTGAGGATGCTGAGTTGTACTGTCAGAAATTCCGAAAGTGGGCAGTCCTGACCAAATGGAATGATGATGCTTTGGCAGCCCTTTTTCGGAAGGGTCTGTAAGAGAATGTAAAAGATGTTATGGTGGGTTTCCCTGCTCCCTCTGGTCTCAATGATTCTATGTCATTAGCGATTCAAATTGACAGACGTTTGCGTGAGCGTAGAGGTATGCGTGGAATAGTGTTGCCTTATGAACCAGCTTCTGAACCCATGCAGTGTGATAGAGTGGCTTCTGGGGCACAGCGTCATGAGTTTCGAAAACGCAATGGGTTATGTTTCTACTGTGGTGACGCCTCTCATGCTATTTCAGTCTGCCCTAAGCGGGGAAGACGATTTGCATGCTTAGTTGTCTTGGGTAGTGTTCAGACTAAATTTCTGTTGACTGTTACCCTGATTTGCTCCCTGTCCACATTTTCTGCTCTGCTTTTGTTGATTCGGGAGCAGCTATTAACCTGATGGATTTTGATTTTGCTAAATGTTGTGGGTTCCCCTTGATACCCCTACGGAAGACTATTACCCTACTGGGGATTGATTCTACCCCTTTGGTTGAGAATAAACCCCAGTTCTCTACTCAGGTGATAATGAGTGTTGAACCTGATCATCAAGAGAGTTGCAAATTGTTGGTGCTGTATAATCTGCATGACATTATTGTACTAGGTTTCCCTTGGTTACAGTCTCATAATCCTGTTTTGGATTGGAAATCTGTGTCTGTAACCAGTTGGGGCTGCCTATGTGTTAATGCCAACACTCCTGTTTTTTCTGCTCAGGATGTTCCTGACTTTTTGACTGATTTTTCTGATGTGTTTAGCAAAAGTAAATCTGCATCCTTGCCCCCCCATAGGAGCTATGACTGCGCTATTGAATTAGTGCCTGGTAGTTAATTCCCTAAAGGTTGCCTTTTTAACTTGTCTGTACCTGAACATGACGCTATGCGGTCTTATATCAAGGAGTCATTGGAGAAGGGTCATATCAGACCTTCCTCTTCACCCTTGGGTGCCGGTTTTTTCTTTGTGGCCAAAAAGGATGGTTCATTAAGGCCGTGTATTGATTATCGTCTCTTGAACAATATCACTGTGAAATATCAATATCCGTTACCCTTGATTTCTGACCTGTTTTCCAGGGTGAAAAGTGCTACTTGGTTTACCAAGCTTGACCTCAGGGGAGAGTATAACCTTATTCGCATAAAGCACGGGATGAATGGAAGACGGCGTTTAATACCCCAGAGGGGCATTTTGAGTACCTAGTGATGCCCTTTGGGCACACGAATGCTCCTTCCGTCTTCCAGTCCTTCATGAATGACATTTTCAGGGATTTTGTGGATAAATTTCTGATAGTTTATTTGGATGATATCTTGATTATTTCCAATGACTGGGACTCTCATGTGAAACATGTTCGGACTGTGTTCAAGATTTTGAGAGAGAATGCTCTGTATGTGAAGGGATCAAAGTGTCTTTTTGGCGTACAGAAGGATCTCATTTCTGGGATTCATTTTGTCCCCATCTGTTATTGAAATGGACCCGGTCAAGGTTCAGGCCATCTGTGATTGGGTCCAACCTACTTCGTTAAAGGCTCTTTAGAGATTCTTGGGTTTTGCCAATTTTTATCGTAAATTTATTGGTAATTTCTGTTATTGTTAAACCATTGACTGATTTGACCAAAAAGGGTTCTGATGTGGTGAATTGGCCTTCTGAGGCAGTCTCTGCGTTTCAGGAACTTAAGCAGAGATTCACTTCTGCTCCTGTTCTACGGCAGCCTGATGTTTCTCTGCCATTTCAGGTGGAGGTTGATGCCTCTGAAATTGGGGCAGGTGCCGTTTTGTCCCAAAGAGATCCAGAGACCTCTAAAAGTAACCCTTGTGCCTTTTTCTCTTGATAATTTTCTCCAACTGAACGTAATTATGACGTGGGTAATCGGGAGTTATTGGCCATGAAGTGGGCTTTTGAAGAGTGGAGACATTGGCTGAAGGGAGCCAAACATCAGGTGGTGGTCCTCACGGACCATAAGAATCTGGTTTATCTGGAATCAGCCAAGCGACTTAATCCTAGACAGGCCAGGTGGGCCTTGTTTTTCACACGTTTTAATTTTGTGGTTTCCTTTCTTCCTGGCACTAAGATTGTTAAGGCGGATGCCCTCTCGAGGAGTTTCCTTGCGGACTCTCCTGAGTTATCTGATCCTGCTGTTATTTTGAAAGAGGGTGTAGTTCTTTCCGCCATCTCGCCCAATTTGAGACTGGCTCTGGAAGGGTGTCAGGAGGATAAACCCGAGCGCTGCCTTATTGGGAAATTGTTTGGCCCAGACCGGTGGAAAAAGAGTGTGCTGTCTGAGATTCATTGTTCCGCGTTGGCCGGTCATCCCGGAATTTTTGGTACCAGAGACTTGGTTAGTCGGTCCTTTTTGTGGCCTACTTTGTCTCGTGACGTCAGGGAATTTGTGCAGTCCTGCGGGACTTGCTCTCGCTCCAAGCCTTGCTCTCGCTCTAGTGGTTTGTTGATGCCATTGCCTGTGCCCAAGAGACCATGGACCCATATCTCTATGGATTTCATTTCCGACCTCCCTGTTTTTCAGAGAATGACCGTTATCTGGGTGATTTGTGATAGGTTTTCCAAAATGATACATCTTGTGCCATTGCCTAGGTTGCCTTCCTCCTCCGAATTGGTGCATTTGTTCCTTCAGCATGTGGTTCAGTTACACGGCATTCCTGAGAACATTGTGTCTGACAGAGGAGTTCAGTTTGTTTCCAGATTTTGGAGGACTTTTTGTTCTAAACTTGGTGTTCAATTGTCTTTCTATTCGGCTTTTCATCCTCAGACCAATAGGCAAACTGAGAGAACAAACCAGACATTGGAGACTTATCTGAGATGCTTTGTGTCTGCTGATCAAGATGACTGGGTCTTTTTTTGCCTTTGGCTGAGTTTGCTCTTAATAATAGGGCTAGCTCTGCCACTTTGATGTCTCCATTTTTCTGCAATTTTGGGTTTCACCCTCGATTTTCTTCGGGACAGACGGAGGCTTCTGTCTGTCCAGGTGTTGACTCTGTTGTGGAGCGTATGCTGCAGATTTGGGACCAGGTAGTGGAGAGGTTGTCCCTCTCTCAGGAGAGGGCCCAGCGGTTTGCGAACCGGCATAGGACTGATGGTCCTCGGTTTGAAGTGGGGGACTTGGTCTGGTTGTCCTCAAGAAATATCCCTATCAGAGTTGCATCTCCTAAGTTTAAGTCTAGGTTCATTGGACCTTATAAGATCATGGAGATTCTTAATCCTGTTTCCTTTTGTTTACTTCTTCCAGGGACATTTAAGATCTATAATGTGTTCCACAAGTCCTTATTGAAGAGGTTTGTCAGGCCAGTGGTTCCTATGGCTGCGCCTCCTGACCCTGTTTTAGTTGAGGGCAATCTGGAGTATGTGGTTGAGAAAATATTGGATTCTCGTTTTTCTAGACGGAAACTCCAGTATTTGGTTAAGTTGAGAGGTTATGGTCAGGAGGACAATTTTTGGGTGTTTGCTTCGGACATCCATGCTAGGAGACTGATCCGTGCGTATCACAGAGCTAATCCTGACCGACCTGGTTGCCCAAGTGAGGGTTCGGTGACCCCTCCTCAAGGGGGGGGTACTGTTGTAAATGTGTTAGAAACGAATTCTGAGCAGAAGCTCCCTCTGGTGGTTACAAACAGTACTGAACCATTCAATGAGGATTGGCAATCAGGAGTTACAGACTGGTCTTATATAAGGGAGGTTCCCTCCCATCATGGTTGCCGGTGATCAATTGTTCTTGTCTTAACTGTGGTTCCTGGTTCACTTGGAAGCTTGCTGAGTCTTGCCTGCATCTTCTGCTATCAGATAAGATATTTTCTGCTTTTATTTTTGTGCTTGCTTTTTGCATTGTTCCCTGCACTTCTGTGGAGGTCAGCCAGGTCCCCTCCGGGGCTTGTGCTCCTCTCAGTTTATCTGAGCCACTGTTATTTGTTCATTTGCCTTTTCCAGTTTTTTCAGTGGCTGCGGCTTAGTTACACCAGAGAACTAATTTAGGTGTTAGAGGTCGTGTGATCTCAGGTGTTTTTGCAATTAGTAGAGTTGGTATTTTTTAGGGTTTTTTTGGATTGCAGTAAGTGTCCTTCCTATCCTTTTCTGTCAAGGCAGATTGGGCCCCAATGTTTGCTCATACTATTTTCTGTCTGTGTCTGTATTTCCTCTTGTCTAACCGCCATTACATGTTTGGGGGCTTCCTATGTTCTTTGGGGATCTGCTCCGGGGCAGATAGCTTTCCTCTTTCTATCTTTAGGTGTAGTTAACCTCTCAGGCTGTGACGAGACGTCTAGGACCAATGTAGGAACGTTCCACGGCTGCCTTTAGTTGTGGTGGTTAGTCAGGGTACTGCAATCCAGTAGATTCCAACCTCTCCGGTGTATTGCCATTTTTGCCTGCTCTCCTCAGCCACCAAATCATAACAGGGGGCATTACATAACCCGAAGGGCATAACGAGGTACTCTTAGTGGCCATCACGAGTATTAAAGGCCGTCTTCCACTCGTCGCCCTCACGGATTCGTATGAGGTTATAGGCCCCACGCAGGTCTAACTTTGTGAAAATTTTAGTCCCTCGGAGTGTGTCGAACAATTCAGAGTTCAGGGGCAGGGGATATTTGTTTTTGATGGTGATTGCGTTTAATCCCCTGTAAGCAATGCACGGACATAGGTCACCTCCTTTCTTCTGGACGAAGAAGAACCCGCTCCAGCAGGAGAGACCGATTTCCTGATAAACCCCCGAGCCAGGTTCTCCTTGATGTAATCGGACATGGCCTGGGTCTCGGGGACCGACAGGGGATAAACCCAACCACGAGGAGGCTCTGATCCGGGGATCAGATCTATGGCGCAGTCATATGGTCGGTGGGCAGGCAAGGTCTCTGCAGCCTTTTAGAGAACACATCGGCATAGCTCCAATATTGCTCTGGACCGGCCGGCGGGTCTAAGACCACCTTCCGAGTTGACGCCACCATACACTGGTAGTACATTTCTCACCCCATGAATAAACTGTCCCCGTGTTCCAGTTTATATGTGGATTGTGAGAACGTAACCATGGAAGACCCAATAGTACCTCATCCAATCCTCCGGGAAGGATAACGAATGAGATATCCTCCCGGTGACCCTGAGGAAAGGACATGGTGAGGGGGATAGACCGCTTGGTGATTTGGGTGTCTAACATGGAACCATTAACTACCCTGATGTTTATGGGTCTGGACAGTAGTTCCATAGGAGCGGCGTGCTTCTGGGCAAAGGTTGATGACAAAAAATTGCCATCGGCCCCAGAATCCACCACTGCCTTGGCATCAACCGTGATTGTTCTGAAGAGCAAAGTCACCTTATAGGCTAGTCTGGAGGATGAAGTCTCTGAGTCTAACACACCTCCTCCAATGGTGGTTAGACACTCGTTCTCCCGCCCGCTTGGAACCCTTATTATTGGGGTACTCCAAGAGGTGCGTAGGATGGGAATGAGGGGACCATTTCCTGGTCTGGGATATATCCATTAGCTCCGGTTCCATGTCTGGAACCACGGATTCGGAAATGGATTAAAAAAATGACAGTGCCAACGGAAACCGAGGTTTAGAGACTTTCAGCTCCAACTTGCTTTCTGCGTGACGTAAGTCTATTCGGTTGGCGAGGGTCATTAACTCTTCCAGGGATGTTGGAATCTCCCTGGTGGCTAGAGCATCTTTTATATGCCCAGCCAAACCCTTCCAGAACACCGGGATTAGCGACAGTTCAGACCAATCCAGTTCTGCTGCTAATGTCCTGAACTGGACGGCATAATGACTGGCGGTGGTCGAACCCTGCACTAATGCAAGCAGCTTAAGAGCCGTATCATGTGTAACCTGAGGACCGAGGAACACACTTTTTAGGGTTCTGAGAAAGAGACCCACATTGGCCATTAGCGGGTCACTCCGTTCCCACAGAGGAGTAGCCCACTCCAAGGCCTTGCGGGTAAGTAATAGGATAACGAAACCCACTTTAGCCCTTTCGGAGGGGAACCATGCTTCCATCATTTCTAGATGAATGGAGCATTGGTTAATAAACCCTCTGCAGGATTTACTGTCACCAGAAAATTTTTCCGGCAGAGCAAAATGTGGTAATGACACTTTAGCAGCTACCGCAGCTTTCACAGCAGCAGAGCTTATGAGATTTGCTGCTTGTGCGGCCGCCTGAGTAGCTACTGCAGTGAGATCAGCAACAGGAGAGGCCTGCTCCAGAGACCTAAGTCTGGCCTCTAGTTGCTGAACGTAGCGCTGCAGCTGCTGGTTGTCAGCCATGATCGGCTAGACCCTGGCGGTCAGATACTGTCATGCGCTCGGTTGCAACAACTTTAATATATAATGGATTGCAACCGAACACGGGGTCCGCGATGCAGTTTATAGTCACCGCTGCAGAACACCCCTATAGTATGAGGGTCAAACTGACAACAGAAATCAACATTAGATCTCGCCTGTGTTATAACACACTAGGGGAGATGTAGAATTGGCACTATCTCAGTTAACGTCACGTGAGATGTGCTCTCGACTGGCGCAGATGTAGCCCTGTTAATGGCACAGAAGCTACGTGCCAGCCGCTAGGAAGTGCGTGCGACTAACTCCAGGCGTACGTGCTACCAGCCGGCGTGAGAACAGACTGAGCCACTCTCTGTTCAGCTTGGCAGGTGATGCCCAGGTTTTGCACCCCGCAGTCTGCTCAGGGTGTATAGCTACCCTATATTCGAAGCAAGACTGCACTACGTTAGCTACAGGTCGTGCGCCCCGCTGTCTGCTCAGGGTGTATAGCTACCCTATATTCGTAGCAAGACTGCACCACATTAGCTACAGGTTAAGCGCCCCACAGTCTGCTCAGGGTATATAGCTACCCTATATTCGTAGCAAGACTGCACCAAGTTAGCTACAGGTTACGCGCGCCCACAGTCTGCTCAGGGTGTATAGCTATCCTCTATTCGTAGCAAGACTGCACCACATTGGCTACCTGCTTGGCATAAGCTAATCCTACCTGAAGGACCTGTGCTAATTAGCCAAGCGAACTCTGGCATCGGCAGGTCCCGGAGAGCAAAGCTAGAGAGCACGTGGAGCCCAGATTCTGGTACGTCCACACATGAGCACTGCCTATTGTAATATGATCGACCGCGCTGCGGACAGACAAGCTATATAAGGGTTAAGCTCCACTCCCAGCCATCTCGTCAATCACATCACCGATGACGTCATCCGCAATCAATCAGGAGATGCCATGTCAGAGGATCAGCTGACATTAACCACCAATCATGTCTCGCCATGTCACGGACATGCTCAGTGCAGGCATTTCTGGACTTAGGCTTACAACAGCCTTTTCTTGTTCCTTAACCTAGGTTTAAGGCTACTATGAACAAAGACCCAAGTAACTACTTGTGCCTCTTGGGTATTGTCTAGGCATTGGGATCAATGGCAAAGCTGAGCAGCATCTGCCTCAGCTGGGTCTGGATGGGAGACCACAGACTCCTTGGATCCAGGTTCGTCGCCCGATGCCTAACAGTATGGGTGAGCAATATAATACCAATAATGTTTTGACCAAGTTTTTTGAGGCTTACATACCATCCAATGAACTCCAGACCACGGAAAAGTCTATTGGTGAGCAAAATTATAACAATAAATTTTTGTACAAGTTTTTTGAGGGTTATATACCAACAAAATATACCCAAAAACGCATTATTCTGTGTACATGAGCAATTTAATAACGATAAATTTTGACCAAATTTTTAGAGGCTTTTATAGCAACTAAATGTACCCAAAAACATGTTATACTGTGCGGATGAGCAATAAAATACTGATACATTTTTTACCAAGTTTTTGGAGGGTTGTGTACCATCGAAGTGTACCCAAGAATATGTAATATTCTATGGATGAGCACTATAATACTGAAAAAATGTTGAACAATTTTTTTGAGGGTTAGATAGCACCAATATATACCCAAGAGGATGCAATGCGTTATGGATTAGCAATATAATACCAATACATTTTAAAACAAGTTTTTTAAGGGTTATATACCAATGAAATGTACCCAAGAACACATAGTACTGTATGGATAGGCAATATAGTATAGATACATTTTTTAGCAAGTTTTTTGAAGGTTAAATTACACCGAAATGTATCCAAGAAGACGGAATTTAGCAGAGCAAAATTTTTTAACACTCTTTGGGTGTGCTACATATCATAGAAATGTATCCAAGACCACATAATACTCCATGGCTGCAAAAATTAATCCAGCAAAATTGGTTAATGCTTTTTTTAAGCGTTATATGTAACAAAAATGTACCCAGACCACAGAATAGTGTATGGGTAAGAAAAGTAAACAAGACAAATTTTTAAACGCTTTTTTGGACTGCTATATATCACCAAAATGTGAAACAAAGCACGTACTAATCCACGGATGTGTAATCTAATCTAGAAATATTTTTAAAAGTTTTTTGTGAGTTTTACATACCACCCTAATGCATTAAGAACCGTCAATATGGATGACTCAATGAATCCATAACAAAAATTAAAATGTGAATATTTTGAAAGTGTAGTTGAAGTTCTTATACAGTCCTAAAGGCTTTGTAGAAAGTGCAAAGCCATGCAAAAATTATAAGGGGGATCCAATATAGACCCTTGAAAGGCAACAACTGGCGAGCTTCATTCCAAAATTGAATATTAAAAACACTTTATGTGCTGCTGTCATCTGGTGGTGTGGAAAAGGTGGTCTAATCCAGGCTTTGTTCATTTTTATGAGAGTGAGCATGTCAGCATTCTCAGTTGACAGGCAAAAGCGCTTGTCTGTTATTACCCCACCCGGAGGCACTAAAAACACACTCAAACAAGATGCTAGTGGCAGGGCAGCACTACATCTCCAAGGCATAAAGGAACAGTTCATGACAATTGTCCAGGTCTAAGACCCAATAGTTGAAAGTGACAGAAGAAGTAGAGAGTACGCTGGTTTGGTAGGCCAGCTATTGCTTAACCATCTTTAATAACTTTTCCCTTGTTTTCAAAAATACCCGGTCATCAGGTCTAGGACGTTGGGCTGGTGTCATGAAATTGTCTCATGCCTTTGATAGAGTACCCCTGCCTCTGCTGTGTGTCTCCCTAGCCTCTCCTCCTTGATTTAGCAGAGAAGCTTGCCCCCGCTGCTAGCGTTGTCTGATGGAAATTTTTTCAAACACATTTTCCAAAATGGCCTTCTGGTATAGCACCACTTCTGGTATAGCACCAATTTAGAAGATCGCTCTACCTTAGGAAGAAGAAATGCAAAGTTCCCCTTGTAGCG